>CM059442.1:42321311-42842626 GCA_030390025.1 Squalus acanthias
GGATCGGAAGTGTGTGTGTCCCGGGAGCCCTCGGGTAAGGGCGCAGATTTTTCCAGATCGCAGGCCTCTGCCCGCGGGAGGGAATTCCAGAGCTTAGGGCCTAGACAGCTGAAGGCACGGCCACCAATGGTGGAGTGAAGGAAGTGGGGGATGCGCAAGAGGCCAGAGTTGGAGGAACGCAGAGTCCTCAGAGGGTTGTAGGGCTTGAGGAGGTTATTAGGCATACAATTTCCCTCTGGTAGCTGAAGATCGTTTCTCAAACTCGTATCAGTGACGCTGCAGTCATTATGCGTCCAGTGTGAATGTTAACAGTGCATGGAGGTTACTGGCATTTGGCATCTGCCACAAACATTGCCCTCAAACAAAATAAAGCTCCCACATAGATTCAAAAGTGTACATATTACAAATAAAGAACAGACACTAGCAAGTGATTGCAAAGCTGTAATCTAAGGGGTTCTGACGATGGATATAAACTGCTTAAGTTTTACTTTAGGACTTTACGAGATTATTCCAAACCATCAGCTGGATAATTGTCTTACGAATGCTCTCAAGTATCCAATTTTCCCTGTGCAATCTTGTGCAGAGGTAATGTACTTTTGCCACACAAGGATGCCCACAACCGTTTTATACATTTAACGTTGGTATTTGTTTTAGAAATGCAATGCACCAATCCAATTTGTGAATTAAAGATATTGAAGGCACAACTCTCTCAGGGGAGCATACATTAGATTCTCAAGATAAACCATTTAGCCGACCTCCAGGGGTGGTGTTGGTGGGGACTACATGTGATTTCAGCACACCCTGCGATAGAAAGGTGGGGCGGGAGGGGGGAATCAGCAGTGTTGAGCACACGGTCAGACTCAGCTGTGATGTCACCCCTTGTTGAATATCCTGCCAAGGTTGACTGTCATAGGACCAGAAGTAGGCCGTTCAGCCCCTCGCGCCTGCTCCGCCATTTAATTAGATCATGGCTGATCTGTACCTCAACTCCATTTGGCTGCCTTAGCTCCATATCCCTTACCTGACAAAAAAAAATCTATCGATCTCAAGTCTTGAAAGCTCCAATTGACCCAGCATCCACAGCCTTTTGGGGAAGAAAGCTCTAGATTTCCACTACCTTTTGTGTGAAAAAGTGCTTCCTGAGTTCACTCCTAAATGGCCTAGCTCTAATTTTAGGATTATGTCCCCCTCATTCTTGATTCTCCTACCAGAGGGAATAGTTTCTCTGTATCTACCCTATCGAAACCTTTTAACTTTTTAAACACATTGATCAGATCACCCCTTAATCTTCTATACTCAAGGGAACACAAGCCAAGTTTATGCAACTAGGATTCACGCTTTAAGAACGATCAGCTGGGCAGATACCCTCATAAGGAAATTGGAGGGGACAATCATGATTGCTCAGCGTCATCCTCCTATCTTTCAGGTCTGTATAAGCTTGGTTGCGGGAAGGAAATTCAAGTGCTGTTTGGGATGTTAGAAATAGAATTATGGAAGTTAGAAATCCCCGATTCTCTCTTTTACATGTTGTCTGCCGTGGCTCAGTGGGTAGCACTCTCGCTTCAGTCAGAAGGTTGTGGGTTCGAGTCCCACTCCAGAGACTTGAGCACAAAAAGCTAGGCTGACACTCCAGTGCAGTGCTGAGGGAGTGCTGCACTGTTGGAGGTGCCGTCTTTCAGATGAAATGTTAAACCGAGGCCCCGTCTGCCCTCTCAGGTGGACGTAAAAGATCCCGCAGCACTATTTCGAAGAAGAGCAGGGGAGATATCCCCGGTGTCCTGGCCAATATTTATCCCTCAATCAACCGCGCTAAAACAGATTATCTGGTCATTATCACGTTGCTGTTTGTGGGACCTTGCTGTGCGTAAATTGGCTGCCGCGCTTCCTACGTTACAACAGAGACTACACTTCAAAAAATACTTCATTGGCTGCAAAGCGCTTTGGGATATCCTGGGGTCGTGAAAGGCGCTATATAAATGCAAGTCTTTCTTTCTTTCTTGTTACACAATAAGTTATGAGGCCTCTAATCACTGCATCTGTAACTGCCAATAAAAATGTAGGGGAAAGTTCATTGAGTTTTATTTTGTGAAGAAATATTTAGATCTGTCCGTAAATGTGCAAACTGTATATAACCCATAACGTAAGTCTCTGCAAATACTGTGCAATCTGTGATATGACAAGCGTGTAAGCTTTTTATACAACACAATAAAAAGGTGCTTTTGTGAAAACAAGGGCACTAGTTTCAATTGCATGTTACAGCTCCAAGGGGCTCTAATTCCAACAGGTCCCACTCCCATGCATCTGTGGTGGAGTGGCCGGAAACCCCATATTGCGAACAGGGTGATTTACGTGGCCAGGGTGGGGGCCTGCCCCTATAAGAGCAATGCAGAGGCACCTGCCCCAATCTGTCAATGGATGCCAGAACAGCCCAAATGTATTTTCATTAAGGTAATCAATCCCCCTCCTGGATTAATTACCTTAGTCTGGAACCTTTACAAGGGCTCTCAGTGGAATTCACACCAGCTCTCAACCGGAGAAAGGTTCGGTTGAGGCCTTATAAGGCTTTACAACCATAATTCTAAGGGGCTTGGGATAACCTGGAAACTCCTTGATATGGTGAGGGTGGGCAGAAGACTTACTCACGCCCCTCCCCTGCTCCTACTGGTGTGTACTGGACACTTTGCACGGGTGGAATCCTGCCAGAACCAGGTTCTAGCCAAACTTCTGCCCCGTCAACCCCCCACTCACCCCTTCCCTCCTGATGCCTGACCAGAAATTTGGGCACCTCCAGCACTTAAATGTTTCTTCTACACAAGAAAGCCATATACTCACATTGGAGAGACATGGCCAGGTGTTGCCAACACACCAACTTGCTTCTCATGGCAGAGCTGTGGCAATCTGTGCCCACATTACTGGAACTCATCAATTAACATGAAATACTATAGGTAAATAGAGGGAAGGTTGAGGTCTTTCTGTGGATAATATATATGCTGATGGGCAGATTAGATATAAACTTGTCCCATTACCATCTCCTTTTGCCTTGCACATCACCCCTTTAGTCTCTTAGGGGGAAAAAGTCAGTCGCGCCCCGTTTGGGGCGCAAATATCGTCTGGGCGCAAAGATTAGCGCCTGGCGCTAATTATCACCACTGACTGGAAACTTCACTTTTAACGGCCCGGGAGGTGATTGGAGCGCTAAATCAGGCGCTGCACACCTGTCTTAAGGCGCAAAGGCCGAGGAGCGAGGCGCTACCTCAGAACGCTGGCGAAGCTCATGTAATGTCAGTCAGCAATGGAACACACACACAATGGCACGGGCCAGTTCTTAAAGGGGGATGGTTGATCTTGCTTTCCATCCACATCCTGCTCATTGCAGCCTTGAATCTCGGCCTGGAGAGACCTGCACATCAAATCTGCTGGAAAGAACAATGGAGAGTACCAGGCAAAGAGCTCAGAGTGCAGCCCCCACAGACTCTTCTAAATCGATACAAGGAATGGCAAATCTAAATCGATACAAGGAATGGCAAATCAAAATGAACCTGCAAAGTGCTGCTCAGTACCCAAAACTCCTTCATACAACGTTGAATCTCTCCAGAAGTCTCTCTCTCTCTCAGAATGCGTAGTTCAAAAATGGCACCAACAATAAAAGGCAGGAAGCGGTCACCTTTAAATAGCGCTCCCCCTTTCCCTTCATGACAGAAGAACGCTCCTATCAACCTGTCGTTGCTAGCGTCAGGCGGTAAGGCAGGGGGCGCCACTCAATATCCGCTCCGGGGCGATACCGGGGCGTTGCACACTCGTCTGACGTCAGGATCTGCCGGCGCAGGAGATCGTGGCGGTAGTGTTTAGCGCCGCCGCAAAATGTCTAGTTAATTTCGCGAGCGGCGCAAACTTCGCCGCGCCCGGGTGCTAGCTGCTTTGCGCCCCATTAGCGCCCTCTTAAGGCGCTAACGGGAGGCGCAACCAACTGAATTTTTCCCCCTTAATCTCTCCTGCCTTCCATCATATCACAGACCTTCCCTTTGTTTTTTTCCTCCCCTCCCCACTTTCCCTGCCCCTACACTTGCTTAAAAATCTGTTACATCTCTAACTTTTTCCAGTTCTGACGAAGGGTCATCGACCTGAAACGTTAACTCTGTTTCTCTCTCTTCAGATGCTGCCTGACCTGCTGAGTACTTGCCAGCATTTTCTGTTTTTATTTTAGATATAAACTAAGTGGTCACTGGAAGGAATAAGATATTTAGACATATAAATTGTCCCCGATTTCAAATGGACTCCACAAACATTGATCCACCATAAAGTATCACGACACACAGAAAAAATAAAGGGCTAGAAATTCGACTGCTTTGCGCCTCCCGTTAGCATCCGTGGGAGGCGGTAACGAGGCAGTAAGGGGTTACCGACCGGGCGCGGCGAATTCAGCAACGCCTGCAAACTTCCCTGGCAGTTTTGCGCTGGCGCTAACACTTACCGTCTCGGTCTCTAGCGCCCCGTGGATCGTGATGTCATCAAGTGCGCAGGGCCACGTTACCGCCCCCTGCTGCATCACCGGGCGTCAACAACAGCAGCAACAGGAGACGTTGTCACCTCGGCTGGCTGCTTGGGGAGCGATAATTAAAGGCAGTGGTGGTCAGATCGGCCAAACTTTATTCTTTGCACCAGTCTGGTGCCTGTTGAGAAAGTTTTTGAAGCCTCATTGCTGCGAGATGCCTTTGCCCTCCACTCTCTGAGAGTGACTGGGACTGTATTGGAAGTCACGCAGGTCCCCGGGCCCAACAGAACTAAGAAGACGAATGTTGCAAACCATCATTGGCCCTTCCTTTAAGCGAGGGAAGCAGCCTCTGATGCCTGCACTGTACAGCACATTCTTCAGCGCTCTGCCACTACCGCCCCGCTCTCGGACTTTAGCGCCCTCAGAGACGTGGTTAGCGCTTGATTTAGCGCTCCACTTCCCTCTTGGAGCGCCAAAACTGAATTTCGCCAGAGGCGAGAATGATTAGTGCCTGGTGCTAATTTTTCAACTTTTAGGGGGGAAAATTGGGTGCCGCCCCTTTTGGGGCACCAACGTCACCGGGGCACGAATTTTAGCACCCCTCCGCCGGAAATTCATTGGTAGCGCCCCCAGCAGGAGGTGGGATGCTATTGGAAGCACTCCACATCCTTCTTGGGGCACTACAACTGAAGATCGCGGCGCTACATGCAACAGCACCACACGCGTTGGAACACAGCGCTGCGTCATTGAAGGCCTCCCTCCCCTCCCTGATTAAAGGGGAGGGGTCTAGTGCTGCGTGCAGCGGGGCCCTGCTAAACCACCAGGGAGCACGGTGGCCGGCACCCCGAGAAAAAAAGGGGAAGGGGGCAAGTGCTGGCAGTCGGCCAAAAACAATGGCCGGCCGACACCTGCCCTTTAAGTAGCGCCGCCGCCGCTGCAAAAACCACCCCCTGACCCTGTCGGATATATCGTCCGGCGGTAGGTCAGGGGGCGCAAGCGAAGTTTCTGGCCGGGGCACTGCGCACGGCGATGACGTCATCGCCGGAGGTGCAGCGCCGCGGGGCGCTACCAGCAACCGCCGCCGCTAACCTCCCGCTGAATTTCGCAGGAGGCGTTAGCAGAGCCGCGCCCGGGCGCTCGTGGATTTGTGCCCCATTAGCGCCCCCCGGCGGCACTAACGAAAGCCGCAAATCAACCCAATTTTTCCCCCTTAAAGTTTTAGCGCCCCAAACGGGGCTGTACCGAATTTCTCCCCCGAAGGGTTTTCTTTTTTTATTATGGGCAATCTGCATTTCTATGATCAACCTCAAATTAATTTCTATATTTCAATAATTCTACTCCACAAACTCTCACTTTTAAATCCGTTCAGATATTTTTATAATTATTATAGTAATGTGAGGGAAGATATTTTTACCTTTAAGAAACCAGGGTGTTTATCTCACCATTTTTCGTTTGTTTTAACATCAGCAATAGAAATGCAAATTATTCTAGTTTTTGCACTGTGTGATTTCTTCTATAGGATTATATTAGCCTAAGCCAACCACTTACATAGGATTACATAGGATATACAGCACAGAAACAGGCCATTCGGCCCAACCAGTCCATGCCGGCGTTTATGCTCCACTCGAGCCTCCTCCCGTTTTTCCTCATCTAACTCTATCATTAACCCTCTATTCCCTTCTCCCTCATATGGTTATCTCGCCTCCCCTTAAATAAATCTATACTATTCGCTTCAACCACTCCCTGTGGTAGCAAGTTTCACATTCTCACCACTCTTTGGGTAAAGAAGTTTCTTCTGAATTCTCTATTTGATTTCTTGGTGACTATCTTATATTGATGGCCTCTCGTTATGCTCTTCCCCACAAGTGGAAACACTCTCTCTCTGTATCCACTCTATCAAAACTTTTCATAATTTTAAAGACCTCTATTAGGTCACCCCTCAGCCTTCTTTTTCCAAGAGAAAAGAGACCCAGTCTGTTCATCCTTTCCTGATAGCTACACTCTCGCATTTCTGGTATCATCCTTGTAAATCTTTTTTGCACCTTCTCCAGTGCCTCTATATCCTTTTTATAATATGGCGACCAGAAGTGTGGTCTAACCAAGGTTCGATACAAGTTTAGCATCACTTCTCTACCTCTCAACTCAATCCCTCTAGAAATAAACCCTAGTGCTTGGTTTGCTTTTTTTAAATGGCCTTATTAACCTGCGTCGCTACTTTTAGTGATTTGTTTATTTGTACTCCGAGATCTCTTTGCTCTTCTACCCCATTTAGATTCTTATTTACCAATTAATATGCAACCTCCCTATTCTTCTTACCAAAATGTAATACCTCACATTTATCTGTGTTGAAATTCATTTGCCAATTATATGCCCATTCTGCAAATTTATTAATGTCATCTTGTAATTTGTTGCAGTCCTCCTCAGTATTGACTCTCACCCCCAATTTGGTGTTATCTGCAAATTTAGAAATTGTGTTTTTGATTCTAAAGTCTAAATCATTAATATAAATTGTGAACAACATTGATCCCAGCACTGATTCTTGTGGAACACCACTTCCTAACTTCTGCCATTCTGAATAGCTACCCTTTATCCCTACTTTCTGCTTTCTGTCTTGAAGCCAGCTAGCTATCCATTCTGCTACTTGTTCCCTGACTCTGCATTCTCTGACCTTATTCATTAGTCTATTATGGGGTACCTTACTGAAGACCTTTTGAAAATCTAGGTAAATTACATCTACTGCATTACCCTTGTCTACTCTCCCTGTTACCTCTTTCAAAAAATTCAATGAGATTGGTCAAGTAAGACTTTCCCAGACTAAAACAGATGATCTGGTCATTTATTTAATTGCTGTTTGTGGGAGCTTGCTGTGCGCAAATTGGCTGCCGCGTTTCCTACATTACAACAGTGACTACGCTTCAAAAGTACTTAATTACCTGTAAAGCGCTTTGGGATGTTCGGAGGCCATGAAAGGCGCTATATAAATGCAAGTTCCTTCTTTTTATTGGCAGAAACCTGGGCAATCAGGACTCTCTGGCAATAATGCCTATTCTGTACCTCCCAAGTGGCTTGAGAGCTAGTTAACCAGTTAAGTAACAGCCAAGGATGTGAATCCACTTCGGAGAGCAGGAAACCAGGAAATTAAGCACAGCAGTGTACTTGTATAGCCTGATTCACTGACATGACCACTTCTGGATTTTGACAAACTGATTTATAGATCCATGCGCCTAGAACCAAACTAATTGCTTTTGTGTGTGTGAGTTTTGAAATCAGAAACAAACAGTAGACTACAGCTTGAGTTTCAAAAAATTGTAGTCATTGTGAAGGCGGCATTGAAAATTATATTGAAATTAATTTCTTGGTTAGTTCTTCCCCTCTCTGAGCCTGTGATAACTAATTCAACGATTCAAATGCTGAGGTTTTTGATTTCCAATGAGGGAGGGGTTAAATACACAGCGAAGCAGCACGTTGGGGGCTTTACCAGAGTTTGCCGTTCGTCTGTTTAAAGTGCTCCCGAGCTCAGCACACTGCAGCTGATGAAGGTGCCAGTGGGTAGCGCAGGTTAAAAGCTCGATGGTAGTTGGTGGATGCTTCAAGTGGAACCTGGACTTCAGGACACCTCTATCTCACCACCGGCGACGCTGAACCAGTTAATGCAACAATTTCAGGAAACTCCATGCCAAACAAACAGAGCCTCTGCCAAGGAGTTGAGCCGCCCCATCATTGCCTTAACTCCAGCTGAGTGGATGAGCTAATTGCTAACTTTCAATTATCCTCAATGGAAAATTGCCACATTTTTCTAGGAAAGCTCAATAACAAGGTATTAACAGGCCTTAACAAGATTTTTTTTGTTGAAATTATCAATTTCATTGCCTCTTTTTTTTTCTCTGGGGTGGAATATGGGGAGTAATGCAGGAAGAATAAAGCGCCGATCGTTTCGGCTTAGCTCCTGATTTTTGCATCAGTTTTACTCGTCTGTTATTGACATTAGCCAAAACATGGACCCCGCTGTGTCATGAAGAGCTCCTGGCCAAAAGCATTGCAATGCTGGTTGTTCCTTATTGGAGAGGGGAGACGACCAGACTGGCCGACACTGGACTGTAAAAAGCTCTAATCGACTTAGTGGGCTGGTTTAGCTTCATATTAGACATGAAAATAATTGGATTTGCTGTAAACAGTTGGTTAGTCTGGCAAATTACAGTATCTTCTAGAGAGGCATAAAACCTTAACCTGCACGATGGATGTTAAAGCAAATTAGACACAACATTTTAATAATTGCATGTAATATCTGTCTTCATTCCATCGGTGAGTCCACTCTTATCTACAAACACATACAGCAACAAAAATTAAAGCAGTTACGCACGGCAGGGCCGGCAGTAATGTAAAATCCCTCAAACATTCACCAAATTATGCAACCTAATCCTTCACTTCAAATACCCTCCAATGTAATAAATGACATTTCCATTTTCCATACAATCAATTCAGTCCTCCCAGGGGTATGATTACTGTATCAGTAAGATTATGCGGCGAGCCAATTTTATGGGCTCCAGACTGAAATTTGCAGAGCTAATTTTCATTACTGTAGCTGTCGGTGTGTTGTAAAAATTCAAAAACCCACTGGGCTGAAGTCGAATCCAAGTCTCCAACATGAAGCACATTGTCTTACTCCACTTCATCTTTCACCACTACTGGGCAATGGTTTCAAGCTGTCAGTGAGAGAAAAACGCCAATGTTCCTATTGCAATGATTCATTCTCCAAGACCAAACACTAATTAATTCTGAACACAAAGCTTTACTAGGCTGCTAATTCTGCAGCTGTAACAGCAGAGTTTGCCCTCAGTCGATATTATCCCTCTTCCATCATTGCTCCAGCACCTTCAAAAGTTGAAGTGCCATCTTATTGGTTTACTTACCCATCATTTCAGGCCAAGTTGAGGCCTAGCAAGACTTACATAGTAATATTAGGAACGGGTGTAGCCATTCAGCCCCTCTGGCCTGCTCCACCATTCAATTAGATAATGGCTGATGTTAACCAGCTTCAAAGAGAGTCTAACCACCTCCCTATGACATTCAATGGTACTACCATTGGTGAATTCCCCACCATCAACATCCTGGGGGGGGGTCACCACTGACCAAAAACTCAAGTGGACCAGCCACATAAATGCCGTGGCTACTACAGTAGGTCAGAGGCTGGGTATTCTGTGGCGAGTGGCTCACCTCCTGACTCCCCAAAGCCTCGCCACCATTTACATGGCACAAGTCATGCATGTGATGGAATACTCTCAACTTCCCTGGATGGATACAGCTGAAACAACACTCAAGAAGCTCAACACCATCCAGTACAGATCATTCCGTTTGATCAGCAGCCCATCCACCACCTTAAACATTCGCTCCCTCCATCACCAACGCACTGTGGCTGCAGTGTTTACCATCTACAGGATGCACTGCAGCTACTCACCAGGGCTTCTTCGACAGCGCTTCCCAAACTCATGACCTCCACCACCTAGAAGGACAAGGGCAGCAGGCGCATGGGAACACCATCACCTCCCAGTCGCACACTATCCCGACTTGGACATATATCGCCGTTCCTTCATGGTCGCTGGGTCAAAATCCTGGAGCTCCCTACCTAACAGCACTGTGGGAGCATCTTCACCACACGGACTGCTGCGGTTCAAGAAGAAGACCACCACCACCTTCTCAAGGGAAACTAGGGAGGGCAATAAATGCTGGCTATGCTAGCAACGCCGATATCTCCAGAATGAATTAAAAAAATCAGGAAGGCCCATTGTCAATCTGAGCTGACTGGAGTGCAACAAGTGACCTCTAGCCTAAGGGTGGAAAGACAAAGTCAGCCAGGGTTCCCATCTTTTTGCCTGCTATTCAATGATCTTTGCTGGAAAGTCAGACGGGGAAAGAATTGGGAATAAGCAATAATGTTTACCACAGTTAAATAGCCTGCCAAAGCTCACTATCCAGACTCACACATGAAGAGAAGTCACTTAGGCAGGGTACTGGAGGTGAACATATCGCCATAGCCTGGATCAGCACCTTCAGGAGAGGAAGGGAGAAAATAGAGGACAAGGGAGGGGAAGATAGAACATGGAGTCTACAAAAATAATAGTTGGATCTTGCCCTGGTTAAAATTCTTCTTCAGATAGCAAGCATTTAACATTAAAAAAAAATTACTATCTGTAAATCAGCACCCAGTATCATAAACATTCCTCAAGTTTCACTGCAATATATTTCAATCTCACACCTATTTCAGAAAGTTGTCATTACTGACCACAGTTAGCAAGAGCTTTCAATTAGTCTGTTTTACAGCAAAAACAAAATCATGCTTGTTACCTAAATGATGGCATCATTGGATAAGTGTTGTCTATTAAAGTTATCATTGCCAGATACTTGTAAAGCTATCAGCACTCCAAATGAATTACAATGTATTAAGCAACACACAATCTCATTGCCAATTAATAGTTCCATTTCCTGCATATTAAAACTCTGCAGGTGACAGCATTGAATCAAAAGGTTGAACATTTTTCAGCAGCTCTGTTTCCCAAAGGCCTGACTTTTGAGCAATATAATTTCCTCGATTTTTAGAAGGATTTATTTGGGGGAATTTAAGAGTCATTCAGCCAAATCTATGTCTTCAATGATTATGAGATTTACCAAGAATTTATTATCCTTAAGCTATGAAGTGGACAATTACTTTTCACCCAGAACCAATAACTTATTTTCTTTAAAGTATGGGATTTAAAGATTCCCAGCTTCACAGTTAACTAAACACTGGCAGGACAAGTTCTGCTCAGTTAGAACAAATATCCTGTTGGTCGTTCAAGAAGAGGCATGGAGATGGAGTGGTTATGGAGATGCCTATGTCCTAAACCCCCCCCCAGTTATGGGTAAAGGGGCCATGTACTAGCAAGGGGAACTCAAGTAGTAATGAATATAATTTAAAATGGCAAAAAGCTCTGTCAGGTTGGGGAGAAAGATGACATGGTATTGACTTTGCTGTTCAGAACCATTCCCAGGAAATTACTTTGCATCATTTCCTGTTCTGGGACATAATAATCCCCAAATTCAGTTCTTTTTTTAACCTTTCATTTATGTTATTATTGCGTGAATTATGTGTTTCACAAAATCAAAATTGGAAAGAAAGAGGCTGTAACAGAATATTCTGCCAACCACAGGAAGTGATGTAAAGGAACTTACCAGGCAGTTGTCTGATTAGGAGAGGCAGGATAGGCACTCCCTATTCCCTATTCCATGTTCCATATAAACAATGCACTTTCATGTGAGATAACCTTTTAATTTAGCCTTCAAAAATAAAACAGAAGCTAACAGTTGGGCTTTCCACTTGATATACTTGACTGGATCCATCTGTCAATTTGAAACGAATTGAAACATCAGTATACAGATTACAATATTGAATCTTCTTGTAGTTTGACCCCCAACGACCTTGGGGTAACTTGGCGGGCAGGAAGCGCCCGCACACTACCGGCCGTAAGTGCGCAGGCCCGCCATATTGGACCTATTTGTTTTACATCGTTTATTCCATTGTGGTTGAGCAACCACTAGAGCTGTGTACACCTTCAGTTTGAGTGACATGACCATTATGTGTTGCTGAACCTGTACATAGATCCCTGAACTTCAGTCCGTCCTTCTTGCTCTTGTACTGTTAAAGAATCATGAAAAATTAACAAGGCTTAGGCTGAAAAAAACTTCTCTGATGAACCACAAAAAGACACTGCACCCAATTCCACCATGCAAAATGGAGGTGAAGGAAAATTTAATTAAAAAAACAGTTTGCTAAATAAGTCGACAGGACTTTGTAACAAGCCCATGATGTTAATGTCTGTGTAATGTAGACTGGAATGCAGATTATTTAGCTCTTTATGAAAGAGATATTAATGACCTGAGCAATTGGGGATATTTGAGACCCCAAAATGGCAGGCAGGAAGCGCTCGCACACTACCAGCCGGAAGTGTGAGGCCCGCCATATTGGATGAGGACAAACAAGAGGTGTCCTTTATCCACGCCTAAAGCAGGCATTAGGCCCTTTGCATATACGAACAAGGGGCCTAATGCTTGCTTGAGGCCCCCTCTCCAAGACTGGTTTGCCCTGAGGCAGCCAGTGCCACCAGTTCCCATCATTCATCAGTTCCTATGAATCTTTGTGGGAATTGTTCGTAAGTTCCTTTTTTCCCCACCAGCACCATTACTGCCAGTGTTTCCAGGCAACCACTAGGCTGCCTCCCTGCTCCCATCCCAATCCGCACTTAGAGCCATGAATTATCATGCAAGTAGACTGACCCCAGAAATTTGAGTGCTGTTGGCACGCTGACATTCTGTTGGGATTTGAAGCAGTTCAGAGCTATTTCAGATTGACACCAACACATGAAAATCATTCATCTGCTAAGCCATTGGCAGTTCTGCTTCCTTCATTTTAACT
Source organism: Squalus acanthias (assembly GCA_030390025.1). NCBI lineage: Eukaryota > Metazoa > Chordata > Chondrichthyes > Squaliformes > Squalidae > Squalus > Squalus acanthias. The sequence continues at coordinate 42,334,250 of CM059442.1, forward strand.
GAATCACTGGTGGGATGTGTAAAATATTCCATGAAGTGACATTGGGAAGATACAGGAGCTGGGTATGTAATCATGAGTTGGATTATTTTCATATGCCCAACCCCACCCTCCAAGTATTACGTGCAGCTTCAATTCAACATTTTTGAAATAGATACGAGTGATTCTCACCAGCCCACTGACATGAAGCCATGGGCTATCAATCTAGTTCACAAAGTATCTCACTTAGTAGTCCACACATGACATTAATCCATTCAAAAACTTTGTAGTTTCAGTCGAAGACTTGACGCACAGATTTATCTGCATATTTTGGATACGCTGGGTAGAATTCCCTTAACAAATCTATGCGCTGCTTGGCCATTTTCCCAGCCCTTTATGGTCTGTTGCAATCACCTTGGCTATGACTGTGCTCATCTTCCTGCCCATCTGTTGGACTTCAACTCCCAATATCCACCAGATGATATGATTTAAGCAGAAGTGAGGCAGAAATTCAATTTCAGCGGTGATGGACTTTATACCACTGTTGAAATGCATGAGAGGAAGTGAATTAAACAAAAAAAAAACGTTTGAAGGTTAAACATTTTTTTTCTTTCACTGTGAAGGTTGAAACGTACTATTTATTCATGCTGCAGGGCTTTATATTGGTGGTTTTTGGACAATAAACTCCATGGTGCCTTAGAACAGAAAACCGTGACCAACCCTGCAGTGCTTTATTAAAGTATATAGGAAAAAATGTATAAGCGATAGGTACAAAAACACATATGGGGTAATAGTAAACAGATGGTGAGAGATGACATATCATGCGTGCATGATAGTCAGTAATATTTCTGGAAGCATGTTGCTTTTAGTCAGGATTGCGAGGCACAATCTTTTTACTCTTCCGAGATCTATCTTTCCTTTAACATTCATTTGAGATGTGTTGTGAATTTTCACATCTGCATCACTCTGCATTTTTTAATTCCTGAAACAAGCATCTGGTAACTGTTAACCTATCTACTCAACACACAGAAGAAATCTGTTTATACAAGTCGGATAAAGAAAATATTTAACCCTTGAAGAACCTTCTACTGCCGTTTCGTGCCGACTCTCAAATGTTTCTGTGAAGGGGAATTAACTCTTAAAACCTCTGTTACTTAAAACCAGTCGAAAGTGATTATCAAGTCATTTATTTTTCATTCTTTTCTCATTTTAGTTCCCTTTCTAGGTTATCACCCTTCACTTGTTACTGGAAGGATAGCAGACCCGCAGACACTGCCATGGGCCTCACCAATATGGTTTCTCGTTGGTCACCAGGAGGCGCGTTTGAAGTCGATGGGCGCATGGCCCAATTGATTGTCTCTTTCTTCCATTGCTAAGCTTTACTTGGCAACCTGGGTGAGATCAGGAACTCCTTATCTTCGCTAACCCAGCTGGATTTGTGATATGACACTGGTGCTCAGACCTTGCCCTCCCCATCCATGTCATATTAACACACTGGGTGTAGAAATTGGTTATTGGTTTTCGGACGCATAAACAACAGCTCGCAGACGGTTCACACCCCAACCGGGAGGCCCGAGGCTCACCCGAAATTGGATCTCGAGCCTCACTTCAATAATTTGGGTGAGCTGTTGGCAAATGAGGCATCCGGCCCATTTCAAAAAAGGATGAACTTCGAGCGGCTTGCTTCGCCTGCAGTGGCCCTTAGGTAAGTCTTAGAAATAGGGGGAGGAGGACAATGGGAGCGGGGTGGGGGGGTGGGGGAGCGATTGCAGGCCGGCAGCGGCCCTTGGGAGTGCTGTGGAGCTGGGAGGAGCATTCCCTGCTCCACATCAGGCTTCAAAAAAAAATGCTTGCTTTTTTGTTGGCGGCTACTTCGTAACCACAGCAACCGCTGATGATTGCTGAACAGAGCAGGCCCAGCGTCTGCTCCGCTCAGCGCCGGCCAATTTAGCAGAGGGAGTCTAAAATCGGCATTGGGCCCTTCATTTACGTAGGTATTAGGCAGTTGTGATGGACACCTGAAAAATCACCCGATCCAATTTGGAGTCAGATGTCTTTGAGGCGTCCTTGAGGCGCCAAGAAATTGGTACTTTTGCACTAGTTTTCCTCCTGAATGACGACCAATTTCTCCTCCACTGTGTCGCCTCCATATTAAAATAATAAATCACTATTCAAGGTTCCATTTGTATAGTGCCTCATTGTGACTTCAGGAATGCTCCAAAATTCAACACATGCTATGAATTACTTTGAATATTCCTATGAATGTAGGCGCGCCAGCCATTTTACGCACAGCAAGATCTCACAAACAGAGAGATAAATGACTTGCTTTTTGGTAGAGTTGCTTGGACTGCTGGCCAGCACAATAGAAGAACTCCCTGCTCTTCGAAAGAAGAGCAGGAGAGTTCTCCCTGGTGTCCTGGCCGATATTTATCCCACAACCAACACCCTAAAAGAAAAACAGATGATCTGGTCATTATCTCATTGCTGTTTGTGGGAGCTTGCTGTGCGCAAATTGGTTGCCGCGTTTCCTACATTACAACAGTGACTACAGTTCAAAGTACTTCATTGGCTGAAAAGCGCTTTGGGATGTCCTGAGGTCATGAAAGGCGCTATATAAATGCAAGTCTTTCTTTTTATATTGGAAAAACTGCCAGCTCACACAAACGTGAGAAACAACTTCACAATCACACAAGCATATATATCAGTTTTGTTCTTTTTAAACAATGGAATAGTCAACATAGTAAATGGGATAAACTCATGTAATTACTTGAGTATTTATTATGAGAGACTCCAGCCCATACAATATAACAGAACCAAGCGTTTATGGCCATTGTCAATTTTTCCAAACCCGCAGTATACGATTTCCAGCATTACATGGATTTTGTTTCATTATTTTTTAACCAATTACACAGCAATTTCAACCCAACATCATTATGAAGTATAGCTTTATAACCAGTTATTAAAATCAGACATTTCAGAGGTTTTATTGACTCACTATTGGCAGTACTGTGAGTGGTGCTGTACTGAGCTCACTCTAATCTAGGAACCATGGAAACAACACTATAAAATCTTGACATGGGATAGGGTTAATGTAGGGTTCAGTACACAATTAAATTTGTGACCCAATTTAGAGCCTAATGTCTGAATCTGGCCCAGTTGGAACCCTGGAGACGTATCTGCCCCTTTAACAGAAAAAAGGTAATGAGTGTGAATTATGTTCTTCTGTGCAAATGTAATTCTATTTCTGCTGTTCCACTATAACAGCATTGAGATTCAGAAGTAGAACTGCCCATCCCAGCACACACCTCATTATTTTCAGTGGCTAAGCAACATTGCCGTCTGTGCCTTAATCTGTAGCACCAGAAGTATGGGGCCTTTTCTAACACTCTTCGCAATTTTCATTCCCAGGGCGGGTCGGGTGCAGGCGGCCAGCGTGGTGGCTCGGAACCCCATTGTTCTTTTTATCCCGCACCTCAGAGTGACTTTCCCTTAATGGCGCCTATTAAGGCAGGCCTGCGCATTGCCTGGCCCTGTTAAATGATGACATCATCGATGACTCAGTTCCAGCCGGGATATTTAAAGCAGCCTTGGCCACACTGCATTTGAAAGATCATCTAACAGTGTGTAGGCAGTACATATCGCCATCTGGTTATTGCTGAGCCTTGCACAGATAGCTTCGCAGAGACACAGAGCTGCACCCAGGTTCTCAGATGACTCCCTACATATTCTTGTGGAGGGAGTCAGAGCACACAGGGAGGTCCTCTTCCCTTCTGATGGGCACAAGAGACCTCCCCAGGAGACTAAAAGAGCCGCCAACAGCAGGGATGTGGCGAGGCGGACCTGGGTGCAGTGCCAGAAGTGCTTCAATGATCTGATGAGATGAGGAAAGGTGAGTGCAAAGCCACACTCAACTTCATCCTGCTGTGCCTGTCATCACATCCCCATCACTCTGCCTTCCCAAGCCTGCTCCTGCACATCATTCCTCACACTAACATACCTTGCACGGCCACCCATCTCTCTCTATCTACATACTCACATCCCCATCTGACTAACCACCCCTCACACTCACCCTCACCCTAATGCAATCATACCAACTAACAACACACAAGGAGGGCACTTGGCATTGGCACCCCACTCCCTCATAGTCACCCTCTAAAGATGTAACCTAGACATTCCTTACACTCATGCCATCACTCTCACTCAAACTTCTCTTCTTTCCCTCCTTGCAGGAAAAAGAGCGCACAACAACAGGGAGATGGAGAGAACCAGAGGTGGCCCTCCATCCTTCGCCACATTGACAGCAGCAGAGGAGGTCACCCAGGAGGTGTCAGGAGTTGCGGAGCAGCTGGCGGTGGGGGATGGAGAGAGGGGGACCTCTCAGCAACCTGGTGACAGAATTACATCTCATACAACCACATGGCACACAGCAGTCACTCATATGGGGACTGATGTCAGCAGCCAGTGAATGTTCATCATGTGCATAATGGTATAGTTACCCATTCTTAATATAACATTTCTAAATCATCTCTTTACTCTCCCATAGGTCCTTCAAGAGACCCCACCTAGTCCAGGAGACATAAGTGCACCAGCACCAGCACAGAGAAGTATACCTTGGTGGGTCCAACGCGAGATAGAGTGGTGTTGTCACCGGGTCCGTCACAAGTCACACGTGAGCAAGAGGAGATGGTGGAATCAGGGACAGCAGTGGAGACTCCTCGCCGGAGGGCGCAAGACGCGCCCAGCTCTGCTCAGCTGCTAGCAGGCACTGAGCCTCAGGGGCCATTGAGAAAAAGGGTGATTCTGGAGGTGCAGGAAGAAGTGCAGGAGGCTCTCACAGGTTTTGCGACCGCGATGTCTGCAAATGTTCAGAGAATGGAAGAGTCCATCTCCAACATGAGCACCACCGTGTCACAGGTGAAGGCGACGGTAGGCTCTTCCGTGGCCACCTGCATGGAGTAGCTAATGCACCAATCACACGAGCACATGCTATCTATGGGGAACAGATGGCAGAGGCTCATAGACCTCCTCTCTAGGAGGAATGTAAATGTAAACTTGGGTCCTCATGGCTCCACTGCTGTGCAGCAAGGTGCTCTCCAGCTCCTTGCTAGCAGGGAAGTGCGGATGGCCCATGAGAGGGATGATGGTGAGAGGGGACATGGAAGTGGGGGCTCCTCTCAAAGTGCTCACACTTCTCCCCCGTTGCCTCCCCCTCAGTCAGAGTCCCACATGCCTCCTCGGATCGTGATGGTCGAGTCCACCACTGCACAGTCGCAGGAGGAGCAGACTTTGGTGAGGCCATAAAAGGCTCCAAAACCCAGAGGACGTCGCCAAATGTGTCTACGTACTTGCAGCAGGGAAGTGAGCAGGCTGCCTCTACCTCTGCTGGAGCCACAGGAGTTGCACCTCGTAGAAGCACGCGTAAGCGAAAAATGACACAGAAGTACTTGCACAAGGTTAAGCACATGGGTGTTTAAAGAAGTGTTTTTGTTAAGGTTCCATTACTGTTATGTCACATGTAAAACTATTTATTTTCACCACTTTCTGGTCGTGCCCATTTTTGTCTGCTATATTGGAAGTGGCTTAGTGAATTGCAGTGAATGGTCAGACATAACATTACCTCGAGCAATGAGGTCAGTGTGAAAGGAATGGCTTGGTCATTGTAGGAATCCTTTATGGTGTTGTTGGTGGGGGAACCTGGCACAGCATGTGGCAGCCATATGGGTGTAATGCAGGAAGTTAAGTATAACTGGTCATGATGAGGCCATCCCTGGCCTCCCGGGCAGCAATGTGCTCAGGTGCTGGTGGCATCTAGACCTCAGGTTCCTCCTGCTCCTCCTCATCTTCCAGCTGATGCTTCTCCTTCTCCTGCTCCTCTGAAGAGGGTGCACGCCCTACGCCTTGCTCCTCATGCAGCACTAATCCTCGTTGCTGTGCTATGTTGTGCAGCGCGCAGCAGACGACGCCGATTCTGGAGACCCTGGCTGGTGCATACTGAAGGGATCCTCCGGATCTGTCAAGGCATCTGAAGTGCATCTTCAGCATGCCTATTGTTTGCTCTATGACACATCTGGTTGACATGTGGCTTTTCATTATATCTCTCCTCAGCCTCAGTACTTGGCCTACTCAAGGGTGTCCTGAGCCACGTCTTCAGTGGCTAGCCTTTGTCTCCAAGTAGCCAGCCGGTAAGTGTGTTCGGCAGTGCGAAGAGATGAGGAAGGCTAGACTGGCGCGAGATGAAAGAGTCATGACAGCTGCCAGGGAATTTGGCGTACACATGCATGATGATCTTCCTATGGTTGCAGACCAGCTGCACACCGAGAGAGTGGAAGCCCTTGTGGTTGACAAAGACTCCTGGGTGATGATGGGGTGCCTTCATGGCCACATGTGTGCAGTCGATGACGCCCTGCATCCGTGGGAAGCCAGCCAGAGCGGCAAAGCTGAGCGCCCACTCAGTAACACTGACATCATCAGTGGCAAAGTTGATATAATTGGCTGACTTGTCAAACATGGCACATTGACCTGTGTGAAGTATCTGTGGGTGGCCGATTGCAAGATGCTGCTAATGTCTGCTGCAGATCCCTGGAAGGAGCCTGAGGCGAAGAAGTTGAGGGCGATGGTGTCTTTGACAGCCACTGGTAAGGCGTGTCCACCAGGTCCTCTGGGCTGCAGGTCTTGCTCCAGAAAGCTGCAAATGCCTGCGATGACCTGGCGCGATAGCCTGAGCCTCCTTTGGCACTGCTGCTCCATCATGTTCAGGAAGCTCTTCCTCTGTCTGTATACCCTGTGTTGGGGTATTGCCTCCGGCGCAGTGTAACCCTGCGCTGACGCTCTCTGTCCTGAGGAGCATCAGGTCATTTAGGAGAAGGTTGTTGGTGCTGTTGCTGCTGGTGTGCCTGATGCTGCTGGTGTTGGGGCTCATCCTGCTCCGATTCTGAGGACCAAGGTGAGACAGTATAAACGGTACCCATGCTGAAGTAATAGATGGCAGGTCAAGTAGAGATCAGAGGAGCAATCTGTCAATTGTGTGATAGATAGTAGCAATGAGGTGAGAGTGGCTTCTGAATTTGCAGAACAGACTTACAAACTGTAGACACCTAAATCTGTGCTCAATAAGAGCCTTTCCCTTAGGCAAGTAAGCAGGTGTCATGTGGAGTATTTATTGTGCTTTCCATGTTCTGCATTAATGGCCTTGATCAATGGCCACTGAGCTTCCGCCTCAGCTTGACAGGTGTAGTTTCTGAGCTGTGTGATTCCCGTGGTCATGCAGTTAAATTCAAAAGGTCTGGTTAAAAACACTGTTAAGGGTCTGACAACAGGGTATTAATGAGCTCAATGAGGTCACCCACCTCTGCCATTCGGGTCCGTGCAGTGCTGGCAAACGCGCCTGAGTTAAAGACGCGAGGAGGCGGGGTGACGGAGGGGTCCCGACGTGCTCCTATTTTTTTTGAATTTTACTCCCGACCCGCCTCCAATACCGCATGCACGGCAATATGAAAATTCCGGCCTCTCCTGAGTCAGAAGGTTGTGGGTTCAATCCCCACTCCAGAGGCTTGAACACATAATCTAGGCTGGTACTTCTGTGTAGCAGTGAGGGAGTGCTACACTGTCGGAGGTGCCATCTTTCAGATGAGATGTTAAACCCAGGCTCTGTCTGCCCTCTCAGGTGGATGTAAAAAATCCCACTGTATTATTTCGAAGAAGAGTAGGGGAGTCCTACCCGGTGTCCTGGCCAACATATATCACTCAACCAACACCTAAAGCTGATGATCAGGTCATTTATTTCATTGCTATTTGTGGGAGAATGCTGTGCGCAAATTGTTTCCTACATTACAACAGTGACTACGCTTCAAAAGTACTTCATTGACGATAGAACACTTTGGGATGTCTTGAGGTCGTGAAAGGTGCTATAGAAATGCAAGTCTTTCATTCTTTGCATGGTGTATATTAGTGGGAAATCCATCTGTTTGCGAAATAGCAGAGGATGTCCAATTGCCACTGGGGTAGTGTTAAAGCATTGTGTGTATCTGGCCTGCAATTGCATTCTTTTAATTTTTTTAAGAACAGGTTAAAATGACTTTTGCTTTGAAAAGTTCCATTATTTTCCAGCTCCAAATTTCTTGTTAAGTGAATACGTTTGGTTCATGTTGCATGTTTTCCTTTACCTATTTACAGCCCAGATACGCTGGTTGGTTTCCATGTAATGGATGGCAGAATCTCGGTTTGTTTGACTTGGCACAAAAAAGTTGAGTAACTTAAATTAATGGAACACATAAAATAGATTTGATCCTAAAAGTCCTTTCATAGGAGCGAAACGTAAACTTCAAAATTATATTGTAGTTCACTATAAAAGAATGAAGAATACCTGGGAGTGATTTACAAGGCTGATACCCCATTTGAAAGAAAGAACTAAAGTATTGCATTTCTATAGCGCCTTTCACAATCTCAGGATGTCCCAAAGCGCTTTACAGCCAATGAAGTATTTTTGAAGTGTAGTCACTGTTGTAATGTAGGAAACGTGGCCGCCTATTTGCGCACAGCAAGCTCCCACAAACAACAATGTGATAATGACCAGATAATTTTGTTTTTTTTGTGATTTTGGTTGAGGGATGAACATTGGCCAGGACACCAGGGAGAATTCCCCTGCTCTTCTTTGAATAGTACCATGGGATCTTTTACGTCCACCTGAGAGGGCAGACGGGGCCTCTGTTTAACGTCTCATCCAAAAGACGGCACCTCAGACAATGCAGCACTCCCTCAGTACTGCTCTGGGAGTGTCAGCCTAGATCTTGTGCTCAAGTCTCTGGAGTGGGCCTTTGAACCCACAACCTTCTGACTCAGAGGCGAGAGTGCTACCCACTGAGCCATGGCTGACACTTTTTGTCGACATCTTAAATCCCTCTTAGGTATAATGTGAATATACCTTACATTGTAGCACACTAGGGTGCTGATATGTGTTGGTGCTTCCTGTTAGTACTACAATCAGAAACCAAGCGCACAACTGCTGGGCAGTCGTGATTTCAATCACCTACGCAGTTTAATGGCTTTGCGGATGCAAGATTTGCCCACAGCAAACAGGAACGGTAGCATAGTGGTTATGTTACTGGACTAGTAATCCAGTAGGCCTGAACTTAATGATCCAGAGACGTGAGTTCAAACCACGGCAGCTGGGGAATTTAAATTCAGTTCATTAAATAAATCCGGAATAAAAAGCTAGTGTCAGAATGGTGACCATGAAACTATCGGATTGTCGTAAAAACCCATCTGGTTCACTAATGTCCTTTAGGGAAGGAAATCTGCCGTCCTTACCTGGTCTGGCCTATATGTGACTCCAGACCCACAGCAATGTGGTTGAGTCTTAACTGCCCTCTGAAATGGGCTAACAAGCCACTCAGTTATAAAAAACCGCTACAAAAAACAATAAGAATAAAACCGGACCGACCACTCGGCACAAGCTACGGACACGACAATGGCAGACCCAGCCCAGTCGACCCTGCAAAGTCCTCCTCATCAACATCTGGGGACTTGTGCCAAAATTGGAGAGCTGTCCCACAGACTAGTCAAGCAACAGCCTGACATAGTCATACTCACAGAATCATACCTTTCAGGCAGTGTCCCGAACTCCTCCATCACCATCCCTGGAATGTCCTGTCCCACCGGCAGGACAGACCCACCTGGGGTGGTGGCACAGTATACAGTCGGGAAGGAGTGGCCCTGGGAGTCCTCAACATTGAATCCAGACCCCATGAAGTCTCATGGGCAAGGAAACCTCCTGCTGATTACCACCTACCGCCCTCCCTCAGCTGATGAATCAGTACTCCTCCATGTTGAACACCACTTGGAAGAAGCACCGAGTAGCAAGGGCACAGAATGTACTCTGGGTGGGGGACTTCAATGTCAATCACCAAGAGTGGCTCGGTAGCACCACTACTGACCGAGCGGGCCGAGTCCTGAAGGACATAGCTTCCAGTCTGGGCCTGCGACAAGTGGTGAGAGAACCAACACGAGGGAAAAACCTACTTGACCTCATCCTCACCAGTCGCAGATACATTTGTCCATGACAGCATTGGTAGCAGTGACCACTGCACAGTCATTGTGGAGACGAAGTCCCGTCTTCACACTGAGGACACCCTCTATCGTCTTGTGTGGCACTACCACCGTGCTAAATGGGATAGATTCAGAACAGATCTAGCAGCTCAAAACTGGGCATCCATGAGGCACTGTAGGCCATCAGCAGCAGCAGCAGAATTGTATTCCACCACAATCTGTAACCTCATGGCCCAGCATATCCCTCACTCTACCATTACCATCAAGCCAGAGGACCAACCCTGGTTCAATAAGGAGTGAAGAGCATGCCAGGAGCAGCACCAGGCATTCCTAAAAGTGTGGTGCCAACCTGGGGAAACTGCAACACAGGACTACGTGCATGTTAAAAGCGGAAGCGGCATGCTATAGACAGAGCTAAGCGATCTCACAGTCAACGGATCAGGTCAAAGTTCTGCAGTCCTGCCACATCCAGTCATGAATGGTGGTGGTGGGCCATTAAACAACTGACGGGAGGAGGGGGCTCGATGATTATCCCCATCCTCAATGATGGTGGAGCCCAGTACGTGAGTGTAAAAGACAAAGCTGAAGTATTTGCAACCATCTTCAGCCAGAAGTGATGAGTGGATGATCCATATCGGCCTCTTCCTGAGGTCCCCAACACCACAGAAGCCAGTCTTCAGCCAATTCGATTCACTCCACGTGATATCAAGAAACGGCTGAGTGCACTGGATACATCAAAGGCTGTGGGCCCTGACAACATCCCGGCTGTTGTGCTGAAGACTTGTACTCCAGAACTAGCCGCACCTTAGCCAAGCTGTTCCAGTACAGCTATAACACTGGCAACTATCCAACAATATGGAAAACTGCCCAGGTATGTCCTGTCCACAAAAAGCAGGATAAATCCAATCCGGCCAATTACCGCCCCATCAGTCTATTCTCAATCATCAGCAAAGTGATGGAAGGTGTCGTCGACAGTGCTATCAAGCAGCACTTACTAACCAATAACCTGCTCACCAATGCTCAGTTTGGGTTTCACCAGGACCACTCAGCTCCAGACCTCAAAACAGCCTTGGTCCAAACATGGACAAAAGAGCTGAATTCCAGAAGTGAGGTGAGAGTGACTGCCCTTGACATCAAGGCAGCATTTAACCGAGTGTGGCATCAAGGAGCCCGAGTAAAACTGAAGTCAATGGGAATCGGGGGGAAAACTCTCCACTGGCTGGAGTCTTACCTAGCACAAAGGAAGATAGTTGTGGTGGTTGGAGGTCAATCATCACAACCCCAGGACATCGCTGCAGGCATTCCTCAAGGCAGTATCCTAGGCCCAACCATCTTCAGCTGCTTCATCAATGACCTTCCCTCCATCATAAGGTCAGAAGTGGGATGTTCGCTGATGACTGCACAGTGTTCAGTTCCATTCGCAACTCCTCAGATAATGAAGCAGTCCATGCCCGCATGCAACAAGACCAGACAATGACTATCTCCAACAAGCGAGCGTCTAACCACTGCCCCTTGACATTCAACAGCATTACCATCGCTGAATACTGTGGCAACAAGAGCAGGTCAGAGGCTGGGTATTCTGCAGCGAGTGTCTCACCTCCTGACTCCCCAAAGTCTTTCCACCATCTACAAGGCACAAGTCAGGAGTGTGATGGAATACTCTCCACTTGCCTGGATGAGTGCTGCTCCAACAACACTCAAGAAGCTCGACACCATCCAGGACAAAGCAGCCCGCTTGATTGGCACCCCATCCACCACCTTAAACATTTACTCCCACCACCACCGGTGTACCGTGGCTGCAGTGTGTACCATCTACAAGATGCACTGCAGCAGCTCGCCAAGGCTTCTTCAGCAGCACCTCCCAAACCCACGACCTCTTCCACCTAGAAGGACAAGGGCAACAGGCGCATGGGAACACCACCACCTCCAAGTTCCTCTCCAAGTCACACACCATCCTGACTTGGAAATATATCACCGTTCCTTCATCATCACTGGCTTAAAATCCTGGAACTCCCTCCCTGACAGCGCTGTGGAGTACGTTCACCAGATGGACTGCAGCGGTTCAAGAAGGTGGCTCACCACCCCCTTCTCAAGGGCAACTAGGGATGTGCAATAAATGCTGGCCTTGTCAGCGACGCCCACGTCCCAGGAACTAATTTAAAAAAATTACATGTCAGCCGGTCTTGAAGGAGGGAATTTGGAGGGGCAACTCCAAATGTTGCAACCCTGGAAAAGACCGTGCAGGAGCTGCTAAGGCCTAGTTTCTGTGTCAGCTGTGGTTCAGTGGTAGCATTCTCACCTCCGAGTCAGAAGTTTGTGGGTTCAAGCCCCACTCCTGAGTCTTGAGTACATAATCCAGGCTGACACTCCAGTGCAGTACTGAGGGAGTGCTGCACTGTCGGAGGTGCCAGTTATCAGATGATGCGTTAAACCCAGGCCCCTTCTGCCCTCTCAGGTGGATGTAAAAGATCCCAGTGTCCTGGCCAATATTTATCCCTCAACCAACACCTAAAAATTGCTGTTTGTGGGACCTTGCTGTGAGCAAATTGGCTGCAGCGTTACGTATATTACAACAGTGATTACAATTCAGAAGTACATCATTGGCTGTAATGTATTTTAGGATGTCCTGAGGTCATGAAAGGCGCTGTATAAATGCAGGTTCCTTCTTTTGGAGCATGGCATTTACTGGGTTTGTGCCTCAATAAATAGCTTCTGCAGATTGACTGGGAGGGACCAGTACTTTAGTGGTCCCTGAAAAGAAACAGGCACAAGAGATGCAGGACCAGGTAATCATTAAATTAGGATCTGCTATCTGGTGAGTTAAGTCCTTGCCCCTTTCCCCGGAATTCACATTTATCTGAAAATTCAAACAATGCCACTTCATGATACTCACAATATCAAGGTTACTCCGAACAGGGACCCATTGCATTCAGAGAGCTGTGGCAGCTGTTGTACTCATGAATGCAGAGTGCTGAGCACATTCCAGTGCAATCCGCTGTGTGAGCCACGGCCCTATTTTTAAGCGCGTTACATAAATCACGGCGGTATGTAAAAATATAGGCTGATGTACAAGTCACTCTCCTATAGTCAGGGGTTTCACAATCAGCCTTAAATATACCTCGGACTGCGTAGAAAATAATGAAGAGATCAGACTCGTGATCAAATCTCACTCATTATGACAGAGGTTTTTTTCTGGTTTCGGGCGTCTTAAACTCACTGAAAATGTTCCAAATGCCACTGATTTCAACGGAAGTGTAACAGGGGAGAGATGTATAACAGGCGGCTGATCCGATATCGTGCATTTCATACTATCGCCCAAAGTCAAAATGACCCCCGTGGAGCTGTATAAGCCTTGCCATTTTGTGAATGATTACATATGCTGGCATACTACTGCCACCAGCTTCTGTTACCTCTTAGTCAAATGTTGCACTTAGTGCTGTCTTATACCACTTCAAACTCACCCTGGGCATGCTTGGCCAAAAGTGGCAACTTAAAATTACGTTAAAAGTTTATTACAGAGAGCAACAATCATCTTGGAGTGAGTTAAAGATTGTAATACAATCTCTGAGTTAAGATGGTGTTCTCAAACCAGTCAAACCTTGAGCCTGTGGTTTATATCATCATCTAAATACCAACAATTCCAGACTTTTCTCTCACTCTTGGGGGTCTGTTATTCTATATCCAGCTGCGTTTTTATTGGGGTTACAATTGTCAAGAGGAAAGACCTTCCCTGTTGTGTGCGCCCCGACTTCACAGAGGCAGCAGAGCGTGTTTCCGTTGTAATAGGTTCCAGGCCCGCGTGAGTAGAAGAACGAATAAGATTGGCACAGTTCAGTCCTCGGTCATATCGTTAGTCGTGCCAAAGACTGAGTTATGAACAAGCACTGTTCTAAGTGAGCATTAAGTACATACAAATGAATAGTGCAACAGCCCGCAACATGAGCTGGAATCCTGCCCATTTCTAGTCAGTTGGCAGAAAATCCAGCCAGAGAGGTCAACAGCTGGAAGCAAAGAAAGTGCGAGCGTCAGAAAGTGGCCAAATTACTGTCCCACTCTGTCTCCACCATTATTTCATCTTTATCCTGTTGAATAAATTGGAACTCTTTGTGAGTTTAACAGCTCCAGCACTGACTAATGCTTTAAGGGTTCCCGCGATAATACAATAAATACTTGGGGTTCTCAACTGCTCTTATCTTCAAGGTGACATTCTGTTCCCTGTTGGACTATAAAGGGAAGCACCAAATGGAGGTTAGGCACTTGTACTTGTAAGAAACAGGAGCATCAGACAGCACTGTCATATCTTCAAGACCAACTACAGAGTGACATTGGCACAGGGCTGGGTCACCTGAAAGAGGAGAAGGATAGAAAATGTAACAGAAGCTAACAGTGAAATAAATAATGTATCGGCTCCTGTAAATATTCTGCATTTTATTAACATTCCTCTACAAAATGCAACCTATAGCTCTGATTTTCAGAGATCTGCAGAATCAGGGCTGTGTTTGCCCACGGTGCTGGTAACAGGGAGGACAGGCCTCACGCCCTGAAGTTCCATGGTGGGGGGCTCTCTTGCCATAACTTTGGCATCCAGCCAAGAGGTGGTTCAGTTTAATGTCTTATCCAAAAGACGGCACCTCCGACAGTGCAGCGCCCCCTCGGTACTAGCACTGGGAGTGTCAGCCTAGATTTGGTCCTCAGGTCTCCAGAGTGGGAGTGTGAACCCATGACCTTCTGACTCAGAGGCGAGAAGGCTACCCACTGAGCCACGGCTGACATCTGACACCACAGAAAATGGGCCGATCATAGTTTTACAGTTCTTTTAAGCCTGCAAAAAATAAGAGGCTCAACCTATGCATTACATACATAGAATTTACAGCACAGAAAGTGGCCATTCAACCCAACTATCTGTGCTGGTGTTTATGTTCCACACGAGCCTCCTCCCACACTACTTCACCTAACCCTATCAGCATATCCTTCTATTCCTTCCTCCTATATGTACTTATCTAGCCTCCCCTTAAAGGCATCTATTATTATTATTTAGTCCGAGTTGGTGATAGTTTTCACACACAGGCTTGTGTGACAGCATTTTAAACTGAGCCAGTGGATAATGAGATCCTTATATAAGTGACAGTCAATGCAAAACTAAAACATGGTCGACATAGCATCAGTACTCTCATAGTACAGTAGCTGTGTGTCCTTCGTATATCAACATGAAAGCTTGCTCCTGGATATTCATTTTAACAGAGGCCACAGTAGTTCCGGACCATAGCCCTGTAACATGATCCCCTCCCAGTCGTTGCTGGGGTGCTCTTAGTGGCACTAAAAGTGAGATGTGGCCTCACGTACAACATTTTTATTCTTAATACACCAATATTGTTTCAAGCAGCCCAACCTGTGCTTCCTATGAGCTAAAAGGCACGAGATGCAAGATTGTCTGGCACCCGCAATGCACCTAAAGTACTTCTGTGTAAATTACAAATTGGGAGAAGATTATCTTCCTACTGTTAAATGATCGAAAATAGGTTGTGAAAAGTGCAACGGGAATCAGTCCTCAAAGAGGCATTCGTGCAAGCTGCAATTGAATTCATACTTTCAAAGCGACTCATTGAAACAGTGAATAGAGCAAGCTCTGAGGAACCATCATTATCAATTTCTTCCTTTTTTGTCCTCTGCTCCCGTGTCATGATATTTGTAACAATCCCTTTGAACACTAACCACTTTATAAATTACTTTGGCAACGCGTCAACACAGCTCACTGCGGGCTGAAGCTGTTTGGAAGAGAAGGGGGCACTTTTTGTTTCGTGCCTGAAAACATCAATCCCCCCCCCACCCCTCACGCCCCCCCCCCCCCACAGCTGCTCACAGCTTCCTCCCCACGTCAAGCTCTGCATACGTGACACTCAACGTCTGATACTCGTTACGTGGTGTGGGCTGCATGTGGCAGCTTGCAGACAATGACAGCCACCAGCTATGTGCTGGAGGCCTTTCTTTTTGTGATTTTTTTGAACCTCCATATGGGCCGCTGATCCTCTCCAGATGGAAAGCATTGGGCTGGATTCCTTCCAGTACTGGCTCACTGAGAGACAGGTGTAGGTTACAGTAAAAGAACACCACTGCAACCCCATGAGGTAACACATTACAGAACGACGCTCGATGCCTCTCAAAAATAGAGCTGGACACCTTAGAAGCTGGTATTTCCTTCCTTGGATTTACAAACTTTTATTGGTTTCATCTGGAAGGCTGAAAGGATGTTAATTGTGCTAAATCTCTATTGCAGACAATCTTCTGATACGTGTTATTTTTTCCCCCTCTAAACAGCCAACTTCCATTTCAGTCAGGTTTCAATAGTCGGGACTCTGCTACTGACTTGCTGCAGCAACCAGTCTGAAGTCTGTAATTCCCCCCTCATAAACTGAGATATTTACAATTCGCATAACCATCAAGGTAAACTGAACAGGCTAGGGCTCTCTTCGCTAGAAAAGAGAAGGCTGAGGGGTGACCTAAAAGAGGTCTGTAAGATTATGAAAGAGTTCGATAGGGTAGACGTAGAAAGGAATAGAGGATTATGTTGATGGGGTTAGATGAAGAGGAGCATAAACACCAGCATAGACCAGTTGGGCCGAATGGCCTGTTTTTGTGCTGTAAATACTATGTAATTCGATGAAATTCTGTAGCATGGTTTAACAAAATGGAAACTTTTAATCAGTTTAATCAGATTTCTTTGTAGAAGTCTGTTAAACTGACTCTAACATGATCATCAAAAAGGTTATGATGTATTGAGTTCAGTTCGTGAGGCTACGTATCTTTAGTGCTATAATATATTTTAATTTTCTAATCTCCCTCCTTCATTTTGCCCCTTCCATTCAGGAGGGATTGGCCTCACTCTCTGTTGACATTGTTAACAGGGCTCTTTAGATTGAGCTGCTGCTCATTGCTGAGCAGGAAAGATCCCTCCCTCTCTAGTTTTCCTGATGACCTGTATGACACTCATCTACACAGTGAATAATGACAGATCCTGGGAATGAGCTGCAAGACCATAACTAAAGCATGTGGTTCAAATCAATGACAAGACTATTACATAGAATTTACAGCACAGCAACAGGCCATTCGGCCCAACGGGTTCATGTTGGTGTTTCTGCTCCACATGAGCCTCTTCCCGCCCTACTTCATCTAACCCTATCAGAATATCCTTCTATTTCTCCCTCATGTGCTTATCTAGCTTCCCCTTAAATGCATCAATGCCATTCGCCTCAACCACTCCCTGTGGTAGTCAGTTCCACATTCTAACCCCTCTCTGGGTAAAGAAGTTTCTCCTGAATTTCATATTGAATTTATTAGTGACACTCTTATATTTATGACCCCTAGTTTTGGTCTCCCCCACAAGTGGAAACACCTTCTCTACGTCTACCCTGCCAAACCCCTTCATAATTTTAAAGACCTCTATTAGGCCATATTAGGCCTCTATTAGATAAAAAAGCCCCTGCCTGTTCAATCTTCCTGATAGTTATAACCTCTCAATTCTGGTATCATCCTTGTATTGAAATATAACATACTGGGGGAAAAAATTGTGTACAGTCTAAATGAATATGGTACCACAATTACAGTGTGTGCACAAGTGTGGAGTGGCATGATTATCATGTGTGCACAAGTGTGGAGTGCCACGATTATCGAGTGTGCACGTGTGTGAAGTGCCACTATATCATGTGCACGTGTGTAGAGTGTCATGTTTATCGTGTGTGCACATGTGTAAAGTGCTAGGATTATTGTGTGTGCATGTGTGGGCAGTGCCACAATTATCGTGTGTGTAGTACCAGGATTATCGTGTGTGGAATGCCACATTCATCGAGTGTGCATGTGTGTGGAAGTGCCACGATTATTCTGCGTGCACAAGTCTTCCTGCAGTCAAAAAGGTCTTGGGAGAAATGGTACAGAGAACCTCACCAGCCGTTCCTTCAGTCTCTGTCACCGTACAGTATAGTGAAAACAGCCATTTGATATGTTTGTAGTTATTACAGGTCAGCAGTCCAGACATCTATTATAATACTGTAGAGCTTAGACTCCCAAGATACAAATTGTAAAACATAGTAATACCTCCAGTAATCTGTACTTTCTAATCAACTTCTAAGCCTGAACTCCAAGAGGGATTTCATATGTTTACGTTATTTAATGGTTTGCTATTTAGATTAGCAGAACGCACTCATTGACATGTTTTTATATGGTAGGCTGGTTGATGCACTGAGCTAAAACACTGATTTTTTTCACCTCTGGGAATTGGGCAAATATCCAAGGCAGACATAGGAACATAGGAACAGGAGTAGGCCATTCAGCCCCTCGAGCCTGTTCCGCCATTCAATGAGATCATGGCTGATCTGCGACCTAACTCCATATACCCGCCTTTGGCCCATATCCCTCAATACCATCGGTTAACAAAAATCTATCAATCTTTATCAATCGGGACTTTATCAAATGCCTTCTGGAAGTCCATGTAAATAACATCCATAGACATTCCCCTGTCCAGGACTTTAGTCAGACATTCCCCTGTCCACTACGTTAGACAGATGGACCGAAACATTATCTCCCTTGACGGCTGTGAAGATTCCTGAATGAAATGAGCCTGCACAGCCCCAGTGCACTTTCCCAGTGCAAATATGTGGACAACATAAACTTGCCCTTGAAATCCACCACTGTATAGTTTAACAGGCGAATGTCAATCAGACAAATTCCAGGATGGGCAGTGGTTAAATTTTTGGATACTGGGGCGAAAAATTCAGTTGCTTTGCGCCTCCCATTAACGCCTTAAGAGGGCGCTAATGGGGCGCAAAGCAACTAGCGCCCAGGCGCGGCGATGTTTGCGCCGCTCACGAAATTAACTAGACATTTTGCGGCGGGGCTAAACACTACCGCCACGATCTCCTGCACCGGCAGATCGTGACGTCAGTCGAGTGTGCAACGCTCCGGTAGCGCCCCGGACCGGATATTGAGTGGCGCCCCCTGCCTTACTGCCTGCCGCTAGCAACGACAGGTTGAGGGGAGCGTTTTGCAGTCGGGAAGGGACTGGGGGAGCGCTATTTAAAGGCGACCGCTTCCTGCCTTTTTTTGTTGGTGACATTTTTGCACCACGCATTCTGAGAGAGAGAGAGAGAGAGACTTCTGGAGAGATTCAACGCTCTGTGAAGGAGTTTTGGGTACTGAGCAGCACTTTGCAGGTTCATTTTGATTTGCCCTTCCTTGCATCGATTTAGAAGAGACTGTGGGGGCTGCACTCTGAGCTCTTTCCCTGGGTCTCTCCATTGTTCTTTCCAGCAGATTTGATGTGCAGGTCTCTCCAGGCCGAGATTCAAGGCTGCAATGAGCAGGATGTGGATGGAGAGCAAGATCAACCCACCCCTTTAAGAACTGGCCGGTGCCAGTGTGTCTGTGTTCCATTGCTGACTGACATCACATGAGCTTCGCCAGTGCTCTGAGGTAGCGCCTCGCTCCTTGGACGTTGCGCCTTAGGACAGGTGTGAAGCGCCTGATTTAGCGCTCCAATCACCTCCAGGGGCGATAAAAGTCAAGTTTGCAGTCGGAGGCGTTAATTAGCGCCAGGCGCTAATCTTTGCGCCCGGCCGATTATTGCGCCCCAAATGGGGCGATACTGAATTTCTCCCCCTAAGGGAATTAAGGGATATGGGGATAGTGCGGGAAGGTGGAGTTAAGGTAGAAGGTCAGCCATGATCTTATTGAATGGCGGAGCAGGC
This sequence comes from Squalus acanthias, assembly GCA_030390025.1. Classification (NCBI taxonomy): domain Eukaryota; kingdom Metazoa; phylum Chordata; class Chondrichthyes; order Squaliformes; family Squalidae; genus Squalus; species Squalus acanthias. The sequence continues at coordinate 42,354,007 of CM059442.1, forward strand.
TCGAATGGCCGACTGCTCCTATTTCTTATGTTCTTAAAGTTTCATTAGTGCACGTGCGGTGGAGACCAGTTTAATTGGGACAAGGTTGTGAGTCATTTGGTGAGTAGTGCAGAGAGAAACCAAGGAAATGTGGATATTGGAAGGATCCAGTTTGGGAAAAGAATCAGGAATGGTCAGAAAGTGCATAAAGATACTCACAAGCTCCCAATAATGAATAGATTATTCATTGTGTCAGCCATGGCTCAGTTGGTAGCACTCGTGCCTCTGAGTCAGAAGGTTGTCGGTTCAAGTCCCATTCCAGAGACGTGAGCACACAATCTATGCTGACACTCCACTGTAGTGCTGAGGGAGTGCTGCACTTAGCGAAGGTGCTGTCTTTTGGACAAAATACCAGAAGGGACAGCTTGGACTAAGACACACTGTGTCGGTCAGAGAGAGCCTGTGATTGCTCAGGAAAATGGCTGGCCGTGCATACCAGAAAGACAAGCCAATGGGATGGTGAGGTTTCTACCTGGAGCCATAGCAGTGAGGAAAGGTTAGAAATGATACTGAAGGGGTCGGGGTCAGGGCCAGGCTCTGTGCTGGTAGCCGACCTAGGGCAAATGACATGAGGAAAAATAATCAAAGAGGCCTTAAAAGGCACAAACACAAGGATCGCCTCAAAACTCGAAAGATAGTGAACGTAAAGTAGTGTATACTTTCATTCTAAACCTCTCCGCCTCTCTATCTCTCTCTCCTCCTTTAAGACGCTCCTTAAAACCTTTTTCTTTGACCAAGCTTTTGGTCATCTGTCCTGATATCTCCTTTCTGTGGCTCGATGTCAAAAATGTTTTTATTGATATCGCTCTTGTAAAGCGCCTTGGGACGTTTTGCTATGTTTAATGCGTTATATAAATGCAAATTGTTGTTATACTTCCCCTGTTTGGGAAAGGAGCGTCCACCAATAAAATTAAGAATGCAAATAAATGGATGGCAACCTGGTGTGAATAAAACAATGCTGCCTTCATAAATAACCGGAAACACCATACAAAAAAAAAGGGCTGGTACTGGAGAGTTGAGCTGCACCTCAATCAACTCGGAACAATGAGGCTTGCAAGGAGCATTGAGGCATCAATTGAAAATCATTTAAACCAGATAGTCGGGGAGGGCGAGAGGGAGATAACCCGAACCCATGCAGGATGGATCGTAGAGCAGAAGGTAGTCAGCAGGTGGGTATGGGCACTGTGGGATCTAACCTTAACATTGTTGTACCGTTTCATGGGCCTAAAACGGGCCAATTTAGCAGGGAAGAGGCCTGCACCCAATCAGCACGTGAATTCCAGCCACAGCTAAAATGGTCGGGCGCTTTTTTTTTTAGGCGGCCCTGGCTGCCGCCCGAAACGAGTGCAGGCCTCATTTCAATAGGGTCATGTGGGACCCGATTGAAACGAATGTGCGAACAATTAAATTTAATCGCACCCGGCCAGAGGGAGAAAGTCATTAAATCTTCCAAATGGTATTTAGTGTGCTTTCGTATGATTCATCGCCTAATTATATGGTAGGTGGTGAGGCAGTCTGCAGAGGTGAGATTACAATGAGAGGCTCTCCTGGTAGATCACTTCGTCCAAGAATGTCTATTCAAAAAAATAAATTAGACTCGGGAAGAACAGGATCATTAGCATTACTTGACGATCTCAGTAGTACTTTAATAATTTTATTATATGCAAGAGCGTTTGATGCTTATTCAAGTTATCAATAATAGCATTTGGGTGGTACGGTTTATTAGAAGTGTGGTGCGAAGTACAATCCTTTCACATCTGGGACCTAGTTTCAGGTCTCTCTTATAGCTGTTATGGGACCCAAATAAAATGAGTTCTGGCATTCACACCTCAAGGACTACAGTAGCATTTCCAAAAATAATACAGACTCGGAATTTGGAATTTTTCCTCAGACCATATTGAAAAATTCAAGCCTTTGATATTTTATTCCTGTTGTATTTTAAGCTTGCATTTTTTTTCCCAAAACATTATTATTTTAAGCAAGCTGGTCTCGTAGTGGTTCATAGCGAGGGCCGCTTCTCTGGGTCTCAGCCAGACCTCTACACACGCTCCCCTCTTTCCCTCTCACCATCTCTGCAACACGTCTGCAGCTCTGTGTTCTCAAGCACTCTCACCTCTGAGGCAGAAGGTTCATATATAAGGGTTCAAGTCCCAATCCAGAGACCTGAGCGCAAAATCTAGGCTGACACTACAGTGCAGTATTGAGGGAGTGCTGCATTGTCGGAGGTGCCGTCTTTCAGATGAAACATTAAACCGAGGCTCTATCTGCTCTCTCAGTTGGACGTAAAAGATCCCATGGCACTATTTTGAAGAAGAGCAGGAGAGTTCTCCCCGGTCATTGTCAGGGTCAAAATTTATTCCTCAACCAGCACCTAAAAAAATTCCCAGATTAGCTGGTCATTATTACATTGCTGTTTGTGGGAGCTTCCTGTGCACAAATTGGCTGCTGCGTTTCCTACATTTCAATGGTGACTACACTTCAACAAAGCACTTCATTGGCAGTAAAGCGCTTTGGGACAGGTCGTGAAAGGCGCTTTATATGTAAGTCTTTCTTTTTTTCTTTGCAGGTGGGACTCTATTCACCCCTCTTTTCATTGTCCTGTTCCCAAGTGTAAAAGCATTGCAGTTTGATGACCTCCACACGTACGGAAATCAGTTACCGCCACTATTGTAACGTTACATTGACCTGATGCTCCCACTGCCACCGCAGTATCACTTCGTATAGAATTAACGCTTTACTCTCGATTTTAAATGCATTAAGGTCACTGAAGTTGCCAACATAAATTCAGACGCTCATTTTATTTTTGTATTACCTGCACTGGTGTCGGTTTCGACACCTCAGGAGAAGTACACAAAAAGAAGTAGAAGATATCAATATAAGATAGTCACTAATAAATCCAATAGGGAATTCAGGAGAGACCTCTTTACCCAGAGAGTGGTGAGAATGTGGAACTTGCTGCCACAGGGAGTAGTTGAGGCGAATAGCATTGATGCCTTTAAGGGGAAGCTGGATAAACACATGAGGGAGAAAGTAATAGAAGGTTGTGCTGACAGGGTGAGATGAAGAAGGGTGTGAGGAGACTCGTGTGGAGCATAAACACCAGGATGGACCTGTTGGGCCGAATGGTCTGTTTCTGTGCTGTACATTCTATGTAATTCTATGTAAATACATAATGGAGAAAGGTGCTTTCAAGGAGCAATGTATTTGGCAAGCTCTTGGTGAGATAGGGGAGTCGGAGGAACCATGACAGTTTTCATTATGACGGCGTCATGGAATGATGTGTTCCTCTGCAACTTACACCATTAGATCACCTCAGTAAAGCACATTTATTTTTTTAAAGTTTACCAAACCTTGCACTTTAATCATTGCTCCTGTGTGTCTTCTCCTGGGCCTGATCAAGGAACGTTTTATTCAGTGTCCATGGAAATACCACGGGGATAGGTGTGAACCATTCAGCCTTTCTGGGCAGGGGTACATAGCACAGATGCAGAGGACTAATGAAAAGGAGATGGATTACACACATTAAATAAAAAAATCTATTATAGCTTTGGCCATGAATGGCACATCACTGACGTACTCCTGCAGGGTTATGTTAGCAATGCCTCATGAAGCTTTTAAATCGTGTCAGATAAGTTAATATATGTCGCTCAAATTGACCTTTTTTCTGCCCTGACATTTGAGCTCCATAAACAGACATCCCTGAACTATGGATTCATTTTCATGATTAACAAACCTAGTGCAGGAAACAAATTGAATTTCTGGCAAAAAGGACTTTTTAGCTCCACATTTTCACAGGGGGTGGGTTATTGTGCTACTAGACAATGGAATATGGATGTATTTCACCAATACATTTCTTCAAATCAATATTACTTTCAATGCACTATTGTCCTCAAACTCACTCTCCTCTTTCCGACCTTGCAGTGAAATCCAATACGATGCCCCAAAGAGACTCTTTTTTTAAAAAAAGTGTCTGTAGATTTGAGAAACATGGCAGGTTGTGGTTGTTGAGTGATCATGACTAATCATATTATTCTTGTTGTTTCAGTCTCATATCTTTTAATCTCTCATCTACAACCTCTGCCTCTTTCCTGCACTTTAATCATTCCCTTTCCTGCCTAAAGCAGAATGGAGATTAAGTGGTCACTGCTGTGTGGAATACTGTACATGTGTGTATCAATAGAGCTGTACAAATGCCTCAATAAACTCGTGCTTTATTGTGTTAGGGATTTTGTCTTAATCGATGCAGACCAGCAAATGATAAGAGTGCAATTAATAAATATGTAATTTTTTGGAAATATAGGAAAGCTTTTTTTTTTTAATTCCTGGGTCACTTTGTAAGGGGGACCCAGGCTGTGCTGCACTAGTTGATGCCAGCAAAAGGGGGCGCTATGGTTGGCCTGAGTGGCCCTGGGCGAAGGAGGGGGCAAAAATTCTGGCAGTGCGAGTGGACTTCAGGTGAGAATGTAATTGGGCTATTAAGCTTGATTGTGATGCTTCAACAAGTTTAATAGCTGGCTGACAGACAGTGGTCAGGCTCATACATGAAGAATGAGCACTGAAAGGGTTCCCGGAGTCTGTGAATCCTTACTCTAGCACAAGTCAGCAATGTTGGAGAAGGGGCGGGGAATGTTGATGTTAGATTTTGCCATATACTGTCACCATCTTGGCTGCATCTCCCATCACTGACTGCATTGCAAAAGGATTTAAAAGTTATGTTACTTTTAGAAAACAAAGCCATTCACCATGTTTTCCTTAACTGCACTGTGGTAGAGCACAGCGACATCCTACAGCTTATGTTGCAACAACAAATTTCCATTCATGTGGCTCAGTGGGTAGCACTCGTGCTCTCTGAGTCAGAAGGTTGTGGGTTCAAGTCCCACTCCAGGGACTTTGAGCACATATTCTAGGCTGACACTCCAGTGCAGCACTGAGGGAGCGCTGCACTGTCGGAGGTGGCGTCTTTTGAATGAGATGTTAAACCGAGGCCTTGTCTGCCCTCTTGGGTGGATGTAAAAGATCCCATGTTACTATTTCGAAAAAGAGCAGTGGCGTTCTCCCTGGTGTCCTGGCCAATATTTATCCCTCAACCAACATCACTGAAAGAGCAGGTTGTCTGTAGGACTGTTTATTTCCTACATTGGTTGTAAAGCATTTGAGACATCCTGAGGTCATGAAAGGCACTGTATAAATTCAAGTCTTTCTTTCCATCCTATATATTGAAAAAGTTATAACTGGGATCATTGCAGAAATATGTTCAATACACTGTCACGAACAGCCGAAATGGCTCACTTAAAGGGCATTTATCACTTCAAGAACACCAGGCTAAGGCAAAATGATCTTAAAATAATATCTCAGTGCACCAAACCATTTCTGCTTGGCTCTTATTACATGGGATTCTTAAATCAGATCTAAACACTTAAATGCACAAACTTCATTCAAGCTCAAATGTTTCCCTAATTACCTCAGTACCAAAGGAGATGGAGAGATTGTAAATAGTGATTCCATCTGTCTGCACACATGATGTATTAAGAACACTTGTGGATTACAACCAAACTTATTAGGTCCAATGCAAAGTGAATATTGCAGATTCTCTTCACCTGCTGCTCATATAAACATCCTTTTGACTAAACTAAATAATGATCAGAGAGTCCTAAACATTGCATTTTTTCAAAAATCTGCAATGTTTTAATAAAATTTGCAGAGGCCCTATTGAACCTTTGCCAGATTTATTTTTAAAATACTGGGGAACATCTTCAAAATGGCAATATCAAGTTTGTGAGAGATAATTTTGCCCTATAATTATCTCACTAAAATGATAAATGGGATATTTTACTCTGGTAGAGGAGGAGATATTGCCGAAGTGCAATAGTAATTAAATGTAGCCTCCTGACTCCATGTATATATCAGTAAGCGTCTGAAGTATCTCGCTATTCAATGAAGCTTCAATCCCTCATGTGTTGGTGTGACACGTATATGGTAATTTGCAAATTGCCCTACACGTGCGCACACACACACTAAGAAAGAAAGACTGGAATTTATAAGCTTCGTTCACAGCCTTAGGACGTTCCAAAAGTGTTTTACAGCCAATGAAGTACTTTTGAAATAAAAACAGAAAATGCTGGAAATACTCAGCAGGTCAGGCAGCATCTGTGGAGAGAGAAACAGAGTTAACGTTTCAGGTCGATGACCCTTCGTCAGGTCATCGACATAAAACGTTAACTCTGTTTCTCTCTCCACAGATGCTGCCTGACCTGCTGAGTATTTCCAGCATTTTCTGTCTTTATTTCAGATTTCCAGCATCCACAGTATTTTTGCTTAAGTACTTTTGAAGTGTAGTCACTCCTGTAATGTAGGAAATGCAGCAGAGAATTTGTGCACAGCAAGGTCCCACAAACAGCAATGAGATAATTACCAGATAATTTGTTTTAGTGATCTTGGTTGAGGGATAAATATTGGCCAGGACAACGAGGAGATGCTAGTTTTCGAATAGTGTCATGGGACCTTTTACAAACCACCCGAGAAGGTGGACGGGGCCTCAGTTTAATGTCTCATCTGAAAGGCGGCACCTCTGACAGTGCAGCACTCCTTCAGTACTGCACTGAGATGTCAGCTTAGATTTTGTGCTCAAGTCTCGGGAATGGGGCTTGAACCCACAAACCTTACCACTGACCCATGGTTGAACACCTTAACAACCCGTTAAGCAGCAGGTTCATGGTTATAGAATGGTTACAGCACGGAAGAAGGCCATTCGGCCCATCGAGCCCGTGTTTATTTTGAGATTTAGCACATCAGAGGCCACTTTGATATTAGCCAATGCTGAAATAAACCCAGGCCGAGAGCGCAGTGGGTGCCCATCTTTAAATCCATTATGAGTACAGTACATGTCAGTTTAATGGATGCCGTGATAGGGAGAACGCAAGCTGTCTGTGGCTGATGGGAAATCTGCATTTTCCTTGCAAATGATAGCTATGCTCTATGCAAGCTCATTTCTCTTTGCTTTGTACTAAGAACATCTTTCAGCGGGGGCTATTGCAATGATAACAACCTTTTCAGCCATCCATTAAGCTGAAAACCTGAAATCTGCCAAAACTAGTTCTTTCCAAGAGTCATAGAATCATAGAATGGTTACAGCCCGTGCCGACTCTCAGCTAGTCCCACTCCCCCCGCCCTTTCCCTGTAGCCCTGCAAATTTATTTCTTTCAGATACTTATCCAACTCCCTTTTGAAAGATAAGATTGAGTCTGCCTCCACCACCCTTTCAGGCAGTGCATTCCAGATCCTAACCACTCGCTGCGTAAAAAAGTTTTTTCTTACGTCGCCTTTGGTTCTTTTGCCAATCACCTCAAATCTGTGTCCTCTGGTTCTCGACCCTTCCTCCAATGGGAACAGTTTCTCTCTATCTACTCTGTCCAGACCCCTCATGATTTTGAATACCTCCATCAAATCTCCTCTCAATCTTCTCTACTCCAAGGAGAACAACCCCAGTTTCTCCAGTCTATCAATGTAACTGAAGTCCCTCATTCCTGGAATCATTCTCGTAATTCTTTTCTGCAACTTCTCTAAGACCTTCACATCGTTCCTAAAGTGTGGTGCCCAGAATTGGACACAGTACTCCAGTTGGGACCGAACCAGTGTTTTTTACAGGTTCATCATAATTTCCACACTTTTGTACTCTATACCTCTATTTATGAAGCCCAGGATCCCGTAAGCCTTTTTAACTGCTTTCTCAACCTGTCCTGCCACCTTCAACGATTTGTGCACATATACCTCCAGGTTTCTCTGTTCGTGCACCCCCTTTAGGATTGTACCATTTAGTTTATATGTCTTCTCCTCATTCTTTCTACCAAAATATATCATTTCACACTTTTCTGTGTTAAATTTCATCTGCCACGTGTCCGCCCATTTCACCAGCCTGTCTATGTCTTCCTGAAGTCTATCACTCTCCTCCTCACTGTTCACTATACTTCCAAGTTTTGTGTCATCTGCAAATTTCAAAATTGTGCCCTGTACACCCACGTCCAAGTCATTAATATATATCAAGAAAAGCAGTGGTCCTAGAACCGACCCCTGGGGAACACCACTGTATACGTTCCTCCAGTCTGAAAAACAACTGTTCACCACTACTCTCTGTTTGCTGTCACTTAGCTAATTCCGTATCCATGCTTTTATTCCATAGGCTTCAACTTTGCTGGCAAGCCTATTATGTGGCACTTTGTCGAACGCCTTTTGGAAATCCATATACACTGCATCAACCGCATTACCTTCAACAACCCTCTCTGTTACCTCATCAAAAAACTCAATCAAGTTGGTTGAACACTATTTGCCTTTAACAAATCCGTGCTGGCTTTCCTTAAATAATCCACACCTATCCAAGTGACTGTTAATTTTGTCCCTGATTACTGTTTCTAAAAGCTTCCCCACTACCGAGGTTAAACTGACTGGCCTGTAGTTGCTGGGTTTATCTTTACACCCTTTTTTGAACAATGGTGTAACATTTGCAATTCTCCAGTCCTCTGGCACCACCCCCGTATCTATGGAGGATTGGAATATTATGGCCAGTACCTCCTTGATTTCCGCCCTCAGTTCCCTCAGCATCCTAGGATGCATCCCATCCACTCCTGGTGACTTATCTACTTTAAGTACAGCCAGCCTTTCTAATACCTCTTCTTTAACATTTTTTATACTACCACTACCTCCTCCTTCATTAGGTCTATGGCAGCATCCTCTTCCTTGGTGAAGACAGACGCAAAGTACTCATTTCGTACCTCAGCCATGCCCTCTGCCTCCATGCATGGGTCTCCTTTTTGGTCCCTAATCGGCCCCACCCCTCCTCTTACTACGCTTTTGCTATTTATATGCCTATAGAAGACTTTTGGATTACCTTTATGTTGGCTGCCATTCTATTCTCATACCCTCTCTTTGGTCCTCTTATTTTCTTTTTCACTTCGCCTCTGACCTTTCTTTAATTAGCCTGATTCTCAGATGTATTTGCAACCTGATCTGTCATACGCGCTCTTTTTCTGCTTCATCATATTGGCTATCTGGTTTGTCATCCAAGGAGCTCTGAGGAATGTACCTCGACTGTACCCAAACTATTTCTTCTTTAAAGACAGCCCATTGTTCCACTACAGTTTTGCCTGCCAAGCTTTGATTCCAGTTTACCCAGGCCAGATCCGTTCTCATCCCACTGAAATTGGCCTTCCCCCAGTTAAACATTTTTACTCTAAATTGCTCCCTGTCCTTTACCATAGCTAATCTAAACCTTATGATGTGTCCAAACCTTATGATGTCCAAAAATGTGCGGGTTAGGTTGATTTGGCTATGATAAATTGACCCTTAGTGTTAGGGGGGGATTAAATATGTGGGGTCACAGGGATAGGATGGGATATGTTAGGGGGAATTAAATACGTGGGGTTACGGGGATAGGGTGGGATATGTGTCGGTGCAGGCTCGATGGGGATTCTGTGTGAGAAAGCAGGGACAGGGTACTGGATTTGGATGATCAGCCATGATCGTATTGAATGGTGGTGCAGGCTCGACGGGCCGAATGGCCTACTCCTGCTCCTAGTTTCTATGTTTCTATGTTTCTATACTATGATCACTGTTCCCTAAATGTTCCCCTACTGACACTTGCTCCACTTGACCTACCTCATTCCCCAGAACCAGATCCAGCAATGCCTCCTCCCTCATCGGGCTGGAAACATACTGATCAAGAAAGTTCTCCTGAACACACTTCAGAAATTCTTTCCCTTCTCTGCCCTTTACACTATTACAATCCCAGTCTATATTAGGATAGTTGAAGGCTCCCATTATTACTACTCTATAGTTCTTGCACCTCTCTGTAACTTCTCTGCAAATTTGCTCCACTATATCTTTCCCACTCTTTGGTGGTCTATAGAATACACCTAGTAGTGTAATGGCACCTCTATTATTTCTTAACTCTAGCCATATAGATTCAGTCCTTGACCCCTCCAGGACATCCTCCCTCTCCAGCACTGTAACATTCTCCTTAACCAATATTGCCACACCACCTCCTATCTTTCCTTCCCTATCTTTCCTGAACACCTTATAACCAGGAATATTTAATACCCAATCCTGCCCTTTTTTGAGCCAGGTCTCAGTTACTGACACAACATCATATTCACATATGGCTATTTGTGCCTGCAGCTCACTTACCTTGTTTACTACCCTTTGTGCGTTCACATACATACACTGTAAACCCATCTTAGACCATCCTGTATTCTCTCTTAGTTTGACCCCACCTAATACCTTACTATTACTTACTTTAGTGCTCTCTGCCTCTCCCAATCCTTTGAGCACTTTATTTCCCCTTTCTAATGTTACATCCTGGTGCCCATCCCCCTGCCAAATTAGTTGAAACCCTCTTGGCACAGTACTCCAGAATCTGTACCAGTGTAACTTTACGTGATCTCCAATATTACCATGCAATTTGACATCATGAAATTACCAAAATTAATAAAGCATGAGGTAATCACTTAAAACATGTGTGGAGCCTATTAATTACCATTCATTAAATGAGTCTTAGCATGAAAAATTCCAAAGATTTAATCTGGCCCATAGATCTTAGATCACTTTAGAAAAAAAGTTATGAGCTTTAGTTGCCCAAAATTATTTCAACATCTGCCAAGTTTCTGCTCCCAGCTGCTTACCATTAGTTTTGAACATTATTATGCAAGAAGAATGAAGAACATCAGTAAATTCAACAAGCAGAATAATTAGTAGAACAACAAATAAGCATCTTGTAGGCATTTTTTGGCCAGCTCCATGCTAATTTGTGAATCTATGTGTAGAGCAGTAACAGGTATGAAACCTAACTGGACTGGTCTGGTACAGATAGATTTTGCCAAACATTTCTTGGTAATCCAATATAGGAGTGCGTCAGCTGTGCCTGACACTCCAATGTAGTACTGAAGGAGTGCTGCACTGTCGGAGGTGCCGTCTTTCGGATGAAACATTAAACCAAGGCCCTGTCTACCTTCTTGGGTGGATTCAAAAACCAACATGGGAGTTCTCCCCGTTGTCCTGGCCAATATTTATCCTTCAACCGACATCACTAAAAAACAGATTATCTGGCCATTATCACATTGCTGTTTGTGGGACTTTGCTGTGGGCAAATTGGTTGCTGTGTTTCCTACATTACAACTGTGACTACACTTGAAAAGTGCTTCATTGGCTGTAAAGCACCTTGGCAGGTCCTGAGGTCGTGAAAGGAGATATATAAATGCAAGTTCTTTCGCTGTTTTACTAGGAAGTGACATTATTCGGAACAGCAGATCGATGGAGGTGGTGTAAAGAGGGAGATCACTTCATAACACAATCTGAAGAGCACCAGGAGAAGTGAACAGACTGTGATAACATGAAAAATAATCATGAAAGGAAGTCATTGAGACAGAGAGTAAAGAAAATACTACCTGAGCTGAGAGCAGAGAGCTAATGACGTCAGCAAAGGAGGACACAAAGTGCAATGCACAACAGAAATAGAAAAGACTTTTGAGCCGACAAGAGCCATAGAAAGGCGGGTGAGAAGAGATATTAGTAGTGAAGCCAAACATCTCTTTGCGAGCAACTAAAAAGATGTAAAGAGGCTAAGCACATGTAGGCAGCTTAAAGGACAATATACAGTCCAGGATCAACTGAAAGAATAGAAGAAACAATCCTTGTTATAGTCATAGATGCATTTAAGGGGAATCGAGATAAACACATGAGGGAGAAAGGAATAAAAGGTTATGCTAATAGGGTTATATTAAATAGGGTGGGATGAGGCTCATGTGGAGGCATAGACCAGCTGGGCCGAATGGTCTGTTTCTTTGCTGTGCTTTCTATGTAATTCTATGTTAGAAAACAGAGGGGACCAAAGCTGCAGTTTGGGCAGTATTGGAGCTGCAGACAGATCTAGGGCAAGCTTAAGGACACTTGAGAAGTTCAGCAACATCACAGCAACTATGCAATGGTTTGAAGGCACGAGAAGAGCTGATAAAGGAAGAGGGCAGAAATACCAGAGAGGCAATGTGGAAACAATTAACAGGATAGGAACATCACAAGAGATGTTTAATTATTTATTAGTGCACTGGGTATCATAACAGCATGTAGTCAAAATTTACTGTAGCAAGAACAGATGTTTTGTGCATTTGTTCCTAATGATTAAATAGGAGCACAGAAAGGTTTGGACACAATTGTACTAGGGTATCAACAGGTATTCCATGACCATGAAAGGAGGGAGAGAGAAAACGGGGAACTACAGACCAGTTAGCCTGACATCAGTAGTAGGGAAAATGCTAGATTCTATTATTAAGGACGTGGTAACAGGGCACTTAGAAAATAATAATAGGATTGGGCAGAGTCAACACAGATTTATGAAAGGGAAATCGTGTTTGACAAATCTGTTAGAGTTTTTTGAGGTTGTAACTAGCAGAATAGATAAGGAGGAACCAGTGGATGTGGTGTATTTGGCTTTTCAGAAGGCATTCGATAAGGTGCCACACAAGAGGTTATTAAACAAAATTAGGGCTCATGGGATTGGGGGTAATATACTAGCATGGATTGAGGATTGGTTAACGGACAGAAAACAGAAAGTGGGAATAAACGGGTCATTTTCGGGTTGGCAGGCTGTAACTAGTGGGGTACCGCAAGGATCAGTGCTTGGGCCTCAGCTATTAACAGTCTACATCAATGATTTGGATGAGGGGACCAAATGTAATATATCCAAATTTGCTGATGATACAAAGCTGGGTGGGAATGTAAGTTGTGAGGAGGATGCAAAAAGGCTCCAAGGGGATATAGACAGGCTAAGTGAGTGGGCAAGAACAAGGCAAATGGAATATAATGTGGAGAAATGTGAAGTTATCCACTTTGGTATGAAAAATAGAAAAGCAGAGTATTTTTTAAATGGTGAGAGATTGGGAAATGTTGGTGTTCAGAGGGACCTGGGAGTCCTTGTACACGAATCACTGTAAATTAACATGCAGGTACAGCAAGCAATTAGGAAAGCAAATGATTTGTTGGCCTTTATTACAAGAGGATTTGAGTATAAGAGTAAAGATGTCTTACTGCAATTATATAGGGCCCTGGTGAGACCCTGGTGAGGTTTTGTGTACAGTTTAGGTCTCCTTACCTAAGGAAGGATATACTTGCCATAGAGGGAGTGCAATGAAGGTTCACCAGACTGATTCCTGGAATAGGGGGATTGTCCTATGAGGAGAGATTGAGTAGACTAGGGCTATATTCTCTAGAGTTTAGAAGAATGAGAGGTGATCTCATTGAAACATACAAAATTCTTACAGGGTTTGACAGGGTAGATGCAGGGAGGATGTTTCCCCTGGCTGGGGAGTCTAGAACCAGGGGTCACAAGGTCAGAATAAGGGGTCGGCCTTTTAGGACTGAGATGAGGAGAAATTTCTTCACTCATAGGGCAGTGAATCTTTGCAATTCTCTACCCCTGAGGTCTGTGGAGGCTCAGTCGTTGAGTATATTCAAGGCAGAGAGTGATAGATTTTTGAATATTAAGGGGATTAAGGGATATGGGGATAGTGCAGGAAAGTGGAGATGATGTAGAAGATCAGCCATGATCTTATTGAATGGCGGAGCAGGCTCGAGGGGCCAAATGGCCTACTCCTGCTCCTATTTCTTATGTTCTTATGTTCCAATAGACCCACTTCTGTTTAATGTTAGGCCAGAATTTGCTGTCAAAATAACGGTGCGGCTAATGGTGCTCGCCGTTATTAATGCGTAAATGGTACAGCAACTTCAGGTGAGGAGCAGATGCACGGTTAAATTCAAATATCCAAAAGTTGCTTTCTGAGTTGTGCTGCTCCGCCATTAGCTTCACGAAAATGGCATCCCGTTGTCTGCCTCACCATTGACATGCATTGAACGTCATGAAGTTGCTGTATTTGCGCAGTAGATACGAACTAAACTCGCCACAGATATTTAAGGCTAATAGTTGGTAGCATAAGTACCCTTTTAATGACATGATAATTGTTAATTACTGCCAATCAACTTCTGTGGCACTGAACATTAACTATTATAAGTGTAGAGTCTCATTCATAGAAACATAGAAACATAGAAAATAGGTACAGGAGTAGACCATTCGGTCCTTCGAGCCTGCACCGCCATTCAATGCGTTCATGGCTGAACATGCTACCTCAATACCCCATTCCTGCTTTCTCGCCATACCCCTTGATCCCCTTAGTTGTGAGTGTTATATCTAACTCCCTTTTGAATATATTTAGCGAACTGGCCTCAACAACCTTCTGTGGAAGAGAATTCCATAGATTCACCACTCTCTGGGTGAAGAAGTTCCTCCTCAGCTCAGTCCTAAATGGCTTCCCCTTAATCCTTAGACTGTGACCCCTGGTTCTAGTTTTCCCTAACATTGGGAACATTCTGCCCGCATCTAATTTGTCTAAACCAGTCAGGATTTTAAATGTCTCTATAAGATCCCCCCTCATTCTTCTGAACTCCAGAGGATACAAGTTCAGTTGACCCAATCTTTCTTGATATGTCAGTCCGGCCATCCCAGGAATCAATCTAGTGAACCTTCGCGGCACTCCCTCAATAGCAAGAATGTCCTTCCTTAAGTTAGGAGACCAAAACTGCGCACAATACTCCAGGTGTGGCCTCACCAAGGCCCTGTACAACTGCAGCATCACCTCCCTACTCCTGTACTCAAATCCCCTTACTATGAAGGCCATCATTCCGTTTGCTTTCTTGACTGCCTGCTGCACTTGCATTCCCACCTTCAGTGACTGATGTACCATGATGCCCAGGTCTCGTTGCACCTCCCCTTTCCCTAATCTGCCACCATTCAGGTAATATTCCGCCTCTCTATTTTTACCACCAAAGTGGATAACCTCACATTTATCCACATTGTACTTCATCTGCCATACATTTGCCCATTCACCCAACCTGTCCAAGTCACTCTGTAGCCTCCTAGCATCCTCCTCATTGTTCACACTGCCTCCCAATTTAGTGTCATCCGCAAATTTGGAGATATTACATTTAATCCCTTCGTCCAAATCATTAATATATAATGTAAACAGCTGGGGTCCCAGCACCGAACCCTGCGGTACCCCGCTGGTCACTGCCTGCCATTCTGAAAAGTACCCATTTACTCCTACTCTTTGTTTCCTGTGTGCCAACCAGTTCTCAATCCACGTCAACACATTACCCCCAATCCCATGTGCTTTAACTTTGCTCACCAATCTCTTGTGTGGGACCTTGTCGAAGGCCTTCTGAAAGTCCAAATACACCACATCTACTGGTTCCCCCCTGTCCACCCTATTGGAAACATCCTCAAAAAATTCCAGAAGATTTGTCAAGCATGATTTCCCTTTCACAAATCCATGCTGACTTGGACCTATCATGTCGCCACTTTCCAAATGGTCTGTTATGACATCTTTAATAATTGCTTCCATCATTTTACCCACGACCGATGTCAGGCTGACCGGTCTATAATTCCCTGCTTTCTCCCTCCCTCCTTTTTTAAAAAGAGGGGTTACATTGGCCACCCTCCACTCCATCGGAACTGATTCAGAGTCTAAGGAATGTTGGAAAATGATCGTCAATGCATCCACTATTTCCAAGGCCACCTCCTTAAGTACTCTGGGATGCAGACCATCAGGCCCCGGGATTTTTCAGCCTTCAGTCCCATCAATTTCACCAATACCTTTTCCCGACTAATAAGGATTTCCCTCAGCTCCTCCCTCTTACCAGATCCTCTGACCCCTTTTATTTCCGGCAGGTTGTGTGTGTCCTCCACAGTAAACACCGAACCAAAGTACTTGTTCAATTGATCTGCCATTTCCTTGTTCCCCATTACGACTTCCCCTGTTTCCGACTGCAGGGGACCTACGTTTGTTTTTACTAACCTCTTTCTTTTTACATATTTATAGAAGCTTTTGCAGTCCATTTTAATGTTCTCCGCAAGCTTCCTTTCATATTTTATTTTCCCTGCCCTAATCAAACCCTTCGTCCTCCTCTGCTGAGTTTTGAAGTTCTCCCAGTCCCCGGGTTTGCTGCTACTTCTGGCCAATTTGTATGCAACTTCCTTGGTTTTAATACTATCCCTGATTTCCCTTGTTAGCCATGGTTGAGCCACCTTCCCTTTTTTATTTTTACGCCAGACCGGGATGTACAATTGTTGTAGTTCATCCATGCGATCTCTAAATGTCTGCCATTGCCCTTCCACTGATAGCCCCTTAAATATCGCTTGCCAATTTAACCTTGCCAATTCACGCCTCATACCCTCAAAGTTGCCCTTATTTAAGTTCTGGACTATGGTCTCTGACTTAACTGTTTCCTTCTCCATCCTAATGTAGAACTCCACCATACTATGGTCACTCTTCCCCAGGGGGCCTCGTACCACAAGATTGCTGATTAGTCCTTCCTCATTACACAACACCCAGTCCAGGATGGCCTCCCCTCGAGTTGGTTCCTCAACATATTGGTTTAGGAAACCATCCCTTAAACACTCCAGGAAATCCTCCTCCACCGTATTGCTTCCAGTTTGAGTAGCCCAATCTATATGCATATTAAAGTCACCCATGATAACTGCCGTGCCTTTTTTGCACGCACCTCTGATTTCCTGTTTCATACCCTCCCCCACCTCACTACTGCTGTTTGGAGGTCTGTACACAACTCCCACTAACGTTTTCTGCCCTTTGGTGTTCTGCAGCTCAACCCATATTGATTCCACATCCTCCAAGCTGATGTCCTTCCTAGCTATTGCATTAATCTCCTCTTTAACCAGCAATGCTACCCCACCCACTTTTCCTTTTATTCTATCCTTTCTGAATGTTGAATACCCCTGGATGTTCAGTTCCCAGCCTTGATTGTTCTGGAGCCACGTCTCTGTAATCCCAATCACATCGTATCCGTTAACATCTATTTGCACAGTCAATTCATCCACCTTATTACGGATACTCCTTGCATTAAGACACAGAGCCTTCAGGCTTGTTTTATTAACATCCTTTGTCCTTTTAGACTTATGATTTAGTATGGCCCTTTGTGTTTCTTGCCTTTGTTTACTCGGCCTTCCCCTATTGTTTCTCACCCTTCTAACATTTGTTTCTGACTGCATATTACTTCCCCCTGTTTCGCTACATAGGTTCCCATTCCCCTGCCATATTAGTTTAAATCCTCCCGAACTGCTTTAGCAAATATTACCCCGAGGACATCGGTTCCAGTCCTGCCCAAGTGCAGACCGTCCCTTTTGAACAGGTCCCACTTCCCCCAGAACTGGTTCCAATGCCTCAGGAATTTGAATCCCTCCCTCCTGCACCACTGCTCAAGCCACGTATTCAATCTCACTATCCTGTTCTCTCTATTCTGATTAGCACGTGGCCCTGGTAGCAATCCAGAGATTACTACCTTAGAGGTCCTACTTTTTAATTTAGCTCCTAGCTCCCTAAATTCTGCTTGTAGGACCTCTTCCCACTTTTTACCTATATCGTTGGTACCTACATGCACCACGACAGCTGGCTGTTCACCCTCCCTCTTCAGAATGTTCTGCAGCCGCTCTGAGACATCCTTGACCCTTGCACCAGGGAGGCAACATACCATCCTGGAATCTCGGTTGCGGCCACAGAAACTCCTGTCTATTCCCCTTACAATTGAGTCCCCTATCACTATAGCCCTACCACTCTTTTTCCCGCCCTGCTGTGCAGCAGAGCCAGCCATGGTGCCATGAACCTGGCTGCTAGTGCCTTCCCCTGGTAGGCCATCTCCCCCAACAGTATCCAAAGCGGCATACCTGTTTTGGAGGGAGATGACCACAGGGGACTCCTGCACTACCTTCCTGATATTGCCCTGCTTCTTGGTCACCCATTCACTGTCTGTCCTAGCCTTTACCTGCGGTGTGGACAACTCACTAAATGAGCGATTCACCGAGTTCTCGGCATCGTGCATGCTCCAGAGTGAGTCCACCCGCAGCTCCAGCACCGCCATGCGGGCTGTCAGGAGCTGCAGCTGGACACAGTTCCCGCACACGTAGTTGTCAGGGACACTGGAAGTGTCCCTGGTTTCCCACATGGCACAGGAGGAGCATGAAACGGGTCCGAGACTTCCTGTCATGACTTAACCCTTATGTTACTTTATTACTAAAATTTAAACTTATTTATCTTAGGTCCAGGAGTTAAGTCCCTGAAAACAAAATATAAAATCGAACCTACCTTTTAAATTCCCTCTACCCCTAAAGGTTAGAGGAGGTGGAAGGGTGGGAGTCACTACCAGTGTAGTGTCTCGGGTTTAGCAACCGCTCCACCTATATACGGGTACCAATGAATTGGCCCCGCCCCCTGCCTTTGAAAAAGCCCGCGAAGCTCTTTCCCCGCTGGGGAAAAAGGCCACGTAGGTGAGTTTAATGACTCACCTCAGGCCTCTGCCGCTCCAACCAGGTCCGCTCCTCCTTCCCCGCTGCCGACCGCTCTGTGGGAGAGAGAAAGAAAGAAAGGCTCCTCCTCCCCCGCTGTCGACGCTGGTCTGAGGCCTACCTGAGCCTCGGGCCTCCCTTTATTGACTCACCTCAGGCCTCTGCC
Source organism: Squalus acanthias (assembly GCA_030390025.1). NCBI lineage: Eukaryota > Metazoa > Chordata > Chondrichthyes > Squaliformes > Squalidae > Squalus > Squalus acanthias. The sequence goes on from CM059442.1 coordinate 42,372,600, forward strand.
GCTCCAACCTTCAAGTTTTGAATGGGGAGATTTAAAAAATGCAAATTCTTACATTAAAAAAATATTCTTACTTTTCCTCTTGGTCTCTTTTTTCCTCTCTCTTAATCCAATCTTTCTTTCCCTCTCTTTATTTCTCTTTCTGTACCTGATTTGACATTGAATTCACCCCCTTTAATTCACCCTCCTTCTCAGTCCTCCCGCTGTTTATTTCCCAATCCTTCAATCTCAGTGGTTAAGGGAGAGATACCCTTTTGCTTTCCCTGTTCGCTCAGATCCCAGATGCAACGTTATCAGTTTGCAATTTCAGCAACTTTGTGGACAAAACATTTTTTGGCCTATGGCTCGGTGGGAAGTTTTGTCTGATAACGCTCCTGTGAAGCACCTTGGGACATTGTACTACATTAAAGGCAACATATTAATGTTGTTGTTGTTCAAGGGGCAAGTCTAACTACAGCAAAATCTGGCCCTATATAGTTTATCTTCTGTCTGCAAGGGACAGATTTCCAAATGGTGATAATGTCTAGGATCAATTTGCAAAGAGGCCTAGAGACATTGGGGGCAATTTTGTGAATGGGGGCGCGTTGGAGGTGGGACTGCTGCTTGGCGGGTTGATGTCCCGCCTCCATCGATTTGTGGCCAACCCACGCTATATTCCCTTGATTGACTATGTTAAGCCCGCCCAGCGGGCTTAGCAGGCCAATTAAGGGAAGGCGGTTGCAGAGAACGTCAACGTATGACGTTTCATCTGTCAAAAATTTTTGACAGATGAATTGTCATCGTTTGACAGCTCTGTAAAGCTGTCAAACAGTGACATTCTCTGTAGTTTGATGAGGTCTTGAATTCAAGACCTCATCAAACTTCTTTCTTTTACAGAAATGAGATGGTTGTTGCATCTGAGAATGCAGCGGTCATCTCTCATCTGCAACACGGAGGTCCGAGACTCTCCGCATACACACCGACTGAAGCCTGCAGGAAGAAACAAAGGTAAGTACACTTTTACTAACACTTTGCACTTACCTCAGATACTCACCTCTACACTCTTGCACCCATCACTTACCTTCACAGCGCACTTTTGCACCCCCCCCCCCGACCCCCGCAGACCCACTACTCGCCTCACTGACCTGGCAGGCAGTTAATAGGCTTTAATCCCTTCCCGCCTCCAAGGAGACGGGACCCGGCGCGGGATGGCTTCCCACCTCCTTGGAAGATGGCATGGAGGCAGGTTGGGGGTGGGTTTGGCACCTGCCCCCAAATTCTGCCATTTTCCCAGCAGTCCTGCCTCCATACCCGCCTCCCCAGGGCTGGCAAAATCGCCCCCATTGTGAGAACGAAGACATTAAGGTGCCAGAGGCACAGCGGAGCCTAAAGCTAGGCCAGGTGTCTATAGAAAGTTTTGCAGCTAGTGTGGCATGAACAGATAGGCCATCACAGAACATGCCAGTAGTTCTGGATCTAGTACTTGACTGGGGAAAATCAAAAGATGACTCGAGTCTAAGTGGCAGCTGTGGGCATCGGAAAGGTTGGGGAAAATAGACAGTGATGAAACAACAACAACAACTTGCATTTATATAGCACCTTTAAAGTAGTAAAATGCCCCAAGGTGCTTCATAGAAGCGTTATCGGACAAAATTTGACACCAAGCCACATAAGAAGATGTTAGAACAGGTGAAAGAAGTAGGTTTTAAGGAGCGTCTTAAAGGAGGAAAGAGAGGTAGAGAGGTGGAGAGGTTTAGGGAGGGAATTCCAGAGCTTAGGACCTAGGCAGCTGAAGGCATGGCCACCAATGGTGGAGTGATAAAAATTGGGGATAAGAAGAGGCCAGAATTGGAGAAGCACAGAGATCGCGGCGGGTTGTAGGGCTGGAGGAGGTTACAGAGATAGGGAGGGGGCGAGGCCATGGAGGGATTTGAAAACATGGATGAGAATTTTAAAATCGAGGTGTTGCCGGACCGGGAGCCAATGTAGATCAGCGAGCACAGGGTTGATAGGTGACCGGGACTTGGTGCGAGTTAGGACACGGGCAGCAGAGTTTTGGATGAGCTCAAGTTTACGGAGGGTGCAAGGTGGGAGGCCGGCCAGGAGAGCATTGGGATAGTCGTGACAAAGAACAGCAGAGAACTGTCAGTAATTTCTATAGACGTATAGCAGAGGTAAAAAAATCAGAAGCAGTGGCAAAAGATTAGTGTGCCACGTACGCAGACCGAGTATGTGCAACTAAAGCACACAGATGTAGGTTCTGGAAATGATCTTACAAAGTTTATGGCTTGCAGCTGTAAGTTTGTGTTCGCAAGGACTGTTATACACTTTTTTTTCCATGTAATTGACCAAAATACCATTGAGACTTGCTGCGGAGCAACGCTCCTAATGCAACCGCCCAAAGTATAGAATCACCAATTGGCGACCGCAGGATAATTATAAACAACAAATGCATAGAATGCACAGTTAGATTCCCAATCATGATGTGCTCGTCCTGGTTTTACTGAGAAAATAAATTCAAATTAAATTATAAAGCATGCAAAAAAAAACAGTTTATGTATCAATTGCATGCACATGACATAGTATAAATATCTTCTTGCACAATGTAGGCAATTGCATTTCTTTTGTCACAGAATGGGCTTTCTATGACCCAATTATAAACCAAATAATGCACAATTCTCGCGTACATCTTTAGTTTTTTTAATGCATCTTTGAACGTTATGAGGTTTGTTCATTTGTCCTAAAAACGTTTTCAAACACCATAAATGTCAGTTCTCCCTCCTCTTGCCCTCCACCCCCTTCCCCTCCCCCAGCCCCCTTCTCCCAGCTGGGTCCAGTCAGCGACTGTGCACCAGTACAACATCAATCTTTACAGCAGGTGGGCTCGGACTCCAAGTAGGAAATTTGAGAGCCTCTGTGTGCAGCCCTTACAAACTGAACCTGGGCATTGCATTTGCGTTCAAGGCCCAGCTGGAGCAGGGCATTAATGTGCAAGGAGCTGGCTCTCCGAAAAGAGCCTGCTAAAATCTGGCCTTTTAAATGGCAGCACTTTGTCATGTGGATATAGTTTTCATCACACAGATTTGAAAGATGTCGACATTAAAAGGGCAAAGCAGCTAATTCACAGCAATCGCAGCTTCCCCTCTTAACCCTTCCCTCTCCAAAAATCAATGTAAAATTGTTATGAATAGCCCTCTTAACATTTCTGGGTTCAGAAGCGCAAGCTTTGCAGAGACCGTGAGGTTAATATGAACATATGTAACTGATGGGCAGGAAAAGACCAGTTGGTTCATCAAGGCAGCGCCACACTCATGGTGGACGAAGCACAGTGACTAAACACTTCATCCCTCAGTATTTATGCTTAATGGTTCTATTAATAAAACTCAATACCCTGTTATCTACATTGGTCATGAACTCTGATCTGTGCACAATAACACCTAGATCTTTTTCTCTCTACCATTCCCACTGTAACTCGAGCAGGAGACCGGTGGAACCCCCCCCGAGCAATGGCGACACTTCAGCCATTCACATCATTTCTCTGGGGATTCCCTCGGTCTCCCGCCAGAGCTATAACACGACAATCCCCATGGAATTTCATAATTTCATAATCCGTGGCAGTGCGAGTGGACTTCAGGTGAGAATGTAATTGGGCTATTAGGCTTGATTGTGATGCTTCAACAAGTAGATAGCTGGCTGACAGACAGTGGCCAGGCTCATACATGAAGAATGAGCACTGAAAGGGTTCCCGGAGTCTGCGAATCCTTACTCTAGCACAAGTCAGCAATGTTGGAGAAGGGGCGGGGAATGTTGATGTTAGATTTTGCCACATACTGTCACCATCTTGGCTGCATCTCCCATCACTGACTGCATTGCAAAAGGATTTAAAAGTTATGTTACTTTGAGAAAACAAAGCCATTCACCATGTTTTCCTTAACTGCACTGTGGTAGAGCACAGCGACATCCTACAGCTTATGTTGCAACAACAAATTTCCATTCATGTGTCAGCTGTGGCTCAGTGGGTAGCACTCGTGCCTCTGAGTCAGAAGGTTGTGGGTTCAAATCCCACTCCAGGAACTTTGAGCACACAATCTGTGCTGACACTTCAGTGCAGTGCTGAAGGGAACGCTGCAGTGTCGGAGGTGGCGTCTTTCGGATGAGATATTAAACCGAAGCCCCGACTGCCCTCCCGGGTGGATGGAAAAGATCCTGTGGGACAATTTGAAGAAGAGATGGGGAATTCTCTCTGATTCCTTGCCAATATTTATCCCTCAACCCACATCACTAAAACAGATAATCTGGTCATTATCACATTGCTGTTTGTGGGAGCTTGCTGTGGCAAATTGGCTGTTTGGTTTCCTACATTACAACAGTGACTACACTCCAAAAGTACTTCATTGGCTGTAAAGTGCTTTGGGACATCCTGCAGTGGTGAAAGGTGCTAAATAAATGCAAGTCCTTTCTTTCCTTAACTCCATACCTGGAAAACTGCATTGCACCTCCAAGCACCACAAAAGGGGTGGAATTTGAAGAACTTAATTTTTTCACTTCAGGACACTTTCGATTTTTATCCCAATATAATTTGTTAGCATTACTTTTTGGTTGTTAAATGGGCGCCGTTACACTGCCCATTTCTATTGCCCCTGTCTAAGGAGATCAAGCTCTTGGCATCTCTCCCCCTTTTATCTGTATGGTCAGGTGGCCGGGGTCCACTTTGGATATTGAAACCCAGTTGCGGTAGAAACACGGAGGATCAATTTCCAGGGACTACTCTCCCTTAATCCGATGGCACGTTCACAGACCCACACATTTGTGGGTTTATGATTCCATTTGTTCCTCAAACGTGGAGCCATTTATACTGCGGGGTGTAGCTGAGAATAAGAGAAGCGTGTGTCTCCAGTCAGTTGCAATCCTGTAATATGAAAATACCTTTCGAGCAGTTAATGGGGCCCTTCTCAAACTCATGCAGGGAACACAATTCGCTAGCCACAAATTCATTCCTTGTATGTTTTAATAATAAAACACTGCTGAATATGAACAGCATATTTATTGATTACAAGAGTTACCTATGTATAGGTGAGCTGTGAATTGTTATGTAGATGGCTGTCTGAATTAGAAAAGCTCTCTGTTCACTCAGGGCCTGAAAAGATCTCATAGGGTTAATCTTTTCCTCATCTCTTAAAATGTTTCATATGCTAGAATTTAAAGACTCTGCATATGCAATAATTTAAATGGCTCCGAATTCATCAGATTATCAAAAGAAAAGAGAGAAAGATCTTGCATTTATATAGCATCTTTCACAACCTCAGGACATCCCAAAGCACTTCACTGCCGATGAAGTATTTGGAAGTGTTGTCCTGCCCCTGTCTGCACTTTTGTCTTAAGTACTCTCTGGCAGCAAATTGGAAGATTATACGATGAGTTTTGCATTGTAGCCTTTGCAAAATAGTCAAACAGTAGTTTGCGTCATTCCTCAAAACTCAATCCTGAGAGTTTGCACAATATCACAATTGTACTGCTTGGTTCAGATATTCTGAATGATTTACAATGTAATCTATGTGTATGTTGCAAATCTGATTTCACCACATGAGCCCAAATTGCAATCCTATAGCTAAAAAAGTGTGAAGGCAACGCATTATTAGGAAAACTTGACATTTTCCATCCTCAACAATGGCCTCATCTGTTAGAAATAGGTCACGTTTGGGGCCATTTTTTTTCACTAAATGTGTCGAATTGAGAATGAAAATTGAAATGCTGAGCTGTTAGTACTTCAGGCTATTTAGCAAGGGCTTCGGACCAGGTGTTACAAATTTTGCCTCTGTCTTGGATATTCCCTCGAGCTACTGTTGCTGGTATCTCCTGTAATCGGACACATGTCCCCCACAATCGGGAGTTTGCTTTTGCTGCCCAATATCTTGATTTGCGCTGGTGTAACCCAGGGAGGTGGAACAGTGAGACCCTCTTGGGATATTGCCATCCTTACACAAACGTTTCTGCAATCTTCTGAAAGACGAACTGATTCACACTTTTTAATAAGATAATGCTGGATGCAAGTCCACAAACTGGCTCACTTTGCAATTGCTGAGTGAACAAATAGATAAACATTTGAAGTAATTCCCACCGCAATACAGTTTGGTCTTGTACCCCTTCTCGTAACATATAGAGTAATTTACGCTACACTGACCCTTTTAGTGGGCTAAGAAACATTGGCCCTTAAATCCCACAGGTGATCTCCCTATCTCCCCCATAACTTCAGTGGATGATTGGGGGAATCTCCAGAGAAATGGTATAGCTTAAAAACAGCCATTTAGCATTTTCTCCCAAGTGTTCTGCCATTCTCCTGCTGAAGTGGGCAAGACCACAACTAGGAGCCATAAATATATGACAGTCACTAATAAATCCAATAGGGAATTCAGGAGAAACTTCTTAACCCAGAGAATGGTACTCGGAGTAGTTGAGGCGACTAGCATAGATGCATTCAAAGGGAAGCTAGATAAGCACATGAGGGAGAAAGGAATAGAAGGATATGTTGACGGGGTTAGATGAAGAGGAGTGGGAGGAGGCTCATGTGGCGCATAAACACCAGCCTGGACCTGGTGGGTTGAATGGCCTGTTTCTGTGCTGTAAATACTGAGTAGATGCCTGGAGGGCTTCTTGCCCCCTGGGGGGGATAAAGGATATCCCTCCTCTTCTCCACTGCAGCATCAGAGAACCTTGGTGCCTGCTCATTTCCTTCTACAACCATATCTTCCTTAAGTTGTTCCACAGGCTCTGCAGCCAGAATGCACCTCCCCTTTAAGAGGTGTTGTCTGCCTTTAAGTAGCGTCCTGGACTCCCAATATCGCCCCCTTCACCCCACCCTCCAGATAGGCATCGATAAGCATGCAGCCAATGAATAGTGCATGAATGATTGTAATTAGCAGACAGCTACCTGCATTGGTAGTAACTGGCGTGGTCAGTCCATACCCTGCCCCCTACGTGCCTGTTTTTGGGCGCAATCCGATTTCTAGACCACTGTTTCTGTTCTGTTCAATTTTAAACATTTCAAATCACCTTTGCCCCCAGTGTAATTCAGTAGCCCAGATAGCTGCCACTAATTATTACCAATTTCAGGTCTGCCTTAGATGTTCTCCAGGATTAGCATCACCGGTCTTTCCCGTAAACAAACCTATATCCCTCATAATCAGTAGTCTGCTTTTGTTACTCCATATCTCGATGTACAATAGTCTCACAACTTCACTAAGTGGATAGCTGGTTTAATTGAAGGCCTACTGGCCAACCCCTGGCCAGGGAAGGAGCAGGAGCAAAGCCCTCAGCTTCTTATGCTCGGGAGCAACAGAAGATGAGAAAAATGCATGTCCAAGGTCAGTTCCAACAAAAGCTGCCAAATAGACGAGGCCCCTTTTTATTAACAGAAGAACTGAGGGCCTTCTTAAAATCATTTGTATGACACATTAGGTCTGGGATCTTTTGTACACAAAAGACATGAAACTAATTTCTTTAATACATTCAGGATATCAATTAACCACAATTAATATTGGACATTTTTAACAATTTCAATAGTATTGGGAGTCCATCAGGGCCAGCCATTTCTTAAACATTTTCGGTTCATACACTGACACTAAAACTAATGCTAATAAAGTTACCCCACTGTCAACAATATCCAGTAACAATACAAACAGTTCTGATGAAAGGCCCCACCTACAATCTATCTTTTTCTTTTATATACTGACTGAGTAGGGATTACTGAGACATGGCTACAGAAATATCAGGACTGGGAATTAAACATTGCAGGTTATAACATATTTAGAAAAGACAGAGAGGGAAAGAGGAGAGATGGAGTAGCTGTACTTAATAGGGATAACATAATGGCAGTAGAAAAAAGGGACATAGATATCAGCAAGACAAAAATAGAATCCATATGGATATAGATAAAAGATAATAAAGGATCAATCACACTAATAGGTGTAGTCTACAGACCACCTAATAGTGGAAGGGAGGTGGAGGAAGAACTATACAGACAAATTAGAGAAATGAGTAAAAAACATAGAATAATAATCATGGGGGTTTCCAACTACCCCGATATTAATTGGATAGAAGAGGTAGGTAAAGGGGATAAGGGAATGGAGTTCCTACAATGTGTACGGAATCCCTTTCTAACCCAATAGGTAAAAAGCCCAACAAGGGAGGATTCGCTATTGGATCTAGTTATGGGGAATGAGCCAGAGCAGATAAGAGAAGTAATATAATATGCTTTAAGATGACAATGGAGAAGGACATAAGAATGACAAAAAACAAGTTAATAGATTAGAGAAAAGCTGATTTTGAGGGGCTGAGAATAGAACTAGGGAAAATAAAATGAGCATCAATATTGGCAAACAACGACGTAGAACGACTTCGGTATTTACCAGGGAGATAGAAGGGGTGGACATGACATTGGATGATGAGATGAGTAATGAGATAAGTGCATTTAAAATAATAAAAAGTGGATATATTAAATAAACTAATCAAACTCAAAGAGGATAAAACCCCTGGTCTGGATGGATTTCATCCACGCATTTTAAAAGACTCGAGGGAAGAGATAGCAGAGGCATTACTACACATATTTAATAATTCATTAGAAAAAGGTGTAGTGCCAGAGGACTGGCGGATAGTTAACGTAATACTTATATTTAAGAAGGGGGATAGAACATGTCCAGGGAATTATAGACCAGTCAGCTTAACATCGGTGGTAGGAAAAACAATGGAATCCCTACTAAAGGAGAGAATAGAAGAGCATCTGGAAACGAAAAGTATAATAATAAATAGTCAGCATGGATTTCAAAAGGGAAAGTCTTGCATGTTGAATTTTTTGAAGAGGTAACAGAGAGAGTAGACAATGGTAATGCAGGAGATGTAATTTATCTAAATTTTCAAAAGGCCTTTGATAAGGTACCCCATAATAGACTAATGAATAAGGTCAGAGAATGCGGAGTCAGGGGACAAGTAGCAGAATGGATTTCCAGCTGGCTTCAGGACAGAAAGCAGAGTGGGAGTAAAGGGTAGCTATTCACAGTGGCAGAAGGTAGTGGTGTTCCACAAGGATCAATGCTGGGACCACTGATGTTCATAATTTACATGAACGATTTAGACTCTGGAATCTAAAACACAATTTCTAAATTTGCGGATGATACCAAATTGGGGGGATAGTCAATACTGAGGAGGACTGCAACAACTTACAGGAGGACATTAATAAACTTGCAGAATGGGCAAATAATTGGCAAATGAAGTTCAACACAGACAAATGTGAGGTATTACATTTTGGTAGGAAGAACAGGGAGATCACTTATCACTTGGAGGGTGCGAGTCTAGGTAGGGTAGAGGAACAAAGGGATCTAGGAGTACAAACACACAAATCACTAAAAGTTACACCACAGGTTAGCAAGGCCATAAAAAAAGCAAACCAAGCAGTGGGGTTTATTTCTAGAGGGATAGAATTGAAAAGTAGGGAAGTTATGCTAAACCTGTATCGAACCTTGGTTAGACCACACTTGGAGTACTGCGTGCAGTTCTGGTCGCCATATTATAAAGAGGATATAGAGGCACTGGAGAGGGTGCAGAGAAGATTGACAAGGATGATACCAGAAATGCGAGGGTATACATATCAGGAAAGGATGAACAGGCTAGGCCTCTTTTCTCTTGAAAAGAGAAGGCTGAGAGGTGACCTAATAGAGGTATTTAAAATTATGAAAGGTTTTGATAGAGTGGATACAGAGAGAGTGTTTCCACTTGTGGGGAAGAGCATAACTAGAGGCCATCAATATAAGAGTCACCAAGAAATCCAATAGGGAACTCAGAAGAAACTTCTTTACCCAAAGAGTGGTGAGAATGTGGAACTCGCTACCACAGGGAGTGGTTGAAGCGAATAGTATAGATGCATTTAAGGGGAGGCTGGACAAACATATGAGGGAGAAGGAAATAGAGGGTTATGCTGATAGATTTTTTTTCAATTTGTTTATGGGATGTGGGCGTTGCTGGCAAGGCCAGCATTTATTGCCCATCCCTAGTTGCCCTTGAGAAGGTGGTGGTGAGCCACCTTCTTGAACCGCTGCAGTCCGTGTGGTGAAGGTACTCCCACAGTGCTGTTTGGGAGGGAGTTCCAGGATTTTGACCCAGCGCCGATGAAGGATTGGCGATATACTTTTAAGTCAGGATGGTGTGTGACTTGGAGGGGAACTTGGAGGTGGTGGTGTTCCCATGCACCTGCTGCCCTTGGCCTTCTAGGTGGAACAGGTCGCGGGTTTGGGAGGTGCTGCCAAAGAAGCCTTGGTGAGTTGCTGCAGTGCATCTTGTAGATGAGGAAAGACAGGAGGAGGCTCGAGTGGAGCATAAACACCGGCATGGACTGGTTGGGCCGAATTGCCTGTTTCTGTGCAGTATATCCTATGTATGACCTGCTGGGCACTTCCAGCAGTTTGTTTTAATCTTAGTCACGTGAAGACGCAAATCAGTGAATCAAAACACCCTGGAACAATTTCTGTACTGCACCAAGGGCACTATGAAACCTTGGCGTGTCAGGAAAATCAGCTTTAACATGCAAGCAGATATATACACATATATATATCACCTTTTCACATCTCTCTGAAATGTCTCATATTGCTTCACATAGAATTAATTATAAAACTTGAGGGAAGGATGAATGAAAAGCAGATTTCAAAAACATTTGGAAACATTAAGGATAACACTTAAAACATGCACATACATTTGCCAAGCGGGCGAAGGGTTGCCTGAGTGTTGTGCTTGTTGTCTATAAGATGGAGGACCAAGGTGAGAGTGAACTGCAGTTGGTATTTATTGTAATGCCAGGAACCTGAAGTATACCAAGTGCCAGCACACTTACCTTGGGCAACCTTCCTGAGTCCAGAAAATGTCTTCCTCGTGTACTTCCATGCTGTATGTGCGTACAATATGGCACTGAGATCTTTACCCAGGGATTGTACAAGCTCACTGTAATTGGAGGCCGTCCTGATCTCCAAACAGGGCCATCCTTCTGGCTGGGGCTTTATGGAGCAAGACCAACAATGCAGCAGTCCTGCTCCTTCCCCTCTTCAATGCCTCTCTGAAACATTAAAGAACTTCTCATACAATGATATACTTTGACGTGCAGTGCTTGTTGTCATGTACCATTTTGCAGACAGCAAGATCCCACAAAAGCAGCAGTAGAATCAGATTTGTGAAATTGAAGCCCTCACCCATGAGGCAGAAAACCTTAGAACTCACCCACGGGTGAACAAGAGAGTTCAACAGCCACAGAAAACCTCCCATTGGGAGGCTTAATCACCAAGGATCTCAAATGCAACCACATTTACACGTAATAACAGATGGATGGAAAATGTACAGAAATTGATACATACAATAAAAGTGAACAAATGGTGACTTGCTGTTAGTTTCTTACCCTTCAATATGAATACTGTAGTCTGTTTAAACATATTAATGTTTTGTATTTATAATGAACTACTTGGAAGTATCTACCACCCCGAAGGAGATAACAACTTTAGCTGAGATTAAATGAAGCTCACTGGACCTAATAGGGGTTCGGTAGCATAGTGGTTATGTTACTAGACTAGTAATCCGAACAAGACGCAAATTCAAATCTCCACCACGGCAGCTGGGGAATTTAAATTCCATTAATTAAATAAATCTGGAATTAAAAAGTTAGTATCAGTAAAGGTGACCATGAAACTATCAGATTGTTGCAAAAACCCATCTGGTTCACTAATGTCCTTTAGGGAAGTAAATCTGTCGTCCTTACCCAGTCTGGCCTATATGTGATTCCAGACCCACAGCAATGTGGTTGACTCTTAACTGCCCCCTGAAATGGCCTAGCAAGCCACTCATTTGTGTCAAACTGGTGGCTCACCACCACCTTCTCAAGGGCAGTTAGGGATGGGAAATAAATGCTGGCCTTGCCAGCGATGCCCACATCCCATGAATTAATTTTTAAAAATAGGCAAAGTGTAACAGCTCTCCTAACATGTGACCAACATCTCTACCATGATTGATTTCTCTTTCAAGCCAATGTCTTAACAATATTTCACAAAATTTCTTAGGGTTCAGTGTACATGTTAAAGTATTCTGAATAAAAACACAGAAATATAGAAAAATAGGAGCAGGAGTAGGCCATTTGGCCCTTCGAGCCTGCTCTGCCATTCAATATGATCATGGCTGATCCTCTATCTCAATACCATGTTCCTGCTTTCTCCCCATACCCCTTGATGCCTTTTGTGCCTAGAAATCTATCTATCTCCTTCTTAAATATATTCAGTGACTTGGCCTCCACTGCCTTCTGTGGTAGAGAATTCCACAGGTTCACCACCCTCTGAGTGAAAAAATTCTCCTCATCTCAGTCCTAAATGTCCTACCCCGTATCCTGAGACTGTGACCCCTCGTTCTAGACCCCCCAGCCAGGGGAAACATCCTCTCTGCATCCAGTCTGTCTAGCCCTGTCAGAATTTTATACGTTTCAATGAGATCCCCTCTCATTCTTCTAAACTCTAGTGAATACAGGCCTAGTCGACCCAATCTCTCCTCATACGACAGTCCTGCCATCCAAGGAATCAGTCTGGTGAACCTTTGCTGCACTCCCTCTATGGCAAGTATATCCTTTCTTAGGTAAGGAGACTAAAACTGCACACAGTATTCCAGGTGTGGTCTCACCAAGGCCCTGTACAACTGTAGTAAGACATCCTTGCTCCTGTACTCAAATCCTCTTGCAATGAAGGCCAACATACCATTTGCCTTCCTAACTGCTTGCTGCACCTGCATGTTTGCTTTCAGTGACTGGTGTACAAGGACACCCCGGTCCCTTTGTACATCAACATTTCCCAATCTATCACCATTTAAATAATACTCTGCCTTAATGATAACAGCTAACAAGGTACTCGGTTAATAAAGGGAGCAGCAATACGTGATTTATACCTCAAAATCAAGAAATGTGTTTTGTAACATTGACATTGTTTGGAGGGGTTTTTGTTCATTGGAGTCATTTGCTTTAAATTATGGTCAAAATGAATCATCTATCTTTCATATTTTCAACCCTGGACTTTCTACTGTGGATTTAACCAATATCAAATTCAAGGAACATTGTGCTGGGATCTTGAAACAACAACAGAAAACGCTGGAAAAACTCAGCAGGCCAGGCAACATCTGTGGAGAGAGAAACAGAGTTAACGTTTCAGGTCGAAACCCGCTGGGATCCCCTGGCGAGCAGTGGCAATAAAACAATTCCCTTGTGAACATGTTGGCACTGCTTCATTCCTCGGCAAGCAACCCAGTACTGGAAATAGTATTCATTTTCATTTTCCTGGCACGGGGAATCCCATTGGAACCAGAGTGACACTGCCAAGAATTGGTGAGAAATCAATTCACTGGGGGCCATTAGCGCCCATTAACATAAATCATATGGGGAATGTCATGTATCTGGGAATGATGAGAGATTCGATTGGCATCATAAACTGCATGAGCAAAGCCTGAGCCATTTTTAACTTTAACCTGAATCCCAAATGAAATGCAATAATTCCAGTGCATCCATTATTTTTTTGTGTACATCATGGCAGTAGAGCTCGGACCTGTGTCATGCTCCTCCTGTAACATGTGGGAAATCAGGGACGCTTCCTGTGTCCCTGACAGCCATGTGTGCGGGAAGTGTGTCCAGCTGCAGCTCATGTGGGACCGCATGACGGCCCTTGAGCTGCGGATGGACTCACTTTGGAGCATCCACGATTCTGAGAGGGTTGTGGATAGCACATTTAGTGAGTTGGTCACACCGCAGGTTAAGGCCAGCGTAGATAGTACATGGGTGACCAAAAGGCAGAGCAAGGGCAGGAAGGTAGTGCAGAAATCCCCTGGGGTTGTCTCCCTTAGCAACAGGTTCACCGCCTTAGGTGCTGTTGTCGGGGGGGATGACTCATCGGGGGAAGGCACCAGCAGCCAGGCTCATGGCACCATGACTGGCTCTGTTGCAAAGAAGGGAGGGAAAAAGAGTGGCAGGGCTATAGTAATAGGGGATTCGATTGTAAGGGGAATAGATAGGGGTTTCTGTGGTCGCGACCGAGACTCCAGGATGGTATGTTGCCTCCCTGGTGCAAGGGTCAAGGATGTCTCGGCGCGGGTGCAGAACATTCTGGAGGGGGAGGGGGAACAGCCAGTTGTCGTGATACATGTTGGTACCAACGATGTAGCTAAAAAAAGGGAAGAGGTCCTACAAGTAGAATTTAGGGAGTTAGGAGCCAAGCTAAAAAGTAGGACCTCGAAGGTAGTAATCTCTGGATTACTACCAGTGCCACGTGCTAGTAAGAGTACAGAGAACAGGATAGTTAGGCTAAATACGTGGCTTGAGCAGTGGTGTAAGAGGGAGGGTTTTAAATTTTTGAGGCATTGGAACCAGTTTTGTGGTAGGTGTGACCTATACAAAAGGGACGGTCTACACCTGTGCAAAGATGGAACTGATGTTCTCGGGGTAATTTTTGATAAAGCAGTTCGGGAGCATTTAAACTAGTATGGCAGGGGGCTAGAAACCTATGTAGTGAAATAGAGGAAAGTGAAAGGCAGACAGAAATAAATGGTAAAAGGGTGAGGAACAAAAAACAAAGGGCCAAACTAATTCATAAAAAATGTGAGCATAAAAAAAGCCTGAGGGTTTTATACCTTAATGCGAGAAGCATCAGGAACAAGGTAGATGAATTAGCTGTGGAAATAGAGGTTAATAATTATGATCTAATTGGGATTACGGAAACATGGTTGCAGGGTGAGCAGGGCTGGGAGCTTAACATACAGGGGTATTCAGTATTTAGGAAGGATCGACAAAAAAGAAAGGGAGGAGGGGTAGCATTGCTGGTAAAAGAGGGGATAAATGCAATTGAAAGGAAGGATATTAACTCAGTTAATACAGAATCTATATGGGTGGAGCTAAGAAATAGCGAGGGGCGAAAAACATTAATAGGAGTGGTATATAGGCCTCCAAATAGTAAAATAGAGGTTGGGGAGGGCATCACGAGGGAAATTAGAGAAGCGTGCAATAAGAGCACAGCTGTCATCATAGGTGACTTTAACTTACATATAGATTGGACTAGCCTAATCAGTAAAAATAATGAGGAGGAGGAATTCCTTGAGTGTTTAAGGGATGGTTATCTGGATCAATATGTCGAGGAACCAACTCGGGAACAGGCTATATTGGACTGGGTACTGTGCAATGAGAAGGGACTAATTAGTAATCTTGTTGTACGGGGACCCTTGGGTCAGAGCGATCATAACATGATCGATTTCTCACTCGAAATGGAGAGCGAAGAAATTGACTCAGAGACTAAGGTCCTGAATTTAAACAAGGGGAATTATGATGCCATTAGACGGGAACTGAGTAGGTCTGATTGGACAACGTTCCTGGGAGGACTGGAGGTAGATAAACAATGGCAAGCATTTAAAGATAGAATGACAAAATTGCAAAAATTGTTTATACCAATCTGGCATAAAAGGAAATCTAAAAAGGTGACTCAACCGTGGATAACAGGGGAAATTAGAGACAGCATAAAATCCAAAGATAGGGCGTATAAAATAGCCAAAAAAAGCGCCAGAGCGGAAGATTGGGAACAGTTTAAGATAGAGCAAAGGAGGACAAAGGGCTTAATCAAGAGGGGCAAAATAGCTTACGAAAGCAAGCTGGCGGAAAATATAAAAACTAACTCCAAAAGCTTTTATAAGTATATCAAGAGGAAAAGACTGGTGAAAACCAAAGTTGGTCAATTGCAGTCAGATACGGGGGAATATATAACGGGAAATAAGGAAATGGCAGACCAACTAAATGCATACTTTGGGTCAGTCTTTACGAAGGAAGACACAAAAAACCTCCCTGGGATATCGGGAAAAATAGGGACATTGGCAAAGGAGGAACTGACGCAAATCAATATCTCTAAGGATATGGTGTTAAGGAAGCTAAAGGGATTGAAGGCGGACAAATCCCCAGGGCCTGATAACATGCATCCTAGGGTACTGAAGGAGGTGGCCCTAGAGATAGCGGATGCACTAAGTATGATTTTTCAGAATTCATTAGACTCGAGAACAGTGCCCATGGATTGGAGGGTAGCTAACGTTACCCCACTATTCAAAAAGGGGGGTAGGGAAAAAGCAGGTAATTACAGACCTGTAAGCCTTACATCAGTTGTGGGCAAAATGCTGGAGTCCATCATTAAGGATGAAATAGCGGAGCACTTAGCAAATGGGGACAGGATAGGACAGAGTCAACATGGATTTACAAAGGGTAAATCGTGCTTGACTAATCTATTGGAATTTTTTGAGGGAGTAACTGGTAAAATAGATGGGGGAGAGCCAGTAGATGTGGTGTACCTGGACTTCCAAAAGGCCTTCGACAAGGTCCCACATAAAAGATTAGCATGGAAAATTGAAGCTCATGGGATAAAGGGGAAAGTATTGACGTGGATAGAGAACTGGCTGTCAGATAGAAAACAGAGAGTTGGAATAAACGGCTCATTTTCTGAATGGCAGGCAGTAACAAGTGGGGTACCACAGGGATCTGTCCTGGGTCCCCAGCTGTTCACAATTTACATTAATGACCTGGATCAGGGAGTCGGATGCAGCATTTCCAAATTTGCAGACGACACTAAACTAGGAGGGGGGGTGGGCTCAGAGGAGGAGACCAGGAAGCTCCAGAGCGATTTGGACAGACTGGGTGATTGGGCGGATAAATGGCAGATGCACTATAATGTGGACAAGTGCGAAGTTATCCACCTTGGGTGCAGGAACGAGAGGGCAAATTATTATTTAAATGGCAATAAATTGGGAGAGGGGGAAGTACAGAGAGACCTGGGTGTTCTTGTACACTAGTCACTGAAGGCGAGCATGCAGGTGCAACAGGCGGTCAAGAAGGCAAACGGTATGCTGGCCTTCATAGCAAAAGGGTTGGAATACAGGAACAGGGATACCATGCTGCAGCTGTACAGGGCACTGGTGAGACCACACCTCGAGTACTGTGTACAGTTTTGGTCGCCTCATCTGAGGAAAGATGTTCTTGCCATGGAGGGGGTGCAGCGGCGATTCACCAGGCTGATACCAGGAATGGCGGGATTGACCTATGAGGAGAGACTATGTAGTTTAGGGATGTACACACTGGAGTTTAGAAGATTGAGAGGGGACCTCATAGAAGTGTATAAAATTCTGACAGGTTTAGACAGACTAGATGCAGAAGGAATGTTTCCCTTGGCGGGTGAGAACAGAACTAGAGGACATAATTTAAGGATAAGGGCTAAACCATTTAGGACAGAAATGAGGGGGAATTTCTTCACTCAGAGGGTGGTGAACCTGTGGAACTCATTGCCACAGAGGGCAGTGTACGCCAGCTCATTAAATATATTTAAGAGGGAATTAGATATATTTCTACAGGCAAAAGGGGTTAAGGGTTACGGAGAGAAGGAGGGGACGGGATACTGAATTGGAGGATCAGCCATGATCACATTAAATGGCGGAGCAGGCTCGAAGGGCCGGATGGCCTACTCCTGCTCCTATCTTCTATGTATCTATGTATAATGCTCACAAAAGCAGCTTCAATATTTTGTGAGCAGAATGAACATTGGTGGATGACACCAACAACCAATGCTCTCGACCGAGTGCTGTTTGGTGAACTTCACACTCATGAATTAATTATTGTGAAGTAATTACTGCTTATTAAATGAGAATGAGCAGGTAATTAATGGGAAGTAACGTCAGTGTTGTACTATTTTAACTAATGTCTATCAAGTAGCATTATATTAATAAAAACTGAGGCACCAGACTTAACATCTAACAGATTGGGGCATGTGGACAGAATCAAGAGGCCAGGTTTGCTATCTATAAAACTAGAGAGTTATTACTGCAGTTTCTGCCTGGTGACAGTCCATCACATCTGCTGCTTCCTCTATCGATGAGTCCTGGGAGAAGTTAGACAACAAAGGAGTGGACCTCTGGCAGTTTTCAGTCAGAACCTTATGAGAAAAGAGAAACAGAAAGCAAGAAAGAAAGAAAGAGAAAAAAATATCAGTCCATTAGTCTAGTCAGGATTCAAACCCACACCCAAAGGCAGAAGCATAGCACCTAACCCAGAGTACCATTCAGTTCCCCAGTACATTTCTCTAAAGGCATACTATGCTTGCAATAGGGGTAAATTACACCTTGAGGTCTCCTGGTTTTCTCCTGATAGCACCCAGAGATAGATGTGTGAAATGAGCATTTTTTGTACATCTGAATACATGAGAAAGTAAGAACTAAGAAACAAATGGATCTAAAGTTACTACCAATTACCGAGATAGCATCAGCCTCCAAATCACCAAAAGGGCACAGTGTAGCAAAGCAAGACTCAAAGCTGGTGCAGCATATTTGCCTACATAGCAGTTTAAAAGTAATTAATTGTATGAAATTCCTCATTATAGTTCAACATGATCAGATTCTCTAAAACTACAAGTATGATTACTTATATGCTTTTAACCTACATGGCAGACTAATACTATTTCCATACATGTTTCTTTCCATCTAAGATTTGCAACAAGTAAATCCAGCCTCCTCCACGCCCACCACCAAAGTGGCTTGTGCCAGGTGCCCGCTGATTCTGGGTTTTTCCAGTCAGCTTTGTTAAGGGGGAAACCTCCCAACAGTCGCTTACAAAGTCAATGACATCAGAGGGCGGCCCCAAGGGCAGAGTAAGGGGCGGGGAATCCCTTTACACAGGAGGGTGCAAGTGGGCTCATGAAGTACATTTATTTTTTTCAACTGAATTGGCCCTCTTATGCAAAGGGGTTGGGGCCTGAGAAATCCCACTCCACCCCAATAGTGAGCAGACATCAGATTTTCCAGCTGCATGGGGCAGACAGGCGCCTGTAGTGGCATGGGTACCCACCAGTGGCAGGGGTACCCACCAGTGGCATGGGTGCCCACCAGCCCCATGCAAGTTGTGTGCCCTCTCAATGATCCCCACAAACTCTGGCAGAACTAGTGGCTAAGGGAACCAGTCAGTGTGATGCTGGCGTAACTACCAAGATCCTGGCCCACAGGTAATTTGGGGCCCATTCTCTCACTCTCCACTTTTCTCTCACTGAAAAAGCCACCTCCCACTCCGAAAGCAATTTCTCCTGCTCCATCACTGGTAGAACTCTCATTTTCAGATATTGGCTATTCAGGTGTGGTGGGCATACCTTAAAGCGTACGTTGTATGCACAGGATCCGCAATGGAGACTTGCATGAACCGTACATACTACCAGATATGTTTGAATATACATGCATATTAATCTTTCAGTCATGAACATGTACAATGGAGGCCAGATGTAGACCATGACAGGCCTCTCCACTAGGGTTGCCAACTTTGGTTGGATGTATTCCTGGAGGTTTCATCACATGACTTCTTGCCTCCAACCACCCCGCCCCCACACTCCTGCTATTGGTCGCCTGACATGCCCATCCTCGCACCGCCCCGCCTTCCCACACCCACTGGGAAGCGAACAGACTCTTCACTACCCGATTGGATGATTCTTGACTCTGTCAAACAGCCTTTTTTCCCCATCTCCAATATTTTTATAACTAATGAGAGAAAGTGTGCAAATAAATGAAAAGAAAAGTTATTTTTTAATGCCCCTATGAGATTCGGAGTGTCAGCTGTGGCTCAGTTGGTAGCACTGAGTCAGATGGTTGTGGGTTCAAGTCCCACTCCAGGGACTTGAGCACATAAAGCAAGGTGACACTCCAGTGCAGTGCTGAGGGAGTGTTGCACTGTTGAAGGTGCCGTCGTTCGGATGAGACGTTAAACCGAGGCCCCGTCTGCACTCTCAGGTGGACGTAAAAGATCCCATGGCACTATTTCGAAGAAGAGCAGGGGAGTTATCCCCGTTGTCCTGGCCATTATTTATCCCTCAATCAACATAACAAAAACAGGTTATCTGGTCATTATCACATTGCTGTTTGGGAGCTTGCTGTGCACAAATTGGCTGCTGCATTTCCCACATTATAACAGTGACTACACTTCAAAAGTACTTCATTGGCTGTAAAGCGCTTTGAGACGTCCAGTGGTCGTGAAAGGCGCTATAGAAATGCAAATCTTTCTTCTTCATTCTTTCTATTTCTCCAGGATTGCTCGCAGCAATGTCCAGGAGATTCATTTTTAATTTCTGGAGACCCCAGGACAATCCTGGAGGTTTGGCAACCCTACACTCCACCCCTGCTTCAGTCTGGGATTGCTCAGAACGTATCTGTCTCAAACAGAGAGCAAAATGTATTGAGGCTAAACTCGTCCTGGAGAGTGTCCTCCTTGGACCTTATCAGTATTCTGCCACTGCCTTTACTGCAAACACCATTGCTTTGGTCTGATGTTTACTGTGCAAACACTCCAGCTTCCCAAATCTTTGAACTTCAGATTGGGAACCTTTGCCGTATTAGGCAGTGTTCGGCTTCTCAGAGGCAACTCTTATCGTTTTATGTTTACCCTAGAGAGCAGAAACAAAAATTCAGCATATTTCCGCACTTGGTTTTAGCTAATAGGAATTTGTAAGACATTTGAGCGTCACCCCTAAGGGCTACTCAGTAAAGTATACTGGAGAGACCTTTGAAATCTGAACTGTGCTTGTGGAGAGCAATGCTTTTAAGTACACATCTAATAGAGTTCGCAGCCTCAGATGAGCTGAATCAGAATATTGCGAACTGGGACTGGAAGTAAAGTCTATTAATGGCACTAGTGCCTATCTGTTTAGTACTATAACCAGCGGATTAGTCTTTCATCACTAGGCCTTTCAAAGAAATTGAAATCAATGGCAAGGAAAATCAGGCGGGGTGTATAACTGGCAGCCAATCCGCTACGGATTCTGACAAAGGATCATGGACCTGAAACTTTAACCTTACCTTCCTCGCTCCACAGCGGATGCCTGATCTGCTAAGTGTTCCTGGCATTTTCTGTACTTATTATCAATTGGAGGCCAATTCTTGTTAGTCAATTGGGTGGTGCTTTGAATTAGAACATTGTCCTGTCGCAATATCCTTATCACAATTAAAGGTGTTACTATGGGAACCTGCATGGTCCCCAGCTATGCCTGCCTTTTCATGGGATATGTTGAACATTCTTTGTTTCAGTCCTACTCAGGTCCCCTCCCTCACCTCTTTTTCCGGTACATTGATAACTGTATTGGTGCCATTTCCTGCTCTCGCCCTGAACTGGAAAATTTCATTCACTTTGCTTCCAATTTCCACCCTTCCCTCACCTTCACATGGTCCATCTCCGACTCTTCCCTTCCCTTCCTCAACTTCTCTGTCTCCATTTCTGGGGATAGGCTATCGACAAATATCCACTACAAGCCCACTGACTCCCACAGCTACCTGAACTATACTTCCTCCCACCTCGCTTCCTGTAAGGACTCTATTCCATTCTCCCAGTTTCTCCATCTCCGCCACATCTGTTCTGACGATGCCACCTTCCATACTAGTGCTTCCAATATGTCTTCCTTTTTCCTCAACCAAGGATTCTCCTCTACCGTGGTTGACATGGCCCTCGACCATGTCCGTTCCATTTCCCGCACTTCTGCTCTCACCCCTTCCCCTCCCTCCCTCCCAGAACCATGCTAGGGTTCCCCTAGTCCTCACCTTTCACCCCACCAGCCTCCACATTCAACGGATCATGCTCCGCCATTTCCGCCACCTCCAGCATGATCCCACCACCAAACACATCATCCCCTCCCCTTTCAGCATTCTGAAGGGACTGCTCCCTCCGCAACACCCTGGTCCACTCCTCTATCACCCCCAACACTCCCTCCCCTTCCCACGGCACCTTCCCGTGCAAGCGCAGGAGATGTAATGCCTGCCCTTTTACCTCCTCCCTTCCCAGTGTCCAGGGCCCCAAACACTCCTTCCAGGTGAAACAGTGATTTACTTGTATTTCTTGCAATTTAATATACTGTCTTCGCTGCTCACGATGCGGTCTCCCCTACATTGGGGAGAGCAAATGCAGATTGGATGACCGCTTTGCGGAACACCTCCGTACAGTCCGTAAGTGGGACCCCGAGCGTCCAGTCGCCTGTCACTTTAATTTTCCACTCCACTCCCACTCTGATCTCTCCGTCCTCGGCCTCTTACACTGTTCCAACGAAGCTAAACATAAGCTCGAGGAACAGCACCTCATCTTTCGATTAGGCACTTTACAGCCTTCAGACCATAACCTCGGCCCCTATTTATTTATTTTTTATTTTTCCTTCTTTTTTTCCTTTTTCCTCTCACATGGCAGCTGTTGATGATTCTGCCAGTGCCATTTACACCTCATCTAGAGTCATCTTTTGTTTCTTAAATTGTCCCATTACCATCTTTTTTTGCCTTGCACCATCATCCCTTTTGTCTTTTAATCTCTCCTTCCTTCCATCCTATCACAGACCTTCCCTTTTGTTCTTTCCTCTGCTCCCCACTCTCCCTGCCCTACACTTGCTTAAAAATCTGTTACATCTCCAACTTTTTCCAGTTCTGCCGAAGGGTCATCGACCTGAAACGTTAACTCTGTTTCTCTCTCCACAGATGCTGACTGACCTGCTGAGTATTTCCAGCATTTTCTGTTGTTATTCCTTTTCACAAGATTGGCCCGAAATTTCCTGGAGCGCATTGATGTTAACTATGGCGTAAGAGCCGAGTTGCGCCTTTTCTTTCCGTCGAGGAAGTTCGCATGAAACTGATTTGCACTGGTTTTACGCCGAAACATCGCTACATGCCAATTTCCTCAATCATTTGTGGCCTCCTGAATTATGTCCCTGAAACCCCGCTTAGCTCATTAACATAGCTTCGTCTCCCCACACAGTTTCCTGCATTTGCACCAGTTATAAATAGGTGTAAGTTTACGGCCAAAATTTTTAGGTGCAGCAAAGTCACTATTTCTGGCGTTTTATAGCGATTGTTCAGCAATTTTTCTTTATTTCCAGTTACTGAGACATGCGCTGTCTTTTCCATAACAACAAATGCTTTTTTATGACATCAGAAACTGTTACATTCAAAAGAGAAAATCTTCCACAATTACATTTTCTTAAACGTGCTGTGCTTAATATGTACTAATGATGGTTTGATGGATTCAAACTTTAATCTTCATAACATCAGTAAGATAACGAGGGGCTGAAAGAAGGAAGGCGGCGTGTGTCCTGCACTTTCCTCGGGCCCCGATCGATTCTGCTGATTTCCTCTTGCTTTACACCAGTTTTTACCTTCCGGCGTGTGCTAATGAGATTCTTCGGAAATTTTGGCGTAAATTACCGTTGGCAAAATCGCCGTTAAAAAAAAGGCGTAAATTTCAGCGTTAGGTACGAGCCAGGAAATTCTGACCCACATAGCATAGGAGTTTGGAGAAAGGCTTTAAACCAAGGATTAAGACAAAAAAGTGCGTGAGGGGGAAGTAGCGGCAAATCAGCGAGCATTGCCACAAATAACGAGGAGCTGCACTCTGCTGAGACTAACGAGTCGCTCGGATACCTGAAAACCTCGGTTGATTACTTGAAGGAAATTAAAAGATGGCAATTGGGTGGGGAGACAGACACATGAGCATGGAAACAAAGCGAAACATGTTTCAACAATTGGTACGGGAGCCCTCCCACATCAGTCAGCCATTTTAAAGTTAACACTGTTGACATCTCGTTGCCTTCTTTGTTGAGGTAATTCCAATGTTCTCAGAAGGTGTCACCTCTTCAAGGAATGGACTCGGCTCAGCGAAGTGCCGCCAAACTCGGAAGTTGCCTTCGATCTGGATCTTTAATTTTCCGACTCATGGATATACAGGGCAAGCTTATTTCTATGCCATTTAAATGCTGCTGTGGTTGCCGGACACACCCGTGCTCCAGTACGACAGGCACCAATCCGTGGAATAAGATTTATGAAAAAACGTTGCCGTGCATGTCCACCATATGTAATCATGCACCGTGCAACGACAAAACATAAAAATGAAATTCATTGCACCGTCAAGCAGTGTGGAGGAACGTCACCTTCGAACAGATGATATAACTCACGAGAGAGTTTAATCCCGACAGGGAGCGCTTTGACCCCTTTCACTTTGAAGAGCAGCAAATTCACCTGTAAATTAAAATGAACCCGTTAAAAACTGCTCTATCTTCCCCTTCCCTTTCTTTCCCTTCCCCCAAGTGCTGTCTGTGGCCTCACAAACCCCGCTTCGACTCTGATAGTGGGCAAGTCTCAGCAAAGGGCTCACAACCACTGGCGGACCAGAGGGCAGAAACTAAGCCAAGAGAGACAGCTATCAGCAGCTTTTTTTTTCCCTCAGTTAGGATAGGCAAGAGCAAAAATATAGATCTTTATATAGAATCGCACAGCACAGAAGCAGGCTATCCAATTAGTCCCACTCCCCGGCTCTTTCCCCGTAGCCCTGTCATTTTTTTTACCCTTCAAGTATTTTTCCAATTCCCTTTTCAAAGTTACTATTGAATCTGCTTCCACCACCCTTTCATGCAGTGCATTGCAGATCAGAACAATTTGCAGTGTAAAAAAAAATTCTCCTCATCTCCCCCCTGTTTTTTTTTGCCAATGATTTTAAATGCGTGTCCTCTGATTACCGACCCTCCTGCCAATGGAAACAGTTCCTCCTTATCTACTGCTTTAAAACCCCTCATGTCAAGTGAGCCGATGAAGCACGGGACCCCACGGGTTTGAACATTCGCAGCGTATCGCGTGACCTGCTGGCCGAGTACCACGATTGTGTATAGGAATGTCGGAAATAAAGAAGTGAAAGCTGCTTGTAAAATGTTTTGCCTCGGATTTTTCGCCCATTGCTCTGAGCACTTTTTGTTCAAAAGCTACTACAGCCGACTACCGATCAGTAAATGGGACGCCCGCTGCGCCATCTTACTCGTGCAGCTCCATCTTAACTCCCAAGGGGGAACGCAGCAAAGCAAACAACGTGCCAATCCGGGAGAGGCAGTAAGGAGGCTGGGCCTATTGTAACGGCTGGGCCTCATTAAGATGCCGCTTGCCCACTTCCCGCTAAAAATCGAACGGCAGGAAGCCACCACCAGGGATCCAGGGGAAAGGTCCCCAGCACAAGGCAAGTGCTCCGGGAGGAGAAACCCGGTGGGGGAAGCGGGGGTAGGAAGCCCAGGTAGTTCAGGCCCAAGGTTTCCTTGTTGGGCTTGGAGGAGCACTTCTGCCCCACCGAGACCACAAGTAAACCTAAAAAAGAAAGAAAGGACATACATTTATACAGGGCCTTTCACGACCACAGGACGCTTTACAAGCCAAGTATTTTTTGAAGTGTAGTCGCTGTTGTAATGTAGGAAACGCGGCCACTAATTTGCGCACAGCAAGCTCCCACAAACAACAATGAGATTATGATCTGATATTCTGTTTTAGTGATGTTGATGCTGGATCTCGATCCAGCTCCTGGCAGCTCTGGCCTGGCGGAGAGGCCACCACTGCTCCCCTGCATCTCCCCCCCCCACTCCCCACTCAGGCCTCCACTTAAAATAGCAGATTGGGCCCCAGTGACATCATCAGAGCCCGATCTGCATATTTAAAGAGGACGCGAAAGGAATGGGTGAGTCCCCCCACTCCATTTTAACTGGCCCCCTCACCCCCCCACCACCCGGTTTCTGCCAAGCTAGAGGAGTTCAAATCAGGGGCCAAGTGTGCATTTTAGAGGATAAATCAAACTTTTATTCAGCTTTGTTTCGTGAACAGGTTCTCCATGGTTTCGAAGTCTGGCTGTTTAATTGTCCTTGAATGTCACATCTTTCTCTGTTAATAGCTGATATTTTATGTTTTCTTTTTGTTAAAATTCCCATTCTAAGCCTACCGGTTTTCTGTGAATTTCATTAGCCAAAGTGCCACAGGGGTGTTAAATTTCATTGATTGACCTAAAAAGCGAAAGCTCTGGCATCGCAATGAGGAATCAAGGTTAATGCGGTCACGGGTGTATTTTATTCGAACCTAAATATAGTGCTGGAAAGGAGTTAAAACTAGACCCTTGAGCTGGAGAATGATCATTGAAGTGACAGCTTCACTAGACCTAAACCCTTTAATCTTTTTCTATTACAGAACAGCTGTAACTGTCCTCTGAGGTTTTCTGTGATTAAAAGTTATATTTGCTTTTACTGTAAGCAGCCACAGTGCATTAGTGCAAACTTGGATTGCCTGTTCCTCATCGGGGCACTTCACCGTCAGTGGCTGCGGCTCAAATCACTTCCTTATTCCTCTGAGCAAAAATCATACAACCAGAGGTCAGGTGCCAAAATAACTCTTCCACGAAGAGACCTTCCCTTAACATCGTCTCCACAGATGTCGGAAAACCTTTCGCGGGTAAAATGAGACTTGCTGCCGGATTCCTCAGGCTAATCTTGGCGAATGAAGCAGCTAAGTACAGTAAGGGAGACCTCCCCATCCTCCTGCTCTTCCCCCATCCCCCAAACAGCCACTCCTGTTCCGCATCAAGTTCCTACCCCCCCTCCTCTTAGCGCCTGCGGGGGGGCGGTAACGGGGCGCTAAGGGGTTATCGACCTGGCGCGGCAAAATCAGCGGCGCCCGCGAACTTCCCTGGCGGTTTTGCGCTGGCGCTAACACTTACCGCCTCGGTCTCTAGCGCCCCATAGATCGTGACGTCATCAAGTGCGCAGCGCCCCGGACGTGAAATTGACTTTCGTCCCCTGCATTATCGCCTCACGCTGACAACGCCAGCAAGAGGAGGCGTTCTGAAGTCGGATGGCCACTTCGGGAGCGGTAATTAAAGGGAATGCTTTTCAAACCGCTGAACCGTTATTATTTGCACCAGTCTGGTGCCTGCGCAAAGTTTTCACTCTTTCATTGTTGCAGGATGTCCAAGCCCTCCACTTGGTGACAGTGTTTGGGGCTGTATTGGCAGTCGCCTTGCAAGACTGCAATGCCAACAATAGCTTCCGGTGCAGTATTGGCACTTCCCTTTAAGTGAGGGAAGCAGGCACTGTGATTGAAGAATGCCGTCTGGAATGCGCTGCAAATTGTCTCGCGCTCTGCCGGTACAGCCCCGCTCTCCAACTTTAGCGCCCTAAGAGAAGTGGTTAGCGCCTGATTTAGCGCGCCACTTCCCTCTTCGAGCGCTAAAACTGAATTTCGCAGGAGCCTATCATCATTAGCGCCTGGCGCTAATTTTTCAGTTTTCGAAGTTTTGGCGCCTCAAACGGGGCTATAATGAATTTCTCCCCCTATTTGTATTACGCCACATGCCAACCGGTGAGCACCCAGCTAACTGAAGTCATTGTTTAAAGGGAGCGTTTAAACACAACCATTCCCCAAACATTTCAGAGCCTTTACTTCATGGGAGCAGTCGGACAAAAAGAATGCTTTGCTTGCCACCAGGGTGTTTGAGCTCAGAGCCCTGCACAGTATGCCCTTGGACCATGAGTTAATACGAGATGCGAGCGGTGGAAAGCAGCACGCTCGGGAAATGGAGGCTCTCCAGGGAACATACTGTGAAGGCAGAGTGGGGAAAAAAATCCCATCAGAGGGCTGGTAAAAAAAATCCTTAGGGTGAAAACGATACAATATTTCGCACATGTATTTACACCACAAAGAGGATGGGCCACACTCGGTGGATCGGTTTTCCCCAGTCGCTCTATGTTCTGTTAACTATTTTCCAAGAAAATGTGTGTTTTGGGGAGTGGGGGGCGTTGGAGAGGAGCAGGAATTTCCTGACTTTAAACTTTTATTTGAAATTGAAATTTCCCTCCATACCCTAGAACAGGGAGAATAATTACATGTGCAAACACAGGTTAAGCAATAATCTCACAGCTACGAAAACCCAAAGGACTATGCATTTGCCTTTGCTCATGATTACTCCCACTTTCATCAGTCCTTCCCTTATCGTGTTCCTCGCCATTTCCTCTTGGTTAAACTGTAACTACAGTAGCACATTTGTTGAAGTATCATGGAATATTGCTGTGTCGGGCATTTTAAAACACATGCATAAACATTGCAGTCTAATGATTAATACCATAGGTATTGCTGTAAAGTTCTCCCGTTAATTTCTTCCCTTGAAATTGTTCTGAGATTTTGTCTTTTCAAGCAATGCATAAAGAAAGGGGGAGAAATTTGGTATAGCCCCGTTTGGGCGCTAAAACTTTAAAAGTTGAAGGCGGCGCTAATCATTGTCGACTCCCGCGAAATTCATTGTTAGCGCTCCAAGAGGGAAGTGGAGCGTTAAATCAAGCGCTACACTCCTAACTTAGGGCGCTAACCTCAGAGAGCGGGGCGCTACCGGCAGAGTGATAAAGGTGGTCATGCGCAGTCCAAACGGCAGTCTTTAATCACACAGGCTGCTTCCATCTCTTAAAGGGAAGGGTCAATCACGCTGTATAACCTCATAGTCATCACTGGTGCTTTTCAACATGATTGTTGAGGCCAGTTCGCTAAATATATTCAAAAGGGAGTTAGATATAACACTCACAACTAGGGGGATCAAGGGGTATGGCGAGAAAGCAGGAATGGGGTACTGAGGTAGCATGTTCAGCCATGAACGCATTGAATGGCGGTGCAGGCTCGAAGGACCGAATGGTCTACTCCTGTACCCATTTTCTATGTTTCTATGTTTCTATGTTCAACACGACCTGGGCGACTGCCATTGCAGCCCCCATCACTTTCAGAAAGTGCAGCATTTGGAGATGTTTGAGGTGTAAAAAGTTTTGCGCAGGCAGCAGACTGGTGCAAGTAATAAACGGTACGATCACAAAGCGCTTTCTCCGCGATGTTCAAACAACACAGAAGCATTCCCTTTAATTACCGCTCTTGCGGTGTACTTCCCAGTGCACAACGCCTCCTCTTACTGGCATTGTCGGCGCGAGGCGCTAAAGCAGGGGGTGAAAGGCAATTTTGCATCGGGGCCGTTAACGGGGCGTTGCACACGCATTGACGTCACCATGTGAGAGGCGCTAGAGGCCTAGACGCTAACAATTAGCGCCAGCGCTAATTCGCCACTGAAGGTCGCGTGCGGCGTTGGATTCGCCGCGACCGGTCACTCACCCCTTAGCGCCCCATTAGTGCCACTGCCTGGCGCTAACCTACCGAAATTCGCGGCCAAAGACTTACATTTATATAGCGCCTACCACGACCTCAGGAAGTCCCAAAAGCTTCACAACCAATGAAGTACAGTCGTTGTTGTAATGTCGGAAACGTGGCAGATAATTTGCACACAGCAAGGTCCCACAAACAATAATGAATAAATGATAAGATAAATGTTTTAACAGTGTTGGTTGAGACATCAATGTTGGCCTGAACACCAGAAGAACGCCCCTGCTCTTTTTCGAATAGTACCATGGGATCTTTTATGTCCACCCGAGAGGGCAGACAGGACCTCGGTTTAACGCCTCACCTGAAAGACGGCACCTCCGACAGTGTAGCACTCCCTCAGCACTGCACTGAAATGTCAGCCTAGTTTAGGTGCTCAAGCCTCTGGAATGGGATTTGGACCCACAACCGTCTGACTCAGAGGTGAGAGTGCTACCCACTGAGCCACAGCTGACACTTTGGATGATGATCATTTCTATTATTTTTATGACTGGGTTGATGAGACTTTAAAAAAAAGGCTACTTGAATGTGGATGTCATGTAAAGCTGTGTGACCCTATAATTTAACTATATCACTGGTGCAATCCAAAAAACAATGTAAAGATTTAACTGTTGATATATAGGCATTATTTGCAGAGTCAACGTTGACAAAAGATGAAACACAGGCAAAGATGCTGCTATTGAACCTCTCCCTCTCCTCAATGTGCACTGCGCTGTCCACATGCTGAGTTGCATGGGTTAAACACACCAGTGTTACACACCTGGCTATTCACAACCATCACAGAGTTTTTCACGAGGGTAGGGTTGGCCTTTAGCTTTTCTAAGGTCCATGGCAAAGTGCATCAAAGAATAGGTATTGGGGAGGCCCGAAAAATCCTGAATATCGATCCCAATCTAATATAATGGGTTCAGCTAAATAGAGGTTATAATGAGAATCTAGGTAAGTCTTGTGAGTATGTGCTAAGTGTAACTTGTCAGGGAAAGGAATCAGTTTGTACCTAATCCCTGGGAATATCACAGTACCTGAAAGCCTCGATTTTAACATTCTCATCCTCATGTTCAAATCCCTCCATGGCCTCACCCCCTCCCAATCTCTGTAACCTCTTCCAGCCCTACAACCCTCCGAGAACTCTGCGTTCCGTTCCTCCAATTCTGGCCTCTTGCGCATCTCCCAATTCCTTTGCTCCACCATTGGCATCCGTGCCTTCAGCTGCCTAGGCCCCAAGCTCTGGAATTCCCTCCCTAAACCTCTCCGCCCCTCTCTTTCCTCCTTTAAGACGCTCCTTAAAACCTACCTCTTTGACCAAGCTTTTGGTCACCTGTCCTAATATCTCCTTATGTGACTCGGTGTCAAATTTTGTCTGATAATCGCTCCTGTGAAGCACCTTGGGACGTTTTACTATGTCAAAGGGATTCTATAAATGTAAGCTGTTGTTGCATGTGCA
This sequence comes from Squalus acanthias, assembly GCA_030390025.1. Taxonomy (NCBI): domain Eukaryota; kingdom Metazoa; phylum Chordata; class Chondrichthyes; order Squaliformes; family Squalidae; genus Squalus; species Squalus acanthias. The sequence goes on from CM059442.1 coordinate 42,403,078, forward strand.
TCTCTATTCACTAACATTGTAGTTTTTATTGTTCCAATAGTGAGTACCTTTCTGAAACTCAGGCAGTCTAGTTTGGGTGTGAGGTAGAAGGGAGGTTCAAGAAACATCAAGCATTCACCAAGTTATTAGAGTCAGTCTTCATTCAGGCCTTTACTCAGTTTGTGTGTGTGGTGTGTGTCTGTGTGTGTATATGTGGTTGTGTGTGTGTGTGTGTGTGTGTGTGTGTGTGTATATATGTTTGTGTGTGTTTGTGTATGTGTGTGTGCACCCTATGTTAGCAATGTAATACAAAGCTATTGCAAATAAAAGCTAAACACGATCCATTTTCAAGTGATCTCAACCTCTTGTATCCTGTTTACACTGTTCTAGGGAGGTCAGAGCAGCTCCAAGCTCTGACCTCTGTTCTGTAATATAATCAACATGAATCATTGAGGTGGAGTCCAACTTGGAACTAGTATAAAGAAAAGCAGCTTTGTGGACTGGTTTCATATCAGTGAAATTTGAATTGGTGTTAATGTAACTATTAAGGGGTTGCCTAGCAAAGGAACTCAGTTATCTCAGTCAAACAGATCATTTGTGAAATAATTGTATGGTTTCCAAATATAAGTAACCCAGAGAACACAGAAGTTGTAACGCATTCTTGCCTGATAGGCAAACAAATCCAACATGCAGCCTACTGGTGTGTACTGCATTTTAATAAAGTCACCACTAACCACATACATTCAGACACAAATTTAAATTTGTATTAAACTGGAAGATAGAATAGACGGCGAAAAGAATGAATCTAGTTTTTGCAGCAAAACCCCTACTAAGCCTAGTTTATACACTAACATCAATCATAGTAATGTTTTGGGCCGGAGACCATTCGTCCATTAAACCTATCCTTCCAGACTTCCCATCAGGTTCCTTCTTGTGATTCTGGAACTAATAGTTCAGTATCCCTTTTCCCAATAGAAACACTTAAAAAAAATAAACTGCTATCATTTTTGTTCCACCATCTCTACTGGTAATCTGACCCACAATTATATTTTTTAAAACCCTAAATTTCCTGTTTTCTTTTGGCATCATGAATGTTAAATCGTGTCTCCTGGTCCTCAAATTCTGTGCCCAACAGAAATTCACTGAATCCAAATTCTCCACACCAGTGAAAATCTTAATGACCTCTACCAAGTTCTCCTCTTCTCCAGAGAGTAAAGTCTCAGGATAGACAATCTTTCCTCTAAATTCAGCCGCTCTAAGTTCAGGAATCAGCCTCCTAATGTCTCCTTCTTTGGCTCAATGTCAATTTTTGTCTGATTTCGCTCCTGTGAAGCGTCTGGGGACACTTTACGACGTTAAAAGTGCTGTATAAATGTGCATGTTTGTTGGTGTAGTCCTTCCTATTTTATTCTTTTCATACAGTATATCATCCCCTCAAAGTCTGTTCTCCAGAAATCCAATTTCTTAACCGTTTTTATTATTTGTTCTATCCCCATTTCAACCTTAAAAGTAATAACTTTATGACCACTAGACCCGAAATGTTCCCTTACTTCTGTTTGGCTCATTATTGTAGCAGCAAATCTGATACAACCTTCACCTTGTGCGTTCCCTCGCCTACTGCTTAGGAACAGATACTCAAAATACTCCAATAAACTCCCTCATGCATACAGATTGTTCCCGCTCCATGTCAGGAAGATTAAAATCTCCCATTATGACAATTGAGGCTCAGCGCTAATCTTTTTCACGACCTCCCATATGAAACCACTCAGTATAATGAAAGTATTAAATATTCTACCCGGTTTGAGTTTCAGTTCTGATATTACAGTGTGTGCTGTACTGGCCCTTGCCCACTATTGGTCTGGCTCCTATGTTATAGTCATGGATATATTTGATTAGATTTGTAATCATTTACCCCTTTATCATGAGGCTCAGGTTACCAGAGCAGCAGTTTCTGGATGTTCTGTTACTTTAATGCAGGGAATCACGTGTCAATTGGAAACGGTTTACCATATTGAATATCATATTGTAGTAGTGTCCAATTAATTCTGTCATTCTGGCACTTTAAATTTCTTTGGTCAAGGAAAAAGGTCTTGTTATTTTTTTCCTAATGGGTCAGGATTACTATGATTATCATGGGTTGCCACTATCATGATATGGGGAAAGATAACAGAAGCTATGATTACCATGATTTGTCCACAGTGCAGTATGAAACACCATTGACCAGAAACTTAACTGGACCAGCCACATAAATACTGTGGCAACAAGAGCAGGTCAGAGGCTAGGTATTCTGCGGCGAGTGTCTCACCTCCTGACTCCCAAAAGCCTTTCCACCATCTACAAGGCACAAGGAGTGTGATGGAATACTCTCCACTTGCCTGGATGAGTGCAGCTGCAACAACACTCAAGAAGCTCGACACCATCCAGGACAAAGCAGCCCGTTTGATTGGCACCCCATCCACCACCTTAAACATTCACTCCCTCCACCACCGGCGTAACGTGGCTGCAGTGTGTACCATCTACAAGATGCACTGCAGCAACTCGCCAAGGCTTCTTCGGCAGCACCTCCCAAACCCGCGACCTCTTCCACCTAGAAGGACAAGGGCAGCAGGTGCATGGGAACAGCACCACCTCCAAGTTCCCCTCCAAGTCACACACCATCCTGACTTGGAAGTATATCGCCGATCCTTCATCGTTGCTGGGTCAAAATCCTGGAACTCCCTCCCTAACAGCACTGTGGGAGTACCTTCACCACACGGACTGCAGCGGTTCAAGAAGGCGGCTCACCACCACCTTCTCAAGGGCAGTTAGGGATGGGCAATAAATGCCGGCCTTGCCAGCAACGCCCACATCCCATAAAAACGAATTAAAAAAATCAGCCAGCAGTGCCATTCCATGTGCAAGAAGGCACTGACTTTGGAAATACTCTGAACTTCAGTGCAAAGGAACTGTGTGCTTCAAACTCAATTGTCAGAACCGGCCCTGGGTGTTTCTGCCAGGAGATTACATGGCTGCGGGGAGTGGGGTGGGGTTTGGTGGTGAGGGTAAGGAAGTATCTAGTCATGGTGCTCCAGCCATCATGAGTGTGGGGCAGGCTTGATGGACCAGCTGTTCTTTTCCTGCCCATTTTCATATGTTCGTATGTGACTAAGGATAACTGAAATGTTTCATTTAATATGCTTCAATAATGATAATTTAGAAAACAAAACTGATCATTCAGAGAACATACACTTAGACACAGTATTTAAAATAAAATGCTATTGATTGCTTTACTATATGCACACGTACATAGTGTGGTTACACATAACATCTGTCTCTTCAGACCTATTGCACATTCCGCTTTATGTGGTTTGTGCACAGTCTCACCACACCCCCCAGCGGAGTTGGTTGGTCATCTGATGAGTGACAGTGTGAAACAGTCCCACTAACCCACAGCCTGGATGGTTGTGTTTACACAGTGCCCCTTCTTGGAGAATCAGCACTCCAGTCTGCTGAGAAATGGGCAAGAATGATGTCTATTAAGATATTATAAAAATCAAGAAAAATGATTATCAAAGGAGTTCCATGTACATTCTTTGCAATCATGCCCTGCTCGAGGGCTCCATTAGACTAGATAAGGGTAGAAACTGGTATGCGTTGCGCCCGTTTTATGACTGGTGCACATCATACCAACTTAGCCGTGGGACGGCCTGTGCCCAATCTGCGTGGGGTCCTTTTTTTAGGCGTCCCAGGCTACAGCCTCATTATTCTTCTGAAGGACAATTCTTCAGCTACTACAGCAGTAAATGATAAAAGACAAGCTGTATACCCTATAAACCTGCTGTGGTAACATTGACTAATCATGGAACCATAGAATGTTACAGCACAGAAACAGGCCATTCAGCCCATCATGTCTGTGCTGGTATTTTCCTCCTGATGAACCATTTAGTCTAATCGCGCTCTCCTGCTCGATCCCCGTGGCCTTTAATATTTCTCTTTTTCAAGCAACTAACTAATTTCCCCTTTAAAGAATTTATGGACTGCTTCAACAACAGTTTGTGGCACAGAACTCCACATTCTAACCACCCCCTGCGTAAAGCGCACGTTAATCCAGGCACCCCACCCACCCGCCCCTTCAACCACCGTCTGCCCCACCTGTGACAGAGACTGTAGGTCCCACATTGAACTCATCAGTCACCTGAGAACTCATTTTTAGTGAGGAAGCAAGTCATCCTCGGTTCCGAAGGACTGCCTAAGAAAAAGAAGAATTGTTTTTATATAGAATCTTATAGCAAAGAAGGAGGCCATTCGGCCCATCGTGCCTGTGCCAGCTCTTTGAAAGAACGATCTAGTCAGTCCCACTCATTCTCTCTTTCTCCTTCAAGTATTTATCTAATCCCCCTTTGAAAGTTACTAATGAATCTGATTCCATCACTCTTTCAGGCAGTGCATTCCAGATCACTAATACAAAAGCAAAATACTGCAGATGCTGGAAATCTGAAATAAAAACAGAAAATGCTGGAAATACTCAGCAGGTCAGGCAGCATCTGTGAGAGAGAGAAACAGAGTTAACGTTTCAGGTCGATGACCTTTCGTCAGAACTGGAAAAAGTTAGAGATGTAACAGGTTTTAAGCAAGTGCAGGTGCAGGGAAAGGGGGGGAGGGGAGGAAAGAACTAAAGGGAAGGTCTGTGATAGGATGGAAGGAAGGAGAGATTAAATGACAAAAGGTATGATTGTACAAAGCAAAAGGAGATGGTAATGAGACAAGTAAAGAAACAAAAGATGGGTCTAGAAGAGGTGTGAATGGGAATGGCAGAACCATCAACCGTTGCCATCCAAAAGAATGGGGGCAGAGGTTATGATCTGAAATTGTTGAACTCAATGTTGCGTCCAGAAGGCTATTAAGTGCCTAACTGAAAGATGAGGTGCTGTTCCTCGAGCTTCCGTTGAGCTTTATTGGAACAGCGCAGGAGGCGGAGGACAGAGAAGTCAGAGTAGGAGTGGAGCAGAGAATTAAGCTGACATGTGACTGGAAGCTCGGGGTCACGCTTGCAGACTAAACAGAGGTGTTCGGCAAAGCGGTCACCCAATCTGCGTTTGGTCTCTTTAATGTAGAGGAGACCGCATCGTGAGCAGCAAATACAATATACTAAATTCAAAAAAGTACAAGTAAATCGCTGTTTTCACCTGGAAGGAGTGTTTGGGGCCCTGGATGGTGGACAATGGGGGACGTTTCATGGGTGGGAAGAGAGGAAGCTGGGCAGCAGCAGCCAAAAACTTTCCTTGTGGAGCCTGGAGGAGCACTCAAGGCCTCTCAAGATCGCCGCTGTTAACGGGGCAGTAAGGCTACCGATCTCATTGAGGCCATTAGCGCCTGTTAATGCCAAGCTAAGGCAGTGAAAGTCCGCCCCATCATGTCTAAGTGTTAGCTACTGTTTATACTCCCACTCCAACCTGCCTGATCATAGAAGTGTGAAATAATTTTAATGAACGTATACTAAATGTTCATAGTTACTATTTAAAAACAAGCCCTTTTTTGCAATGTTAAATGGATTTTCATTGACCGTGTTCCTAATTATAACATTGGCCCAAAAATTAGTGCCGCTACGCGAGAGTACGCACTGTGTACTCTCGCGTATTCTGTCTCCAATTGCCGGTTTTCTGCATGCACTGCGCATGCGCTGAAAACCGGCACTTGGTGAATTCAAAAGGGGGCGGTTCCTAGGTGAACCGCGTGCGCGCTACAGGCTGCGCGCACGCAGTGCACTTAGTGCTTTGAACGCGCAGGTAAGCATGGAACATTTTAGACATAAAGAAAGGAGGCGTAAGACCCTCTTTTAACAAGGTAAGTAGTTAATTAAGTATTATTTTGAATTTTTTTTAACAGGTATATCTTTTTTAGAGACTTTAAAGACAGGTAAGTTTATTTTTATAACTTTTTAAAAGATTTTAAATTTTTTCAAAAATTTAATTTTTTGTTTAAAATGGTTAATTTATTTAACTATACTTATTTTATTAATGTGATGGGCGTTTTTTTTTATTTAATTGAGGTTTAGCTGTTCTTTTGGGGGGGTATAGTATTCATAGCTTTCACAGCCGTGCTGTGAAAGCTATGAATGAAAGATGGTGTGCTGCCATTGGCTCTAACTGAGTCACGTGATCCCACAGCTCGCACGAATTAACTGCGCCTGTGGGATACGGAAGCCCTGCACAGCTGCTGTCTAGAACTTCAAGTTCGTGCGAGCTCGGACTGAAAAAGCCAGCGCGCAGTGAGAGATCGCGGGGAAGCCTTACCCTCGCACGAAGGCTCCCTCACGAATTTTTGGCCCCTTATATTCACACTAGCAGAATAAGGGTAGAGAGTCCATTGGAATTATAATGGGCGTCACTTTTCTTCAATGAGCTGCATAATGCTGCTTCGTTTGGCTTTAAATGAGAACAGCCACCTCTGTGACTCAGTCCGTTGGTCAGCAACTCAGCCTAGAAAGAAAAACTGGATTTCCAATCCAGAAACATCAACTAAGTAGAAACTTTGGACCAGTAGTGCAGAGACAATTACTTATGCCCAGTTTGAGCATCCGAACACCTTTATTCCAACTGTACAGTAATGCACATTAGTCTGCTATCGTTAACAAGCTTAACATGGTCCTTTATCAGCAAATGAATCGAACCCGTTTCTACATTTGTCTTTTAGATGGGACATTACCCCGAGGCCCCGCCTTCCCTCTCAGGTGAACGTAAAAGATCCTATGGCACTATTTCGAAGAAGAGATGGGGAGTTCTCCCCCGGTGTCCTGGCCAATGTTTATCCCTCAACCAACAGCCCTAAAAAAAAACAGATTATCTGGTCATTAACACAGTGATGTTTTTAGGAGCTTGCTGTGTGCAAATTGGCTGCCGCATTCTTTCTTTACATTGCAAAAATAGCATTTTGCTGCTAACATAAGCCAGCTTGCACTATTACTGCAAGCCCATTGCCTTTCTTCAATCAGCCTATAACTCACTAGAATAAACAGTAAAAAAAAATCCCAATAACCACAAGTGTGCTACCTGTTTTTTTAGTTTACGATCACGGAATTAAGTTACGACCTCCACATAAACCGTTTTTTAAAAGCAATCAATTTATGTAACCCGTGGTTATTATTACAGCTGTAGGTGTTACATTTTTTGTGTAGAAACAAAATGTTAATTCTAGCCCCTGATATCATCTACCGCAAGTTACTCCAGCTGAGGACCTTAGGCAGGGGGAATGTGCGAATGCCAACAAAGCTCGCACACCTTATGAGAGCATGGATGCAATTTTAAAAAGAGAGGAAAAAAGAAATTAGGATCTCATTCAAAAGGCAAACGATTACACGTCTGAACTGTGTCTTAATAACCTTTGCCCTAGAAACGTCTGTTGCCGTGAAGATTTGAGCTTTTTCTAGTGGCAATGGAAGCTGAGTGACGATTTATGAAAATATTGGGTGGTATTTTCCATTAGGTGAATGACATGAGCTTATTGCCAGTACAAAGCAGCTATTCCATTAGCAGATGTTTGCCTCTATTACTTAAATATGTTAGGATGACAGAACAGCATTAGTGGAAAGGTATTAAAAAGAACATCTGCCCCAGCAGAGGTGGGCAGGTAGATTAAAAAGCCTTTTTTTTTTATTTTAATCTCTTCCCTCCTCCCCATTTGGTGTGTTATATCCTCCCCACTAAAGCTAAACTCCAGCCAAGTCCTGCAGGACAGTACAAAAGAAGGCATAACTAAGCAGTATGGTACTAAAGGCTGTTCCCCTACCCCCAAATCATAGATGCCTTTAAGGGGAAGCTAGATATGTACATGAGGGAGAAAGGAATGGAAGGTTAAGCTGATGGGGTTCAGATGAAGTAGGGTGGCAGGAGGCTCGTGTGGAGCATAAACACCGGCATAGACCAGTTGGGCTGAATGGCCTGTTTCTGTGCCATACATTCTATATAATTCTATGTAAACTCTCTCATCACTGAATTCTATAACAGGCAAAACGAAAGTGAGCAATAAATCGGTAGACTGACCCCAATTGCTCTGCAATACCCACACAAGGTTTACAGAAAGCCTTTCAAAACTCCCGTTTGGCATATGGTGGAACATTCAGATTAGCAGGGCTTTGAGATACCACATTCAGCCCGCTTCCAAAACAGATCATACATTAAAGTGCCTGGGTCAAACTGAAGCGATAGCAAAATGTCAGAAAAATGTTATGGGTTTTTTTTCCCCCAGTCATACAGCAAAATGATCCCAAGATCAAAAGAAAAATACCAGGCAGTATACAGGAAAATGATCTATCATCTAGAATAACTACTGTTGCTTTGCAGATGCTGTTGATCTTAAAGGAAAAAGTATTATATTCATAAAGATCCTTCACCTTCCATAGATGGTGCTTCTGAGTCGGAAGGTCATGGGTTCACTCCAGGACTTGTGCACATAATCTAGGCTGACCCTTTGGTGCCATACTGAGGGATTGCTGCATTATCGAAGGTGTTGTCTTTCAGTGATATTAAACCAAGTCTACCTGCTCAGGCGGTCGCAAGAGATCCCATAAGCACTATTCGAAGAAGATTAAGGGAGTTCACCCCAGTGTTCTGGCCAACACTGTCCCTCAACCAACATCACTAAATATAGATTAATTGGTCATTCATTTCATTGGTAGTTGTGTAAAATGGGCTGCCGATTCGTTATCACCTGTTTTACACTATTGTCCAAAGTCAAAATTATCCACCAGGAGCCTGAGAGAGAGCATTGAGAGACCAGGGCCTGGAGAAAGCATTGAGAGACCAGGGCCTGGAGAGAGCATTGAGAGACCAGGGCCTGAGAGAGAGCATTGAGAGACCAGGGCCTGGAGAGAGCATTGAGAGACCAGGGCCTGGAGAGAGCATTGAGAGACCAGGGCCTGGAGAGAGCATTGAGAGACCAGGGCCTGAGAGAGAGCATGGAGAGACCAGGGCCTGGAGAGAGCATTGAGAGACCAGGGCCTGAGAGAGAGCATTGAGAGACCAGGGCCTGAGAGAGAGCATTGAGAGACCAGGGCCTGAGAGAGAGAGCATTGAGAGACCAGGGCCTGGAGAGAGAGCATTGAGAGACCAGGGCCTGAGAGAGAGAGCATTGAGAGACCAGGGCCTGAGAGAGAGCATTGAGAGACCAGGGCCTGGAGAGAGAGCATTGAGAGACCAGGGCCTGAGAGAGAGCATTGAGAGACCAGGGCCTGAGAGAGAGCATTGAGAGACCAGGGCCTGGAGAGAGCATTGAGAGACCAGGGCCTGGAGAGAGAGCATTGAGAGACCAGGGCCTGGCGAGAGCATTGAGAGACCAGGGCCTGGCGAGAGAGCATTGAGAGACCAGGGCCTGGAGAGAGAGCATTGAGAGACCAGGGCCTGGAGAGAGAGCATTGAGAGACCAGGGCCTGGAGAGAGCAATGAGAGACCAGGGCCTGAAGAGAGCATTGAGAGACCAGGGCCTGAGAGAGAGCATTGAGAGACCAGGGCCTGGAGAGAGAGCAATGAGAGACCAGGGCCTGGAGAGAGAGCATTGAGAGACCAGGGCCTGGAGAGAGGCAAGCAGGAGATCAGGGAAGGGGCAAGAAAGAGCTGGAGCGAAGCAAGCAGAAGAACGGAAGCCTAAGAGAGGTGAGTGGTGCTGGAGAGAAGAGACTAAGAGCAGCTGGCTGTGCTCCCTAGAATGTGCCAAAATACCATCAACCACAATGGGTGACATATAAGACTATTCCCCACTACCCACCCCCAAACTGTGGTCTAAATTTCTGGTGTTACACATGAATATCAATAGTAATTGTCCATTGTGCAATTCCTGGCATGCTTTTAATTACAATGGAAGATTGTCCTAAATGGAAAGTGCCTCTGTGTTTAGTTCCAACTTCCTGCATTTTGTTAGATTGTTGGGATAGCAGATGTCAGCCAGCAGAGTGTGAGCAACTAGGGCTGTTTACATGGAATAAAATGTGTAATCGAGGCAAAATATATCCACTTAGCCGGAGTAAATAGCTGGAACACAAACAAAGCAGGTAAAAAATGATTCTGGATTTTCAACTTAGATCCACTGAACAGAAATTGTTCTCTTAGATCTGCACTTGTGTAGTAAATGGATCAAACAGTAAATGTTGACTTGTAGGTAACTGTAATTGTAATGAACTTTAACCTTCCTGTGAAACTTGATGGTAAAAAGGAGCTTGTTTTACTCAAAGGCAAAATTTAAGCCCAGTTGGCTGGTATTTACGAATCTGTGGAGTTACCGGTTGTTAATGAATAACCGAGATGAATTATATCTGTCCATATGATGAGGGATTACCATAATGTGCATATTTGAGGAGGTTACAAGTGGGAAATGTAATTTTATAACAAGCGTCCACAGGAAACTTCAGTAAGCTGGCAAATCCTAAACTGTCCAGAGACAATGGCCTAGACTTTTTCGGGCGCAAAACAGTCTCCTAGGCCTCCAATATGGCAAGCAGAAAGCGAATGCTCATGTGAGCTGGAAATACGTCGTCCGCCATATTGGTAAAGGCTGGGAAAAATTGGCACACAGTGCCCACGCCTGAAACAGGCGATTGACTCTTTGCAGATGCAAATAAGGACCCTAACGCCTGCTTGAGGCTCCCACCACAAGATTGCTTTGCCCTGAGGCAGCCGGCACCAGCTGCACTCAGGAAAACCAGGCCTACATGCAGCCTAACAGGCCTTATAGGGACCATAAAGGGACCGCCTGTTAGGCCGCAACCAACAAGGTAAGATTTCAAAATATACTTACCTGAATATGGAGCCGAGAGGAATGCTCCTTCTAACTCCATATTCAAAGAACGCAGACCACTATGCTAACCCTGTCTTGGTAACCTGTTTGGTACATCATCACATTACCTTGCAGCTGATGTGAAGTTACTTAAAAATGTAAAAATTGTGCAATTTACCAGAGGAAAGGTCCAATGAGATTAGGCAAGGGCATCTTCAGACAGACAGAGCAAAGTGATTTATAACCGCAGTTGTGACAATCTCGAGAACTGCTCTCCCAGTTTCCCCCCACAATCTCATGGCACTTGCCATTTAAATACACGTTTGTTTTTCTACTTGCCTAAGACTCAAAGTGGGTAGATCTTGACTTTGTGTGAATGTGTAAAATGGGTGATAGCGAATCGGCAGCCCATTTTACATCGAATCCTACAGCACAGGTGGAGACCATTCGGCCCGTCGTGCCTGTGCTGGCTCTTTGGTCGAGCTATCCAGTTAGTCCCACTCCCCTGCTCTTTCCCCATAGCCCTGCAAATTTTTCCCCTTCAAGTATGTATCCAATTTCAGGATAGATGTAAAACGGGCTGCCGACTCGCTGTCACCCATTTTACACCAACGCACAAAGTCAAAAGTCTACCCCAAAGGTTCAGTAAATGTATTCTTAGTAACTGTACAAGTTCCAAAGTTTTTTTTTCTTAATATAAAAGCTGCACGTAAGACTCTATCAGACACACACGCACACGCATACACAAGTGCAAAATTAGTATAGTATTACACCTATGTAATGTACAGTTCTGGTGACATTGTGATTTATAATGCAGTTTGACTAATGTATTGTTCATTTCCGCCACAGTTGTCATATTGTCAGCAAACAGCGTTTGATTAATTTATTATTATTCAAAACAACCACAGCCATTTGTTTGACAAAGAACAGTTATGGCCTGAAAGATTACACCTGCTATATCTTGTAATTTTATTAATGTTTTCATTCCCTCCAGATACTGCAATATCATGTGCAATATATCAGCTCCATACTCGCTGGGAGCTGAGTGCTTACAGGTCATTCAGCGAGCGGCACTTTCATTTCTCACCAGTGTGACAGAGGAATAATATCAAGCGGGAAGAACCGCAGGCACCGATATTAATGTGAGGTCGTGCGTGGTAAAAGTAAGAGCTGTTTGCTTAATTAAATTACGCACATCAGAGGTGCTGAGTTTACAAGGCTTTGAACTCCTAGACACCCAACAAATGACATAGCCACAGAGTATGAGGAATTTTCTTTTGACAATATATCTCCATTGTTACTTTGAGGCTGTGGCGTTCACAGGGAATTTACTTCATTTTTGAAGATATTTGGCTGGTTTCGTGGTGCATTGAGTGGCCTGTTGCTTTAAATTGATTTCGTAATAATACTCCAACAGAGGAGTCGAGCTGCAGTTTTTTGACTGGTGATGGGGGTTAATTTCCCCCTTCATTTTCTCCCCTTACCTTTCCTGTTCTGTCTTCCTTCTGTTTCCCCGCCATTGGCAGCCGTGCCTTCAGCTGTCCAGGCCCTAAGCTCTGGAATTCCCTCCTTAAACCTCTCCGCCTCTCCCCTCCTTTAAGACCCTCCTGAAAACCTACCTCTTTGACCAAGCTTTTGGCCACCTGTCCTCGTGTCTGCTCCTTTGGCTCGGTTTCAATTTTGTTCTGATTTATGCTCCTGTGAAACGCCTTGAGATGTTTTACTATGTTAAAGGCACTATATAAATTAAAGTTGTTGTTGAAAGAGACTTACCCTGCATTAGTGGGAGAGGTCGGCCTTCGGTACCCAACCCAAGTGGTCATCTTTCCTGTGTTAGTTCAGACACTAACACACAGATTTTCTGATTGTTGTTATTTTAATGCATTTAAAACAAATGGGAACATAGGAACAGGAGTAGGCCATTCAGCCCCTCGAGCCAGTTCTGCCATTCAATGAGGTCATGGCTGATCTGTGACCTAACTCCATATACCCCATATCCCTTCATACCTTTGGCTAACAGAAATCTATCAATCTCAGATTTAAAATTAACAATTGACCCAGCATCAGCTGCCATTTGCAGAAGAGAGTTCCAAACTTCTACCACCCTTTGCGTGTAGAAGTATTTCCTAACTTCACTCCTGAAAGGCCTGGCTCTAATTACTGAACATCTAGGGTTGACTCTCATTCAACCATGGGTCCAACACAGCTAATATTCATTTCCAACAGGGATAGCAATCGGGAGCAGGAACATGGTCAATCTGTACTCACCCTCCAACCCCACCTCCCCACTACCTGTCCAAGTATACTGAAGTCAATTGTAGCATTCCCCCACTCCCCTGACTGAGATCACCGAGCTCAACAAAGACCATAGATAAAAACAAGGGGCCCCACTCAAGAGACTTGAACACATTATCTATGCTGACACTTCAGTGCAGTACTGAGGGAGTGCTACATAGCTGGAGATGCTGCCTCTTGGACGAGACATTAAACCTACCTGCCTGCTCAGGTGGATGTAAAAGATCCCACGGGACTATTTGAAGAAGAGCTGGGGATTTCTTCTAGTGTCCTAGTCAAAATGTATCCCTCAACCAACACCATTAAAATAGATTGGGGTAGGATTTCCACAAGGGTTCTCTCGATCTGCTGACAGAACTTCAACAGAAACAGTATTGAAAGGCAGTCTATGCCGTTTCACTAGTTTTAATGCCAATCTTCCACAGAAGATGCGGCAGAGATCGGGACAACCCTTGTTATAATTCCAGGTAATTATCTGGTCATCTAACTCATTGCTGTTTGTAGGACTTTACTATGTGTAAATTGGCTGCCATGTTTGCCTACATTACAATAATGACTAAACTTCTAAAGTACTTTATTGGTTGTAAAGCGCTTTGGGACATCCCAAGGACCTGAAAGGTGCTATATAAATACAAGAGCTTTCTTAATAATTAAAATAATTGATTGGAGTCTCGTACTTTTTTAATGCTACAGTTCAGTGCATTTTTGGTCACTAGGGTAAGTGACTGCAAAACTACAAAACTCACCAATCCCTTGTCACATTTGGCACAGGGATGGTACCAAGGTCAGATATAACATTGGAGAGATGCCATTAAAGAAGCCCCGCTCACATTGAGGTACCCAGACAAACTGTCTTCCATATCTTACACTATCTTTAGATGATCTGTTTGAATAAGCAACATCACTAAAATGGAATGGAATTTGACAGCAGTTTACTTTTACATTGTGGAAAGGTTTTAAGACAGCTCTTGTTTTACTGGGGCTTTTTCCACTTTGACAGAGAGGAGTCTTTCATCCCAGTAATGTGGCCTGGATTTGAACCCACACTGTACATGAGCATCCGATCCAATTTTGGGGGGAATTTACATTATGATACAATGCAAAAACAGTAGAGTAATGTGGTTTTCTGACAATCTCCAGGTCGCATTGTTAAATATAGCAACTGAGTTTCTCTCTCTTTCAAATATTTTATGGTTCTTTGAAAGATAATAAAAGGCTAATACAGGGATGAAAATTTGTCATATTTATACAAGGAAAGTCCTCCAGTCATAAAATGATATAGGATCCCAAAAACTATAATTAAAAGCAATCTCATCCTAATATAATCTATTACTAGAAATGACAGCATTTCAGTGTTGCTCCATCTAGTCAGATGACACGTACAACCAACTTCAAACAAAAGCAAAATACAAAGAACACCTGAAGTAGGCACTCCTTCGCTCCACTCCTCTCCTCAAAGCCCTGGCTGGCTCCTCGATTGCATTTGGCACTAGTCAAGTAACTTTTATTCATGTGTGAACCTTGACTGTGAGCATCAATGGGATATTAGACCCTGGGGTCTAGCCCAAGCCTATTCTCGCCCAGCAGTCATCCAACAGATAGTATTCAGAACTAGGAAACTGGACCAATTTCTCCCTACTTAATCTGGGGTGCTGAGGCCAATATGCAGTGCCCTATCAGCTAAGACCATCTAATTGAACACAGACTGGGGATTGAACCTGTGACCTACTTGGTCTGCAAGGATCAGTTCCTCATTGTCTGACTAATCTAGTTGATTTTCTTTGAGGAGGTCACTGGCATGGTGGTTAGGGGAGTGTCTATGGATGTTTTCTATATGGACTTCCAGAAGGCATCAGATAAGGTTCTGCACGAAAGATTATTAGCAAAAAGATGATCACATGGAATTGGAGGTAACCTTGTGATATGGATCATCAAAGTATTCAAAAAGGCTAATCATCCAAGACCCTAGAATGCTCATGGAGTTTATCTCAAAGTAATCCATGGGTTCCCCGCTCATTCCAGATGATAACCGCTTGACTCCTCTGAGATATGAGTTACCTACTCCAAGCATGGCGTGCTTCACAGCTTCACAACTGTCACAAACCTTAGCACATTAGAGGCTGGACCTTCAAGGGGGCTGGAATACAAAGGGGTAGAAGTTATGTTACAGTTGTATAAAGCTCTGGTTAGACCCCATTTAGAGTTCTGCGTTCAGTTCTGGGCACCGCACCTCAGGAAGGATATATTGGCCTTGGAGGGGGTGCAGCACTGATTTGCCAGAATGATACCGGGGCTAAAAGGGTTAAATTATGAGGACAGGTTGCATAGTCTAGGCTTGTATTCCCCTGAGTATAGACGATTAAGGGGTGATCTAATTGAGGTGTTTAAGATGATTAAAGGAGTTGATAGGGTCGGTAGAGAGAAGCTATTTCCTCTGGTGGAAGAGTTCAGAACAAGGGGGCATAACCTTAAAATTAGAGCTAGGCTGTTCAGGGGTGATGTCAGGAAGCACATCTTCACACAAAGGGTAGTGGAAATCCGGAACTTCCTCCCCCAAAAAGCTGCTGAGGCTGGTGGTCAATTAAAAATTTCAAAATCCAGATTGATAGATTTTTGTTAGGCGAGGGTATTAAGGGACATGGAACCAAGATGGAGTTAAGGTACAGATCAGTCATGATCTAATTGAATGGCAGATCAGGCTGGAGGGGCTGAAAGGCCTACTCCTGTTCTTATGTTCCTATGGGAGTTGAATCCATTCACTTATTGAATATAATCCACTTATTGTTTAACCCTGACAGGGCTCGACACATTCACTGCTCCTCTACACATGACTGTTCTGTTGTGCAATTTCTAAAATGTTTTCATCTGTTGTGGAAGTAACGATAAAACATATATTGATATATTGTTGCATTGCCGCACAATCTAAAGCGATCGCAAACTTGTTCTCTGTCCCCTCACAAGTTCCTTGTAGATCCCCGATGTTCTGGTACTGTTCAAATGCTCCCAAACATAAGAAATGTAGTAAGATTTGTCAGTTCAGAAAGCAGTTCGTCCAAGGGTTATATTAGGGGCTTTAAAACCATAGAGTACATTGGATTTTTGGGTGCCACCTTTTAAGTAACTTCAAAACAAAGAGCTCACAGATCCCACAGATGGAAACAGTTTTGAGTGGGACCCCCAGCACACAGTGCACTAAAACCATTAAAATTCCAGTGGCTTTCAAACGTGCCTGAGAAGGGGGAAAAAAATAGTAATAGGCACACTGTTTAAATATTCTGAAAAACGACACAGGTTTGGTGTGCCAGGACTGCGACCTCTGACCTCTGGCATCAGCTTGTGTAACAGATGGTGTTGATGTTATGACTCCTGAGGGTTCAGAGGTCAGCAAAGCTAAAAGTGCGAATTGCCTGCTGCCTGTCGTTTATGCCTAGACGGATCCTTCTGTCTTTATTACAGGGTTACGCAGCCCGTCAGAGAGCCCTAATGCTCCCAGTGCTCTACAGGTGGCCACGCTTTCCACACTGCTAGGCTTCATTAGTGCTGCACAGCATTGCACCATCAGAGCTACAAGTCGCTTGTATCAGGCACCAAATATTCGATTGTAAAAGCTCCTTGCCACAAAAAAAAAACAGCCCCAAGAAATCACTGCCAAATCTCAGAGTTCTTCACGGTCATTGGCATCACACTGATAAATAATGGTTATTATCCTTAATAGTAGTAAACAATTCATCTGCAAACTATTACCCGTCTAATGTTATCTGGGGCCGTGTAGAGTAGCTCCAGCCAGCCACGTTAACCCTTTGCAAGGCCTATATGTAAATCGCTGCATTGCCACCCTGAAGCTGTTGGCATCTCCCAGTTACACGCAGTCCCCCACCCAACCTCACCCCTCCCCATTAATCCATTTGGCCACTGACTTTCTTTGATGAAAAAACATTATTTTAATGAACTTGTTCTCTAAGGTATTATTTCACTTACCATCTGCAGTTTAAAAAAATTATACTTGTAATAGAAACAAAATGCAAAAACATGTTTTTTTAAGGCGTCTTCTGACAAAAACTACCTCAAGTGTCAGGGAAATAAAACACCCTCACAATCTGCAAGCGTTTTATGCAATTAAAGTAAAGTCAAGTTATGTCAAATGGATCTACATTGGCCTCTGTGTTTCAAAGCAGTAGATGGCCATTAAGATTAATTGATTGACAATGTACTGTTTAGCTATTGGTCCTGTTTGATAGAGTTCAATTATGTGAACAGCTATTCTGTTATTTAGGGTTTCACGCTTGACTTAATCAGGTGTCCTGTGTCAAGCTATCAAGGCCTACTTTGCCAGGCTCTGCTCCTCTCTGGCTATGGAGCCTCATTGACAGAAACATGGCTCACAAAATGAGACTTAAAGTATTAACAGCCTGACTTGCAGCCCAGAAGTGTCACTTCACACCTCATCATATGGAGGAGTGACCCATTCTGACAGTAACAGCAGTTTCCCTTTTAACAATTTAATTGCAAAAAGTTAATGAAATGCCCCCCTCCCATAATGTGAGGTCACGGTCTGCTCTCCTCATACAATGTGGGGTCACTGTCTGCCCCCTCACATAGGCCACGATTTCGCAAGCCGTGGCGAGTCTGGTGCGGCCGGAGCGGCCACAAACTCCGCACCCGTCTTCATCCCGCCTCCTCCGAGTGATTTTCCCCTGATTGGGCTTGTTAAGCCCGTCCTGCGAGGTTCCCGGCCAATTAAAAGTAAGGGGGTCTAATGACATAATCTGATGATGCATCATTAGCCGGTTTCCTTAAAGGGACCATGTCCAATTTGATTTTGACAGTTGTGCTGTCAGTGTTCTGAAGCATTGAGGTGCTGCAAACACTGACAAGCACTACACAGAGGCTCTCCCATGACTCCCTCCATATGCTTATGGAGGGGGTCACAGCACGCAGGGAGGTTCTCTTCCCTTCCAATGGGCGGAAGAGACCTCCCCAGGACACCAACGCAGCCTGGTTGCACATTGCACAGGAGGTCACAAGCAGGGATGTCGTCAGGAGGACCAGGCTGCAGTGGTGCAAACCTTTCAATGATCTGAGTAGATCACGGAATGTTACTGCAAAG
Organism: Squalus acanthias; assembly: GCA_030390025.1. NCBI lineage: Eukaryota > Metazoa > Chordata > Chondrichthyes > Squaliformes > Squalidae > Squalus > Squalus acanthias. The sequence goes on from CM059442.1 coordinate 42,421,202, forward strand.
TCACACTCAACCTCATCCTCCTGTGCCACTCATCACATCCCCATCACTCTGTCTTCCCTATCGTACTCCTGCACATCCTTACTCGCACCAACTTACCTTGCACCTCAACCCATCCCTCTCTATCTACATTATCACTTCCCCATCTCACTAGCCACCCCTCACACGCACCCTCAACCTAGTCCAACCATAACAACTAACAACACACCAGGGTAGGCACTTGGGTGTTTTAGCCAATGGCTGTGTAAACTTTCTGTTAATGTGTTGTCAAACATTGAAATCCTTATTGTCAGCACTTTGCCTTCTTGGACAGATTTGTGTGCACTTTTGAAAGTGTCTTAGTGAGTTGAAGTGAATGGTGAGACATAATGTCCCCCCCCCCCCCCCCCCCAATGGTGCTGAGTGTGAAAAGAATGGCTTGGACATTGTAGGGATGCTTTATGGTGCTGGTGTAGGGGTGGTGCCACCCTGGTGCATCATGTGGCAGCCAGGGTGTACAGTGTTAAGTGAAGCTAATCTGGACATGGTGAGGCCATCGCTGGCGTCCCAGGCAGCAATGTGCACGGGTGATGATGCCCTGGGTCCAGTGCAGCATCAGTTGATGGCGGAGAAGGTTGGTGTGGATGTTGGTGCTGCTGGTGTGCCCGGTGATGGTGGTGTTGGGGCTGATCGTTTTGGGATTCTCAGGACCAAGGTGAGATGGAAGATGAGGTCCTTCGTGGTAATTGTGGGGCCAAGGGAGCATGAGTGCTGCTACGGGCTTCATAAGGAAAATCCTGGCCTCCCCTGTCCCAGGCTCCTCCCCTTTCCCACCCAGGAGACCCTCCCAAATATAGCCTTCCCTTGGTGCCAGTGGGCCACCCGAACTTCATGTCCCACCCACCGGGCAGCAGGCCAGTGGCATGTAGATGAGGCCCAGGAGTTAAAATACCTCAGGAGTCAAGCCTGAAATTACTGACAGCAGGTACATTTCGCACTTGCCCTTCCCCTCCCCCACCCACCCAAAACCCACGAGGGTTGGTGGGGGGGGAGGGGTTAAAATCCACCTCCTCAGGCATTAGAAAGATAGGAAGTGAGAGATAAATACAATGTGTGCAGTTCAAAATGAAATGAAGTTCTAGTCTAATTTAAACTAACAAAAAGGACACAAAGAATAGAACACGTTGAGGGAAAATGAAAGCAGGAGTATTTTAAGAGCCTGCAAAGGCTTCAGCCAAGATGTGGGAGGGGGAATGATAATTTTTGTGGCCCCAAAAGGCCTTCAAATTAAGGCAGAAACAAAAATTATTGCAAACATATCTACAAAAACTGAACACAAGAAGCATTTATGTTGATTACAGCCTACAGAACCTCATAAAGAAAGAACTTGGATTTCTATAGCAGCTTTCACGACCTCAGGATGTCCCAAAGTGCTTTACAGCCAATGAAGTACTTTTGAAGAGTCGTCACTGTTGTAATGTAGGAAAGATGGCAGCCAATTTGCGCACAGCAAGCTCCCACAAACAGCAAAGAGATACTGGCCCAGAACTTGCGGTCCTGATGACGGCGAATGAAAAACTGACCGCAGCTTCAGCACTTAGCGCACGTGCAGCCGAACGTGGAAATCCTGAAGTTGTGGTCTGTCATTCGCTGCTCCTCCACAGGCTGTGCTGTGGACCCCCGCCCCGGCCCCGCCCCCCACCCCGCACCCAAGAGCCAGCAATCAGTGAATTCACTGATCGGACGAAAACTTCCCCTTTTCCGAACAAATATCGCTGTTAGAAACCCCATAAAAAGTTCGACCCATTCAGATGAGTTGTAACTGGATTTTTAACAGTGATCTGAGTAATAGCTACTGATAAATAACCATTCTGGCCCTGAAAATCTAATTTTATATTGTTGGAATGTCAAATTTCTCCATTAAGTTAAAAATTATTAGATTATAAAATTAATTTCAAAAAATGTTTTTTTAAAGTTTGTTCATGATATTTCAGCTTCGACCTTAACCTAAAGTGTATGTCCCAATCTTTATATCGCTCTCTGTAAAAAAAATTTAAAGTGATTGATTAATAGTGCTTCCTATTTCCTGGTTCTCGTCTATGAGAATTCTGCCATGTGATTGGCTGCTCAGACAGCTTGTTGACATCCCAGCAGCTCGCACTATGGGATTCCCACTGTACTACGTTGATTTCAGCTGCACATCGGAAAAGCTGAGCTTCTCGCCACAGAGATCGCAAGATCTTTGTGGGAAGCTTACTTCGGAGCCAGCGGCGATCGCCTTTGCTTCGCCGCTGACCGCAAATTACGGGCCATTGACCAGATAATCTATTTTAGTGATGTTGGCTCAGGGCTAAATATTGGCCAGGACACTGGAGAGAACTACCCTGCTCTTCTTCAAAATAGTGCCATGGGATCTTTTACGGCTGAGAGGGCAGACAGGGCCTCAGTTTAATGTCTCATCCGAAAGACAGCACCTCCAACAGTGCAGCCTTCCCTCAATACTGAACTGGAGTGTTAGCCTAGATTTTGTGCTCAATTCTCTGGAGTGGGTTGTAAGACATGATACTTTCCAACTAAACAAAACGTTAGTTTCATCTACAGGTAGAAAGTCCTCAAATTCATTCTTCCACTGCCCTCAAATAATCCGAATGTCAGGCTTAACAGGGATAGAAAATTTCAGGAGAGCTGCATCACTTTTTGTTCTCTGTGCCCTTCTGGTCTATTTCAGCAGACAGATGACTTCACCGCACCCATCATTAGTGCTGGTGCCATCGTTACTTTGACAGTATGGGAGCATGAAGACAGCAAAAAAGAAAAATTACATACCTCATCCAACTGAAAGTTGCCTTTCCCAACTGAAACCAATCTATAGCGGAATCTTCGGTGAGGCGGGAATCCCACTCTCCACAACGATGTACTCCTGACCTACCAATTTTCCGGGGTTATGCCATATTGCTTATTCTAGGTAGTTCCATGGCCTCTGGCTGTGGTAAGCTTCAGAGGCCTGCAGAGAATAGTGAGGCCAGCAGCCTCTGTGCTGCCTAATAAACCTTCACAACAAAATGCACATTTTCAGAAATGTGCATCAGATTTTTGGCCCTTTACATTTTAAATCCGCCGCTTCAGATGTGCATGCCAATGATGGGCACCAGGGTCAAACAGACATGTACCCAATGCTACGGTGGTGAAAATGAGGGGGAAATATTTTGGATCATGTATTTCCATAATTTGCATATCATTACAATATGCCCGCCCATATATGGAAATCCAGGAAGTAGTGGAGCGCCAACAGGAGTAGCACTCATAGAATTACTCCCCACCCACCCACCCACACACACCCCGCCCCCGCCACCACCCAAGTCCACTCAATGGATTAAGTTCTGCTAGCAGTGCACTGGAAGAAATCACAACGCATCCAGGCCTTGATGTCAGAGATACAGTCAGATAGAACCATGACAGGCCCTTGGAGGCAGTGGTGGGGGTGGAGAGGTAGAGTTTGATGTCATCAGCATACATTTAAGATGTCAGCCGTGGCCCAGTGGTAGCACTCTCTCACCTCTGAGTCAGAAGGTTGTGGGTTCAAGTTCCACTACAGAGACATGAGCACAAAATCTAGGCTGACCCTCCAGTGCAGTACTGAAGGAGTGCTGCACTGTCAGAGGTGATGTCTTTCAGGTGACACGTTAAACCGACGTTAAACGCCTGCCCTCTCGGGTGGACATAAAGAGCTCCCTTGGCACTATTTTGAAGAAGAGCAGGGGAGTTCTTCGCGGTGTCCTGGCCAATATTTACCCCTCAACCAACATCACTAAAATAGATTATCTGATCATTGTCACATTGCTGTTTGTGGGTGCTGGCTGTGCACAAATTGGCTGCTGTGTGTCCTACATCACAACAGTGACTACACTTCAAAAGTACTTCATTGGCCGTAAAGCGCTTTGGGATATCCTGAGGTTGTGAAAAGGGCTATAGAAATGTAAGTTCTTCCTTTCTTTATTGTAGAGGCTAACAGAATATTTTTTAGATAGGACAGGAACTCGGGGCCGTGAAGGGCAAATTTAAGACAGACGCCAGGGTGTATTTCTTTACATAGACAGTGGAACAGATTACTGGAAGAGTGGCTGATACCAGGGCAAACAGACTCGTTTAAGTCACAGCTAGATGGTGGAATAGGAAGGCAGCGAGGTTGGTTTTCTGCAAGGATGAGGTCAAGTGGTGGATTGAGTGGCCTTCTTCGTCTGAACCTACCCTTGTGGTCTTGCCATCCAGCATCCTGCTCCAGCGGCCATCCGACTACAGAACCAGAGAGAGAGAGAGATGACCCACAACCGTTACCAGTGAGCGAGCCAGCAACACAGCGCATGGGGGAAACTGGAGTTAAAGCAGCGGTGGGCGAGGGGGCAAGCTCCCAACTCCAGCAGTAGCGACAGGAGTTCAGGGGGCTGCACGACCGGGGAGTCGCTGTCCATTTGGGTCGTCAAAATATGATCCTGGCAAACATCACAACTTGTCATCCTAGCCCTGGATTACCCGTGAGCTGTGCCACAAGAGATTTACCAGTTCAACAATACATTGATGAAATGAGCATCAACAAGGTCACCAGTATTTAGAAACGGATAATTGCCAACACATTGCTCCTTGCCGAATTACCCTCCCGTCCTTTTAAATCGCACTGCAGGGCCCGAAATTCCTCTCAACAAAATGTGGGAGAATTTCTGGATCGCTCAGTAATTAAAGACCCGTTGATGAAGTCACGGGGACACCCAGCTTTGAAACCCGCAATGTCTGAAAATCCGATTTATTCAGCTTATCGTTAATTACAAGGGGAAAACAGGCGTTCTCCCGCTTTTCATTAAAAGGGAAAGGAATGTCACCCCCATGGTCTCTATGGAGACTAGTCCTGAGTAATACATTCCTTAAAAACAAATCAAATTTAAAACATACACACACACATTGCAGATGCCTGCAGCCAGGAATGAGACATATGCAGCACATGTGTCAGCAGCATAATCATTCAACGTAAAACCGCTGTTTCATATTTGATGTTCCCTTTTACAAAACGAACCCTCTTCCAACAGACTTCTGAGGACTAGATGGAGCACAAATCAAAAGCTGTGTTATCCTAGTGAGGAGAGAGGCAGAAAAATCCCCACCTTAAGCAGATTGTGGGGGGTGAAGAATTCCTTAGCGGAAAAAAAAGATAGGGAATTTGTCCCATAGAGGGAAGTGTGGTTATAAAAGAAGGAACAGTTTTACTAGCGAAGCGTTTTCCTATGTAAACATTCAACGGCGGAGAAGTCAGCCTTGTAAGTGAAGGCAGGGATGAATTAACACTCTCCCAGCTTTTAAAGGTTGAATAAAATCCTCCCACATTGCGGGGGACAAAATACTTGGTGTGCGTGCAAACAACTTAAGAAGGTTTCGACGTTTCAGGTCACGGATGGTGAAGGGCAGTAAGATTTGGATTTTGTCCATTTTAACGTTGGTTTTAGTGGACATGAATTTACAGCAGAATGCAATACTGGTTTAGGAATGAATACAGGCTGTCAGAAATGGAAGAATTTCAATGTGATAAGAACTTCAATTAGTGTGAAAGGTTGAAAGACTAGGGATTCAGCCTATACAAAATGTAGCCCCATTCTCTAGATAGTTCAATATTGATTGTGAAATAGGCACTTGAAAGAAAGAGGCAGACCCAGAAATGACAAAGACTATCCCAAAAGTCTCTATGATCCAATTGCACAATTCCTCAAACCCCCCTCTGCCATTTCCATGCCGCCACCTCCGAACCTCTCTGGTTTCCTTTTACACTTTGAGCGCGAACAACAGACATAAATACCGCCCTTCAAACACTCAGTTCACCCATTAAACTGGCCACGATCATTTTACCAAAACCATGTCTTCAGCTAAACATCTTTGACTATCTCAGTAGCGGTTTTGTGCCATTTCAAGCAGTAATTTTCCAGAATATACAATTGCCAGGTCTATTGGCTCCATTCTTCTGGGTGCCAATACTATACATGTTTGGGCTAATCACATTTTTTCGAGCCAAAGATGTCTTGCTGAGACAGCAGAGATGTTGAAAGGACACCTCAGCAAAATGTATGAAGTGAAAGTGCACAACCCATATAAAGCTAATGAGGAGGGTGCAACCAGCATTTTAGAATACAGAACCCAAATGTTTATCTTCAGGAATGTGTCTTTACAAATAGGAAAATTAATTTGTACCAAACACTAATTTTACAGATAATTTATTCAATTTATAACAGACTACCTTCTTAAAAAATTCATTCATGGGATGTGGGCGTCGCTGGCAAGGCCAGCATTTATTGCCCATCCCTAGTTGACCTTGAGAAGGTGGCGGTGAGCCGTCTTCTTGAACCGCTGCAGTCCGTGTGGTGAAGGTACTCCCACAGTGTGTTAGGGAGGGAGTTCCAGGATTTTGACCCAGCAACAATGAAGGATCGGCGATATACTTCCAAGTCAGGATGGTGTGTGACTTGGAGGGGAACTTGGAGGAGGTGGTGTTCCCATGCGCCTGCTGCCCTTGTCCTTCTAGGTGGTAGAGGTTGCGGGTTTGGGAGGTGCTGCCGAAGAAGCCTTGGCGAGTTGCTGCAGTGCATCTTGTAGATGGTACACACTGCAGCCACGGTGTGCCAGTGGTGGAGGGAGTGAATGTTTAGGGTGGTGGATGGGGTGCCAATCAAACGGGCTGCTTTGTCCTGGATGGTGTCAAGCTTCTTAAGTGTTGTTGGAGCTCCAGGCAAGTGGAGAGTATTCATCACATTCCTTACTTGTGCCTTGTAGATGGTGGAAAGGCTTTGGGAGTCAGGAGGTGAGACACTCGCCTGCAGAATACCTAGCCTCTGACCTGCTCTTGTTGCCACAGTATTTATGTGGCTGGTCCAGTTAAGTTTCTGGTCAATGGTGACCCCCCAGGATGTTGATGGTGGGGGATTCTGTGATGGTAATGCCGTTGAATGTCAAGGGGTGGTGGTTAGACTCTCGCTTGTTGGAGATAGTCATTGCCTGATACTTGTGTGGCGCGAATGTTACCTGCCACTTATCAGCACATGCCTGAATGTCGTCCAGGTCTTGTTGCATGTGGGCATAGACTGCTTCATTATCTGAAGAGTTACGAATGGCACTGAACACTGTGCAGTCATCAGCGAACATCCCCATTTCTGACCTTATGTTGGAGGGAAGGTCATTGATGAAGCAGCTGAAGATGGTTGGGCCTAGGACACTGCCCTGAGAAACTCCTGCAGCAATGATGATTGATCTCCAACCACCATCCTTTGTGCTAGGTATGACTCCAGCCAGTGGAGAGTTTTCCCCCGATTCCCATTGACTTCAGTTTTACTAGGGCTCCTTGATGCCACACTCGGTCAAATGCTGCCTTGATGTCTCTCACCTCACCTCTGGAACTCAGCTCCTTTGTCCATGTTTGGACCAAGGCTGTAATGAGGTCAGGAGCTGAGTGGTCTTGGCGGAACCCAAATTGGGCATCAGTGAGCAGGTTATTGGTGAGTAAGTGCCGCTTGATAGCACTGTCGATGACACCTTCCATCACTTTGCTGATGATTGAGAGTAGACTGATGGGGCGGTAATTGGCCGGATTGGATTTGTCCTGCTTTTTGTGGACAGAACATACCTGGTCAGTTTTCCACATTGCCGGATAGATGCCAGTGTTGTAGCTGTACTGGAACAGCTTGGCTAGAGGCGCGGCTAGTTCTGGAGCACAAGTCTTCAGCACGACAGCCGGGATGTTGTCGGGGCCCACAGACTTTGCTGTATCCAGTGCGCTCAGCCGTTTCTTGATATCACATGGAGTGAATCGAATGGCTGAAGACTGGCTTCTATGATGGTTTTTACGACAATCCGATAGTTTCATGGTCACCATTACTGATACTCGCTTTTTATTGCAGATTTATTTAATTAACTGAATTTAAATTCCCCAGCTGCCGTGGCAGGATTTGAACTCACGTCTCTGGATCATTAGTCCAGGCCTCTGGATTACTAGTCCAGTAACATAACCACTATGCTGCCGTTCCCTGACATTAACATATCCAACAATTATTTTTCATTCTCTACGACTTGATACAGTGAAGCCCCAAAAAGATGCCATTTGCTATTTTCTTTATATTGTCCAAAACTAGGGGTCATAACTATAAGAGAGTCACTAATAAATCTAATAAGGAATTCAGGAGAAACTTCTTTACGCAGAGAGTGGTTAGAACGTGAAGCTCGCTACCACATGGACTAGTTGAGTCGAATAGCATAGATGCATTTAAGGGGAGGCTAGATAAGTACATGAGGGAGAAAGGAATAGAAGGCTATGGTGATAGGGTGACATAAAGTAGGGTGAGAGGAGGCTCATGTGGAGCATAAACACCGCATGGACCAGTTAGGCTGAATGGCTTGTTCTTGTGCAGTAAATGACTTGTAATTCTATGTAATATTTCCCCGGCACGGCCTTGAAATTCCTGGGACCCCGCTCTGCGTGTAAGTGTAGTGGAGCGTAGCTACCACCTGATTTTGCCCAAGGCTCGAGACCCCATCCCAACCTCCAGGGACAGGGGCCTCATCCCATCCAAGATTGATGATCTTACTCTACTGAAGCTTGCAGGCCTTTGAGAAGCTTCAAAGAGCCTCACACCAGGCCTCAATTGGCATGGGTTCCTTTGAGGCCTTTCAAGGGTATTAAGGGAGGAATTTCCCATTAGAGCCTGAAAATTACACCCCCTCCCCAACCCCACAACATTCCTCCTTATCCATCCACGCAACACCCCTTGCCACCCCCACCCCCACCCCCAAAATCAGAAGTTAAAGGTCTGGTGAAAATGGGACAGGATCCCAGCAGAATTAGGATCTGGCCAACATCCCTGCCTCCCCTCCCCATCAGGCATAAATACAACTTGTTCAACCAGGCGTAGGAGGGTTCTGGTGAATGGGCACTGGTTGGGCTGCTGTGCGAGGTAGAAGAATGTGCCTTGGTGACAGATGCAGGTGTCAAGGGGCTATACGTCCATAGTGAAGAGGAGACAAGTGGCGCTGGAGAAGTGGCTCAGGGCATTTGAAGAGTCATAACTGTAAGTGCGGAGACTGGAAGGTCGTAGTATCGGTTTGCTTTGTTTTAATCCTCTTCTATGCTTCCCAGAGTCATGCAGTTTTCAGCAACTGATGATGGCAGCACCCCTGGGCCTTTGCCAATGCTGCTGTATAAGTAGGTTGATACCACAAGAGAAGCCTGGGTCCCCTATGGAGAACTGTAGGTACAAACATCTGTTCTTTCAGGTGGGCGTTAGATCCCATGGCACTATTTGAAGAATAGCAGGGGAGTCCTGGCCAATATTCATCCCTCAACCAATACCACAAAAAAATTGATTATTTGGTCATTATCACATTGTTGTTTGTGGGAGCTTGCTGTGCGCAAATTGGCTGCCGCTATTCCTATATTGCAACAGTGACTACTGTGAGGTTATGCTGCAACTGTACAGGACCTTGGTGAGACCACATTTGGAATATTGTGTGCAGTTCTGGTCACCTCACTATAGGAAGGACGTGGAAGCATTGGAAAGAGTGCAAAGGAGATTTACCAGGATGCTGCCTGGTTTGGGGGGGAGGTCTTATGAGGAAAGATTGAGGGAGTTGGGGCTTTTCTCTTTAGAGCGGAGGAGGATGAGAGTGGTTGGGGTGTGGAATGGACTGCCTGCTGTGATAGTGGAGTCGGACACTTTAGGAACTTTCAAGCGGTTATTGGATAAGCACATGGAGCACACCAGAGTGACAGGGAGTGTGATAGCTTGATCTTGGTCTCGGACAATGCTCGGCACAACATCGAGGGCCGAAGGGCCTGTACTGTGCTGTACTGTTCTATGTTCTATGTATGACTACACTTCAAAAGTACTTCATTGGCTGTAAAGCGCTTTGGGACGTCCTGAGGTCGTGAGAGGCCCTGTATAAATGCAAATTCTGTCTTTACTTTACCTTACTTGCTTTACTATTGGTTTGATTGTCTCATATCAAGGATGAATAGATGATCAGAGGTTCCTCAGATCCTGTGGCGCATCTGTTGGTAATTGATGAGCATGGAACTCTCATATGAGCCATTTTAAGACCACAGACCATTTAACACAAGTACGGAGAGAGAGAGAGATCGCAGACATTGAACAGAGGCCGACTGTACCATTTTATATTCTAGCTGTTGACATTCAGGTGTTGAAAGGAAGCTTCTGATCGTCAGCAAGCGGCAGAAATTCAACACTCAAAGAGTTAAGGCCTGCTGGAACATCAGACCCAATCATTCCTGTATTGTTTTATGTGTTGCTAAAGAAACATGGGGCTCAAGGGGTTGTTCGTTTAGCAGTTGTGATATTCGGATCATACTTCAGTAACTAGGTCCATTTAAATAAAAGGAAATTGTAGAAACAAGGACATGAAAGATCCTTTTGGCAGCAGGCAAAATTTATAAGAATAATAAAAAGAAGGAATGAATTAAATCCTAAACTAAATAAATACACACTTTTATTATTGTTGGCACATAGTGAACAGGCTGATATGGATTGAGTGTGGAGAGCACATAGCATAAAGCCCAACAACAAATCCATAAAAACATCAGCAGGAAGTTTATTCAGTGCTTGGACTCAAAAAGTAATTTCAAAAACTTCAGAAAGGTCTCAGCACGACTTTGACCATCCATTGTCTCAGAAAATAGAAACATGCCATTTTTTTTTTTGCTGTGTGGTGGTTTAAGCAGGAGGGAGATGCCCCGAGTCTTTCAAACAATGCCAACCGACCTGTCTAATGTTAAATCCGCTGAAGGCGAAAACTTGCTTCAGCAAATCTGAGCCTGCGATTGAAACGGGGCTAATTAAGAACATGTGGAACAGCAGATCAGCCCAGGATCAAAGCGATGACCTTTAGAACTACAGCTTCTCTGGTGCACGTCTGAACTTCCCAGTTCTAGTATATCATCGGCAGGAGAAGGAGCAGAGAGCGGCAGCGCGAAGATGAAAAGAAATAACAGCGGAGGAAAAGGGGGGGGGGGGAAAGAAGAAGAAAAAAACCTCGGGCAGCCGAAAGAAGTCCGGCAAAGCGGCTTTCAAACATAAACGAGTGCGCGGTTACATAGCGAGAAGTGACGGAAATCGAAAAACACAGTGAAAGGAAGAATGAAGGGAAATATTTTAAAACATTAAGGACACTTAAGGAAAACAATAAGGAAGGTTGTTAAAAAAAAGAGCAACTGCTGGAATGCACAGCCGGTCCTCCAGCCCGAGAAACTCCAGATTAATGTTTCATCTGTTGTCGGGATACAAAGATTCTGATATAGGGTCTACCCCCAAAACATTAACCTGTCTTTTCTCTTTTAAATGCTGTGTTTTCCCGGCATTTCCAGTTCCATTTCAGATCTACAGTATTCCCAGTTCTCTTTTTTTTCTTTATTTACCGGATGAAAGTTGTCGTGCTGAAAACATGGCCCGCTGAACCAACTCAAAGCCCTTCCTTCCCAGACAAGGGTGAATTCGGCGATCCCATGTTCCCAGCAGGACATTACATTCAAAGGCAGAGCGGATCAGAGAATCCGGGCTCCAGTGTTGTAGTCCTACCTCCAACCCAGGCTGCTTTCAAGCACGGCTCCCTGCTAAGGGCACAAGAGTCACTGAAGTTCACCTCCTATGAATTACTTTGAAGTGCAGTGGACTGTTATATGGGCAAATGTGGCAGCCATTTTGCACAGTCTTACTAACAGCAACAACAACTTGTATTTATATAGCGCCTTTAACGTAGTAAAACGTCCCAAGGCGCTGCACAGGCGTATTTTAAGACAAAAAATTTGACACCGAGCCACATAAGGAGAAATTAGGGCAGGTGACCAAAAGCTGGGTCAAAGAGGTAGGTTTTAAGGAGCGTCTTAAAGGAGGAAAGAGAGGTAGCGAGGCGGAGAGGTTTAGGCAGGGAATTCCAGAGCTTAGGGCCTAGGCAACAGAAGGCACGGCCACCAAAGGTTGAGCGATTATAATCAGGGATGCTCAAGAGGGCAGAGTTATAGGAGCGCAGATATCTCGGGGGTTTGTGGGGCTGGAGGAGATTACAGAGATAGGAAGGGGCGAGGCCATGAAGGGATTTGAAAACACGGATGAGAATTTTGAAATCGAGGCGTTGCTTAACCGGGAGACAATGTAGGTCAGCGAGCACAGGGGGGATGGGTGAACGGGACTTGGTGCGAGTTAGGACACGGGCAGCCGAGTTTTGGATGACCTGAAGTTTACATAGGGTGGAATGTGGGAGGCCAGCCAGGAGTGCGTTGGAATAGTCAAGTCTAGAGGTAACAAAGGCATGGATGAGGGTTTCAGCAGCAGATGAGCTGAGGCAGGGGCAGAGAGATAAATTATGAGTCAATTGGCTTTTGGTGCTGTAGCTTTAAGAAATGTTGACCAGGACACTGGAAAAAAAATTCCCTACTCTTTCTTCTTCAAATAATGCCATGAGATATTAATGTCCACTTGATCCGCTGGAGGAGGCAGTCCTGTGTTAATCTTCCTTTCACAAGATGGAGCCTCTGACAGTGCAGCACTCCTTCAGTACTGCATTGGAGTATCGCAGAAAGACTTGCATTTATAAAGCACCTTTCACGACCTCAGGACGTCCCAAAACACTCTACGGTCAATGAAGCACTTCTGAAGTGTACTCAATGTTGTAATGTAGGAAACACGGCAGCCAATTTGTACGCAGCCAGGTCCCACTAACAGCAATGAGATAATGACCAGATAATCTGTTTTAGTGATAATGGCTGAAGGGTAAATATTGGCCAGGACATATAACAAAGAGGAGGGAGTTTTTCCAGTGTCCTAGGCAACATTTCTTCAACCATTGCCACCAAAAAACGAATGATTTATCAATTTATCTCACTGCTATTAGCCTGGATTATGTGCTCAAGTCCCAGAGCAGGGCGCGAAAGAGGGAGAGAGAAAATGTGGGTGAAACACAGAAAGAGGGGTGACAAAAATTATTCCATTGTAGCAAGATTTATTGCCTCAGAATTAGGCATCATTAATCCAGACTCACAGACACGTGTCAATATCCAGTAGACACTGAAGGCTAACTGCCTGTGTGGACCCGACTGACTTTTACATTTGAAATATCTCCAAACACACATTTTGCATTCTCTCAACTTTTACAGCACTTTATTGGTTAAAGGTGCACAAAAGCACTAACAGGTCTGTTGCAAATTACCTCAGCCAACACGTTTGACCTCTCTGAATGTAAAAAGGGTTAATGGAAAGAGGGCAACTGCAAAACAAAAGTGATTTAGATGCAAGCATTTTTTAATAGACAAGTCTCCTGCAAAGGTCCCCTGATTAATGCACACCAAAAGTGCTCATAGTTGACTTGCTTGACCTTTGTGTTACAAGAAGGAAATGTGGTTGCTTTCTATGGCTTATCTGTAGGTTACCAACTGAGAAACTGAAATATAGGCCATTCACTAAAGCCCTGGAACCAAACTTTAAAGAAGTCATGGAAGGGAATGTTAGAAAGATGTGGGTTAAGTATGTTGGTGGGCCTTTTAATCATTGAATTGGAAGTTAACTGTTTTGCTCCTACCAAGAATAGGTTTGACAAAACAAAGTACTGTACTCTAAATACTTGTATCCAGCCCAACCTGTAAAGTATTAACTAGTTATAATTGCAAATTCAGTCCACCAGTTATAGGTTGTGCATCTTGCATGCACTTGTGTGACGTGCATTTATATGGGAAATGTGCATTGATTGCAAATCATAAATGAGCCAAATTGATCATTTGCCTTTTTAATAATGTGCTCAGCTGAGAAAAGTGCCTGGTGATAGAAACTACACATCAATCACACAAGACTTGGACACTGCACTGATACCGTTTTGATTTCTATTCAGATGTGTAAATAGTGAGTTCCTTTGCATCAGTTTTTTCCATTGTTTTAAAATAAACTTTCCTTAAAATTACAGTACAAAGCAAAATTACATTTCGGGGCTGTAAACTGACTAAAACATCATTTACCCAGAGAGTTTGGTCATTCCTGGCTGTCTCTGTATGAGCACCCAACTCAGCAAAATTGGAAACACGGGTGAAAGTTTATGGCCACACTGCCAGAAAAGAGTCGGATATAAAGTGAGATAAATCAAGAAGTGGTTGGGCAACTCCAAGCACCAGTTTTAAAAGCCTGTACTTTATACAGGGGAGCAAAGGCTGAGAAAGGAAAGGAGTTCCGTACTTGTGAGATCTTTGGAATTAATAAGTTAGAGTAGGAGACAGTCCAGTAGGTCTTCACAGAATATCACAGAATCCCCACAGTGCAGATAGAGGCCATTTCAGCCCATCGAGCCTGCACCGACACATATCCCACCCTATCCCCGTAACCCCACGTATTTAATCCCCCCCTAACACTAAGGGTCAATTTATCATAGCCAAATTAACCTAACGCACACATCTTTGGACTGTGGGAGGAAACCGGAGCACCCGGAGGAAACCCACGCAGAGAATGTGCAAACTCCACACAGACAGCCACCCGAGGCCGGATTCGAACCCAGGTCCCTGGCGCTGTGAGGCAACAGTGCTAACCACTATGCCAACGTGTTGTCTTGATTTTGATACAGGGAGGAGGAAGAGTGTGTAAGACAGTGTATTTGAAGCAGGTAGGATCAGAAATCGTTAGTAGCTGGCTTCAGGTTTAGAGGACAAAGGAAGTCAGCCATTTTGTTTTCCTTCAGAGCAATGCCTGGGAACTTCCTTTGCATCACTTCCTATTATAGGTTAAGGCTTGTTATAATCACCTTTTTCCAGAGTAAACTTTGTTTACACAATACAATATGAAGAAAATGGGGATCAATTGAATGCACAAAATAAGTAGTAATATACTGCATGAGTGGCATCCTATGTAGAATAAATGAATAATACATCACAGATGGAGGCCATTTGGCCCATCATGCCTGTGACGGCTCTTTGAAAGAGCTATCCAATTAGTCCCACACTTCTGCCCTTTCCCCATAGCCCTGCAATTTTTTCCCCTTCAAGTATTTAACCAATTCCCTTTTGAAAGTTATTATTGAATCTGATTTCACTACCCTTTCAGTCAGTGCATTCCACATCATAACAACTCACTGCGTAAAAAAAACTCTCCTCATCTCCGTTCTGGTTCTATTGCCAATTACCTTAAAAAGCGAAGCATTGCAAATTAATTGTTTTGTATACAAAGCCATTTATTATACTTATATCACACTGGCATCTTGGAAGTTGTAGTTTTATCTGATAATACAAGACAACAGTGTGTTACTGGTAGTTTAACACAAGATTAAAAGGCACAATTGTGGTAAAATGTGACTTGGGCGGGTGACATAAAACGGGCCGTACCATATCTTCTGCCAGTTATATGTCCCACCCGATATTCAGTATTATTGACTTCAATGGAACGAATCTCACAGGGCGTGTAACCGGCAGACGATTCAATAGCGCCCGTTTTGCGTCCCCCGCCCAAGTCGAATTTCACCCACAGTATGTTTAAATTTAGCATTCAAAACTTTGGTTATAACAGTAACAGTTAAGCTGAGTGATTTGAAGGATAGTGAATGAAAATATCATTTATTTGGTCACTTATGTGATGTAAAGTTTTAGACAAAATAAAATCACAATTAGGCCATTAATTGTGTGGTATGTCAAGGAAAAAAACCAAATTTGATGGCTTTTCATGACTCTAAATCCAGAACGTTTAAAGACAAATAATTTGGGTTTCTAGTGATCTTGCAGGATCAACTAACGAAACTCAAGCTTTGCATTGGAATTCTGTTTCAGACTATCTGAACTGCATCAAAGCTGCACTTTGGATGCTGATCCTTATTGATTGACATTTTCCCGCTCTGGTTGGACGTATTCCTGGAGGTTTCATTGCATGAGATCCCACTTCCAACCGCCCCGCCCCCACGCTCCCACCATTGGTCGCCCGGCCCGTCCGTCCCCCCCGGTGCCCCGCCTTCCCATGCCCATTGACAAGTAAATAAGCCCGTCATTACCCGATTAGATGATTCTTGACTGTCAATCAAACAACCTTTATTCCCCATCTCCAATATTTTTCTAACTAATAAATGAAAGTGTTAAAAGAAAAACCCCTACATTTTTTTCAATGCCTCTATGAATTTTCTCCAGGGTTGCTCCAGTGTCCTGGAGATTTAACTTTAATACCTGGAGACTCTAGGACAATCCTGGAGGGTTGGCAACCCCTAATTCCCACCAAAGGAAGGTGATGTGCAAGAACTTCCCCACCTCGTTCAAAAGATGGCCAAAAGTGAAATATGATGGCTGAACATTCAGTTGGCAAATTCAGATGACAGCAGTCTTGCTGAGCTGGAAACAAAATAAATTCTAACTCAAGGAATATCCCTGTAACGTTAAAATAAAAGGCATGAAGATAATAATTACATAGAATATGCAGCACAGAAACAGGCCATTCAGCCCAACCAACCAGTTTATGCTTCATACGAGCCTCTTCCCATCTTTCCTCATCTAACTCTATCAGCATAACCCACTATTCCCTTCTCCCTCACATGCTTATCTAGCCTCCCCTTAAATGCATCTGTACTAATCACTTCAACTATTCCCTGTGGTAGCGAGTTCCACATTCTCACCACTCTCTGGGTAAAGAAGTTTATTCTGAATTCCCTATTTGATTTCTTGGTGACTATCTTCTATTGATGACCTCTAGTTATGCTCTTCCCCACAAGTAGAAACACTCTCTCTGTGTCTACTCTATCAAAATCTTTCATTATTAGGTCACCCCCTCAGCCTTCTCTTTTCAAGAGAAAAGAGACCCAGCCTGTTCATCCTTTCCTGATAGGTATAACCTCGCAGTTCTAATAATTTAAAAAATCCCTTTAACTTTTCTCTACACAGGCCTGTTCCAAGGAGCAAGCCCAAATACCAAAGCATGCTGCTGGTGACCATGACAGAGTGAGATTATAAACCTACTATGTGGTAAAACTTTTCAGTGGTAATGAAAGAAATAAGCAAACAGCCAGATTAAAAAAAAATAATAATAGCGGCTTAAATCTGTGTAACCCGTCAGGATTCTGAAAAACACACAAAACACTTGAGTTTCTGTTCTGTGGTTCATGATGTCAGCTAAATCCCTCAAGTGTGTTTCTACCTCACAAAGCACTCTATTCTTTATATAACGGTAGGAGAAGTGGCCTTCAGGCAACCACTAATGCTAAGCAGGGTGGAGTTATCCGTTATATTCACTTCAGTGAACTGCACGTACATACAAGAAGTGATTTTTCACTTTATTCACAATTATAAAGGTTGAACCCATAAAAGAAAGAAAGCACTTTCGTTTATAAAATGCCTTTTACGACCTCGGGACGTCACAAAGCGCTTTACAGCCAATGGCGTACATTTGAAGTATAGTCACTGTTGTAAGGTAAAAAACGCGGCAGCCAATTTGTGCGAAGCAAGGTCCAACAAGCAGCAATATGATAATCACCAGACAATCTGTTTTAGTAACGTTGGTTAAGGGATAAATATTGGCCAGGACCCATCAATAAGAAAGGTGCGATTTGATTTTTTTTTAAATAATAATAATCTTCCCTTAGGGCAAAAACGATGATGGTGGCACTGGCTCAGTCAGTGAGTACACTGCCCTAGTATACAAGTGAACTAAGCAAAACTGAAAGGTCCCAGGCCTAATCTTCCATCTATAGCTTAGGTGCTGGTTGGAATACCCCAACGGCTCTCAGTGTCCTTGGGGCTAGGGAGGGATAAAAGACATCAGCCATCCTTCCGGCTCCTGATTGCTACTCGGCGCCCCCTACTGGAAAGTGTGTGTGTTGGGTGAATCTAGCTGCAATGCCAGCTGCAGTTGAATGGCCAGGAAATGCTCTTGCTCTCTAACCTGACGTGCAAAGATTGGCCATCTTGGGCTGAATATCACAGGGGCAGCCGACACCAGTGGACCCACCATGATTCAGCACGAGAATAAAAAAAAGTTTAAATGCTTTTTTTGTTCAGTAGGAGTTTACAGGCCCCAGTTCGGGCAACATGTCTGACACTTTTCCCCCGTCTGTTACCTGACCCCATGATTTTTATTGGCACATGAGAAAATACAATGAAGGATCTGAAGGACTTAAAAATCAGCAAGATATGTTGGCCGTTAGTAAACTGTAGAATCAGGGCAATATAAAATGACACTTGGAATAATACAGTTTAACATAATGTTGAATCTTTAACTGCTGATGTTGCTGCTACTTTTGCTGCAGTACATGTCTGCTGATACAGTAAAAATATCTCTATCATTGTGTGTTTATGCATTAAAATTAAAGGCTGTGCTCTGTCTCATTAATCTCTGCAGCAGACCATTGCCTCCTCTTGAACATTTAACACCCTGAAAAACCTCTTGTGATATAAAGATGAACATTGGTTGGCCTACCTAAACCTGCAGAAGCAATAATGGCTGTTTGGGGAAATGCAGGCATTAGCTTTCAGTTGTGGCCCTTACGTTTCAACCTTGACCTGGGTTGAAGATCAGAGTTAAGAGTCACCCCCACCCCCCACCCCCCCCCCCCCCCCACCCACCCCATTACCTTAATTTACAGATGCTAAACACTATTTATTCTTTTCATTTCCAGTGATCTCTGCTCATGTCAGTCACCTGGCATGAATTGAACCAGAGTTGCACAGTGGAAGGCCTAAAAATTCATCCTCCATGTATTCCTCACGCAGTCAATCTAATAAAAAATAGGTGAAATTCACCAAGAATGTTCAATCAAGAGGAGAAATATCATTCCCCAATGTAATATAAGGAACACACTGGGAATGTATGGAATTATAAGGAGCACACTGGGAATGTATGGAATTATAAGGAGCACACTGGGAATGTATGGAATTATAAGGAGCACAATAGGAATGTATGGAATTATAAGGAGCACACTGGGAATGTATGGAATTATAAGGAGCACACTAGGAATGTATGGAATTATAAGGAGCACACTGGGAATGTATGGAATTATATGGAGCACACTGGGAATGTATGGAATTATAAGGAGCACACTGGGAATGTATGGAATTATACGGAGCACACTGGGAATGTATGGAATTATAAGGAGCACAATAGGAATGTATAGAATTATAAGGGGCACACTAGGAATGTATGGAATTATAAGGAGCACACTGGGAATGTATGGAATTAT
The DNA here is from genome assembly GCA_030390025.1 of Squalus acanthias. Lineage (NCBI taxonomy): Eukaryota > Metazoa > Chordata > Chondrichthyes > Squaliformes > Squalidae > Squalus > Squalus acanthias. Next base: position 42,440,390 of record CM059442.1, read on the forward strand.
AAGGAGCACACTGGGAATGTATGGAATTAAAAGGACCACACTGGGAATGTATGGAATTATAAGGAGCACTGGGAATGTATGGAATTATAAGGAGCACACTGGGAATGTATGGAATTATAAGGAGCACACTGGGAATGTATGGAATTATAAGGAGCACACTAGGAATGTATGGAATTATAAGGAGCACACTGGGAATGTATGGAATTATAAGTAGCACACTGGGAATGTATGGAATTATAAGGAGCACACTAGATATGTATGGAATTATAAGGAGCACACTGGGAATGTATGGAATTATAAGGAGCACACTAGGAATGTATGGAATTATACAGAGCACACTAGGAATGTATGGAATTATACGGAGCACACTGGGAATGTATGGAATTATAAGGAGCACACTAGGAATGTATGGAATTATACAGAGCACACTAGGAATGTATGGAATTATACGGAGCACACTAGGAATGTATGGAATTATACGGAGCACACTGGGAATGTATGGAATTATAAGGAGCACACTGGGAATGTATGGAATTATAAGGAGCACACTGGGAATGTATGGAATTATAAGGAGCACACTGGGAATGTATGGAATTATAAGGAGCACACTAGGAATGTATGGAATTATAAGGAGCACACTAGGAATGTATGGAATTATAAGGAGCACACTGGGAATGTATGGAATTATAAGGAGCACACTGGGAATGTATGGAATTATAAGGAGCACACTGGGAATGTATGGAATTATACAGAGCACACTAGGAATGTATGGAATTATAAGGAGCACACTGGGAATGTATGGAATTATAAGGAGCACACTAGGAATGTATGGAATTATAAGGAGCACACTGGGAATGTATGGAATTATACAGAGCACACTAGGAATGTATGGAATTATAAGGAGCACACTGGGAATGTATGGAATTATAAGGAGCACACTAGATATGTATGGAATTATAAGGAGCACACTGGGAATGTGTGGAATTATAAGGAGCACACTGGGAATGTATGGAATTATAAGGAGCACACTAGGAATGTATGGAATTATAAGGAGCACACTGGGAATGTATGGAATTATAAGGAGCACACTGGGAATGTGTGGAATTATAAGGAGCACACTGGGAATGTGTGGAATTATAAGGAGCACACTAGGAATGTGTGGAATTATACGGAGCACACTGGGAATGTATGGAATTATAAGGAGCACACTAGGAATGTATGGAATTATAAGGAGCACACTGGGAATGTATGGAATTATAAGGAGCACACTGGGAATATATGGAATTATAAGGAGCACTGGGAATGTATGGAATTATAAGGAGCACACTGGGAATGTATGGAATTATAAGGAGCACACTGGGAATGTATGGAATTATAAGGAGCACACTGGGAATGTATGGAATTATAAGGAGCACTGGGAATGTATGGAATTATAAGGAGCACACTGGGAATGTATGGAATTATAAGGAGCACACTGGGAATGTATGGAATTATAAGGAGCACACTGGGAATGTATGGAATTATAAGGAGCACACTCGGAATGTATGGAATTATAAGGAGCACACTGGGAATGTATGGAATTATAAGGAGCACACTGGGAATGTATGGAATTATAAGGAGCACACTAGGGAATGTATGGAATTATAAGGAGCACACTGGGAATGTATGGAATTATAAGGACCACACTGGGAATGTATGGAATTATAAGGAGCACACTGGGAATGTATGGAATTATAAGGAGCACACTGGGAATGTATGGAATTATAAGGAGCACACTGGGAATGTATGGAATTATAAGGAGCACACTAGGAATGTATGGAATTATAAGGAGCACACTAGGAATGTATGGAATTATAAGGAGCACACTAGGAATGTATGGAATTATAAGGAGCACACTAGGAATGTATGGAATTATAAGGAGCACACTAGGAATGTATGGAATTATAAGGAGCACACTAGGAATGTATGGAATTATAAGGAGCACACTGGGAATGTATGGAATTATAAGGAGCACACTGGGAATGTATGGAATTATAAGGAGCACACTAGGAATGTATGGAATTATAAGGAGCACACTGGGAATGTATGGAATTATAAGGAGCACACTGGGAATGTATGGAATTATAAGGAGCACACTGGGAATGTATGGAATTATAAGGAGCACACTGGGAATGTATGGAATTATAAGGAGCACACTGGGAATGTATGGAATTATAAGGAGCACACTGGGAATGTATGGAATTATAAGGAGCACACTGGGAATGTATGGAATTATAAGGACCACACTGGGAATGTATGGAATTATAAGGAGCACACTGGGAATGTATGGAATTATAAGGAGCACACTAGGAATGTATGGAATTATAAGGAGCACACTAGGAATGTATGGAATTATAAGGACCACACTAGGAATGTATGGAATTATAAGGAGCACACTAGGAATGTATGGAATTATAAGGAGCACACTAGGAATGTATGGAATTATAAGGAGCACACTGGGAATGTATGGAATTATAAGGAGCACACTAGGAATGTATGGAATTATAAGGAGCACACTGGGAATGTATGGAATTATAAGGAGCACACTGGGAATGTATGGAATTATAAGGAGCACACTGGGAATGTATGGAATTATAAGGAGCACACTAGGAATGTATGGAATTATAAGGAGCACACTAGGAATGTATGGAATTATAAGGAGCACACTGGGAATGTATGGAATTATAAGGAGCACACTAGGAATGTATGGAATTATAAGGAGCCACACTGGGAATGTATGGAATTATAAGGAGCACACTGGGAATGTATGGAATTATAAGGAGCACACTAGGAATGTATGGAATTATAAGGAGCACACTGGGAATGTATGGAATTATAAGGAGCACACTAGGAATGTATGGAATTATAAGGAGCACACTGGGAATGTATGGAATTATAAGGAGCACACTGGGAATGTATGGAATTATAAGGAGCACACTGGGAATGTATGGAATTATAAGGAGCACACTGGGAATGTATGGAATTATAAGGAGCACACTAGGAATGTATGGAATTATAAGGAGCACACTGGGAATGTATGGAATTATAAGGAGCACACTGGGAATGTATGGAATTATAAGGAGCACACTGGGAATGTATGGAATTATAAGGAGCACACTGGGAATGTATGGAATTATAAGGAGCACACTAGGAATGTATGGAATTATAAGGAGCACACTGGAATGTATGGAATTATAAGGAGCACACTAGGAATGTATGGAATTATAAGGAGCACACTAGGAATGTATGGAATTATAAGGAGCACACTAGGAATGTATGGAATTATAAGGAGCACACTGGGAATGTATGGAATTATAAGGAGCACACTAGGAATGTATGGAATTATAAGGAGCACACTAGGAATGTATGGAATTATAAGGAGCACACTAGGAATGTATGGAATTATAAGGAGCACACTAGGAATGTATGGAATTATAAGGAGCACACTAGGAATGTATGGAATTATAAGGAGCACACTAGGAATGTATGGAATTATAAGGAGCACACTAGGAATGTATGGAATTATAAGGAGCACACTAGGAATGTATGGAATTATAAGGAGCACACTAGGAATGTATGGAATTATAAGGAGCACACTGGGAATGTATGGAATTATAAGGAGCACACTAGGAATGTATGGAATTATAAGGAGCACACTGGGAATGTATGGAATTATAAGGAGCACACTGGGAATGTATGGAATTATAAGGAGCACACTGGGAATGTATGGAATTATAAGGAGCACACTGGGAATGTATGGAATTATAAGGAGCACACTGGAATGTATGGAATTATAAGGAGCACACTGGGAATGTATGGAATTATAAGGAGCACACTGGGAATGTATGGAATTATAAGGAGCACACTGGGAATGTATGGAATTATAAGGAGCACACTGGAATGTATGGAATTATAAGGAGCACACTGGAATGTATGGAATTATAAGGAGCACACTAGGAATGTATGGAATTATAAGGAGCACACTGGGAATGTATGGAATTATAAGGAGCACACTAGGAATGTATGGAATTATAAGGAGCACACTAGGAATGTATGGAATTATAAGGAGCACACTGGGAATGTATGGAATTATAAGGAGCACACTGGAATGTATGGAATTATAAGGAGCACACTGGGAATGTATGGAATTATAAGGAGCACACTGGGAATGTATGGAATTATAAGGAGCACACTGGGAATGTATGGAATTATAAGGAGCACACTAGGAATGTATGGAATTATAAGGAGCACACTGGAATGTATGGAATTATAAGGAGCACACTGGAATGTATGGAATTATAAGGAGCACACTAGGAATGTATGGAATTATAAGGAGCACACTGGGAATGTATGGAATTATAAGGAGCACACTGGGAATGTATGGAATTATAAGGAGCACACTAGGGAATGTATGGAATTATAAGGAGCACACTGGGAATGTATGGAATTATAAGGAGCACACTGGGAATGTATGGAATTATAAGGAGCACACTGGAATGTATGGAATTATAAGGAGCACACTGGGAATGTATGGAATTATAAGGAGCACACTGGGAATGTATGGAATTATAAGGAGCACACTGGGAATGTATGGAATTATAAGGAGCACACTAGGAATGTATGGAATTATAAGGAGCACACTGGAATGTATGGAATTATAAGGAGCACACTGGGAATGTATGGAATTATAAGGACCACACTAGGAATGTATGGAATTATAAGGAGCACACTGGGAATGTATGGAATTATAAGGAGCACACTGGAATGTATGGAATTATAAGGAGCACACTGGGAATGTATGGAATTATAAGGAGCACACTGGGAATGTATGGAATTATAAGGAGCACACTGGGAATGTATGGAATTATAAGGAGCACACTGGGAATGTATGGAATTATAAGGAGCACACTAGGAATGTATGGAATTATAAGGAGCACACTAGGAATGTATGGAATTATAAGGAGCACACTGGGAATGTATGGAATTATAAGGAGCACACAGGGAATGTATGGAATTATAAGGAGCACACTAGGAATGTATGGAATTATAAGTAGCACACAGGGAATGTATGGAATTATAAGGAGCACACTAGGAATGTATGGAATTATAAGGAGCACACTGGGAATGTATGGAATTATAAGGAGCACACTGGAATGTATGGAATTATAAGGAGCACACTGGGAATGTATGGAATTATAAGGAGCACACTAGGAATGTATGGAATTATAAGGAGCACACTGGGAATGTATGGAATTATAAGGAGCACACTAGGAATGTATGGAATTATAAGGAGCACACTAGGAATGTATGGAATTATAAGGAGCAAACTGGGAATGTATGGAATTATAAGGAGCACACAGGGAATGTAGGGAATTATAAGGAGCACACTGGGAATGTATAGAATTATAAGGAGCACACTAGGAATGTATGGAGTTATAAGGAGCACACTAGGAATGTATGGAATTATAAGGATCACACTGGGAATGTATGGAATTATAAGGAGCACACTGGGAATGTATGGAATTATAAGGAACACAATGGGAATGTATGGAATTATAAGGAGCACACTGGGAATGTATGGAATTATAAGGAACACACTGGGAATGTATGGAATTATAAGGAGCACACTGGGAATGTATGGAATGATAAGGAACACACTAGGAATGTATGGAATTATAAGGAGCAGACTAGTAATGTATGGAATTATAAGGAGCACACTGGGAATGTATGGAATTATAAGGACCACACTAGGAATGTATGGAATTATAAGGACCACACTGGGAATGTATGGAATTATAAGGGGCAGACTAGGAATGTATGGAATTATAAGGAGCACACTGGGAATGTATGGAATTATAAGGAGCACACTATGAATGTATGGAATTATAAGGACCACACTAGGAATGTATGGAATTATAAGGAGCACACTAGGAATGTATGGAATTATAAGGAGCACACTGGGAATGTATGGAATTATAAGGAGCACACCAGGAATGTATGGAATTATAAGGACCACACTGGGAATGTATGGAATTATAAGGGGCAGACTTGGAATGTATGGAATTATAAGGACCACACTAGGAATGTATGGAATTATAAGGACCACACTGGGAATGTATGGAATTATAAGGAGCACACTGGGAATGTATGGAATTATAAGGAGCACACTGGGAATGTATGGAATTATAAGGAGCACACAGGGAATGTATGGAATTATAAGGACACACTAGGAATGTATGGAATTATAAGGAGCACACTGGGAATGTATGGAATTATAAGGAGCACACTAGGAATGTATGGAATTATAAGGAGCACACTGGAATGTATGGAATTATAAGGACACACTAGGAATGTATGGAATTATAAGGAGCACACTGGGAATGTATGGAATTATAAGGAGCACACTGGAATGTATGGAATTATAAGGAGCACACTGGGAATGTATGGAATTATAAGGAGCACACTGGGAATGTATGGAATTATAAGGACACACTAGGGAATGTATGGAATTATAAGGAGCACACTGGGAATGTATGGAATTATAAGGAGCACACTAGGAATGTATGGAATTATAAGGAGCACACTGGGAATGTATGGAATTATAAGGAACACACTGGGAATGTATGGAATTATAAGGAGCACACTGGGAATGTATGGAATTATAAGGACACACTAGGAATGTATGGAATTATAAGGAGCACACTGGGAATGTATGGAATTATAAGGAGCACACTAGGAATGTATGGAATTATAAGGAGCACACTAGGAATGTATGGAATTATAAGGACCACACTAGGAATGTATGGAATTATAAGGAGCACACTAGGAATGTATGGAATTATAAGGACCACACTGGGAATGTATGGAATTATAAGGAGCACACCAGGAATGTATGGAATTATAAGGACCACACTGGGAATGTATGGAATTATAAGGGGCAGACTTGGAATGTATGGAATTATAAGGACCACACTAGGAATGTATGGAATTATAAGGACCACACTGGGAATGTATGGAATTATAGGGAGCACTGGGAATGTATGGAATTATAAGGAGCACACTGGGAATGTATGGAATTATAAGGAGCACACCAGGAATGTATGGAATTATAAGGACCACACTAGGAATGTATGGAATTATAAGGACCACACTGGGAATGTATGGAATTATAAGGGGCAGACTAGGAATGTATGGAATTATAAGGAGGACACTGGGAATGTGTGGAATTATAAGGAACACACTAGGAATGTATGGAATTATAAGGAGCACACTGGGAATGTATGGAATTATAAGGAACACACTAGGAATGTATGGAATTATAAGGAGCACACTAGGAATGTATGGAATTATAAGGAGCACACTGGGAATGTATGGAATTATAAGGAGCACACTGGGAATGTATGGAATTATAAGGAGCACACTGGGAATGTATGGAATTATAAGGAGCACACTAGGAATGTATGGAATTATAAGGAGCACACTGGGAATGTATGGAATTATAAGGAGCACACTAGGGAATGTATGGAATTATAAGGAGCACACTGGGAATGTATGGAATTATAAGGAGCACACTAGGAATGTATGGAATTATAAGGAGCACACTGGGAATGTATGGAATTATAAGGAACACACTAGGAATGTATGGAATTATAAGGAGCACACTAGGAATGTATGGAATTATAAGGACCACACTGGGAATGTATGGAATTATAAGGAGCACACTGGGAATGTATGGAATTATAAGGACCACACTGGGAATGTATGGAATTATAAGGAGCACACTGGGAATGTATGGAATTATAAGGAGCACACTAGGAATGTATGGAATTATAAGGAGCACACTGGGAATGTATGGAATTATAAGGAGCACACTAGGAATGTATGGAATTATAAGGAGCACACTAGGAATGTATGGAATTATAAGGAGCACACTAGGAATGTATGGAATTATAAGGAGCACACTGGGAATGTATGGAATTATAAGGAGCACACTGGGAATGTATGGAATTATAAGGAGCACACTGGGAATGTATGGAATTATAAGGAGCACAATAGGAATGTATGGAATTATAAGGAGCACACTGGGAATGTATGGAATTATAAGGAGCACACTGCAAATGTATGGAATTATAAGGAGCACACTGGGAATGTATGGAATTATAAGGAGCACACTGGGAATGTATGGAATTATAAGGAGCACACGGGGAATGTATGGAATTATAAGGAGCACACTAGGAATGTATGGAATTATAAGGAGCACACTGGGAATGTATGGAATTATAAGGAGCACACTGGGAATGTATGGAATTATAAGGAGCACACGGGGAATGTATGGAATTATAAGGAGCACACTAGGAATGTATGGAATTATAGGGAGCACACTAGGAATGTATGGAATTATAAGGAGCACACGGGGAATGTATGGAATTATAAGGAGCACACTAGGAATGTATGGAATTATAGGGAGCACACTAGGAATGTATGGAATTATAAGGAGCACACTGGGAATGTATGGAATTATAAGGACCACACTAGGAATGTATGGAATTATAAGGAGCACACTGGGAATGTATGGAATTATAAGGACCACACTGGGAATGTATGGAATTATAAGGAGCACATAGGGAATGTATGGAATTATAAGGAGCACACTGGGAATGTATGGAATTATAAGGAGCACACTGGGAAAGTACGGAATTATAAGGACCACACTGGGAATGTATGGAATTATAAGGAGCACACTGGGAATGTATGGAATTATAAGGAGCACACTGGGAATGTATGGAATTATACGGAGCACACTAGGAATGTATGGAATTATAAGGAGCACACTAGGAATGTATGGAATTATAAGGAGCACACTAGGAATGTATGGAATTATAAGGAGCACACTAGGAATGTATGGAATTATAAGGAGCACACTAGGAATGTATGGAATTATAAGGAGCACACTAGGAATGTATGGAATTATAAGGAGCACACTAGGAATGTATGGAATTAAAAGGAGCACACTAGGAATGTATGGAATTATAAGGAGCACACTGGGAATGTATGGAATTATAAGGAGCACACTGGGAATGTATGGAATTATAAGGAGCACACTAGGAATGTATGGAATTATAAGGAGCACACTAGGAATGTATGGAATTATAAGGAGCACACTGGGAATGTATGGAATTATAAGGAGCACACTGGGAATGTATGGAATTATAAGGAGCACACTGGGAATGTATGGAATTATAAGGACCACACTGGGAATGTATGGAATTATAAGGAGCACACTGGGAATGTATGGAATTATAAGGAGCACACTGGGAATGTATGGAATTATAAGGAGCACACTGGAATGTATGGAATTATAAGGAGCACACTGGGAATGTATGGAATTATAAGGAGCACACTAGGAATGTATGGAATTATAAGGAGCACACTGGAATGTATGGAATTATAAGGAGCACACTGGGAATGTATGGAATTATAAGGAGCACACTAGGAATGTATGGAATTATAAGGAGCACACTGGAATGTATGGAATTATAAGGAGCACACTAGGAATGTATGGAATTATAAGGAGCACACTGGGAATGTATGGAATTATAAGGAGCACACTGGGAATGTATGGAATTATAAGGAGCACACTAGGAATGTATGGAATTATAAGGAGCACACTAGGAATGTATGGAATTATAAGGACCACACTAGGAATGTATGGAATTATAAGGAGCACACTAGGAATGTATGGAATTATAAGGAGCACACTAGGAATGTATGGAATTATAAGGAGCACACTGGAATGTATGGAATTATAAGGAGCACACTAGGAATGTATGGAATTATAAGGAGCACACTGGGAATGTATGGAATTATAAGGAGCACACTAGGAATGTATGGAATTATAAGGAGCACACTAGGAATGTATGGAATTATAAGGAGCACACTGGGAATGTATGGAATTATAAGGAGCACACTGGGAATGTATGGAATTATAAGGAGCACACTGGGAATGTATGGAATTATAAGGAGCACACTGGGAATGTATGGAATTATAAGGAGCACACTGGAATGTATGGAATTATAAGGAGCACACTGGGAATGTATGGAATTATAAGGAGCACACTGGGAATGTATGGAATTATAAGGAGCACACTGGGAATGTATGGAATTATAAGGAGCACACTGGGAATGTATGGAATTATAAGGAGCACACTGGGAATGTATGGAATTATAAGGAGCACACTGGGAATGTATGGAATTATAAGGAGCACACTAGGAATGTATGGAATTATAAGGAGCACACTAGGAATGTATGGAATTATAAGGAGCACACTAGGAATGTATGGAATTATAAGGAGCACACTAGGAATGTATGGAATTATAAGGAGCACACTAGGAATGTATGGAATTATAAGGACCACACTAGGAATGTATGGAATTATAAGGAGCACACTAGGAATGTATGGAATTATAAGGAGCACACTGGGAATGTATGGAATTATAAGGAGCACACTAGGAATGTATGGAATTATAAGGAGCACACTAGGAATGTATGGAATTATAAGGAGCACACTAGGAATGTATGGAATTATAAGGAGCACACTAGGAATGTATGGAATTATAAGGAGCACACTAGGAATGTATGGAATTATAAGGAGCACACTAGGAATGTATGGAATTATAAGGAGCACACTGGGAATGTATGGAATTATAAGGAGCACACTGGAATGTATGGAATTATAAGGAGCACACTGGGAATGTATGGAATTATAAGGAGCACACTGGAATGTATGGAATTATAAGGAGCACACTGGGAATGTATGGAATTATAAGGAGCACACTGGGAATGTATGGAATTATAAGGAGCACACTGGGAATGTATGGAATTATAAGGAGCACACTGGGAATGTATGGAATTATAAGGAGCACACTGGGAATGTATGGAATTATAAGGAGCACACTGGAATGTATGGAATTATAAGGAGCACACTGGGAATGTATGGAATTATAAGGAGCACACTGGGAATGTATGGAATTATAAGGAGCACACTAGGAATGTATGGAATTATAAGGAGCACACTGGAATGTATGGAATTATAAGGAGCACACTAGGAATGTATGGAATTATAAGGAGCACACTAGGAATGTATGGAATTATAAGGAGCACACTGGGAATGTATGGAATTATAAGGAGCACACTGGGAATGTATGGAATTATAAGGAGCACACTGGGAATGTATGGAATTATAAGGAGCACACTAGGAATGTATGGAATTATAAGGAGCACACTGGGAATGTATGGAATTATAAGGAGCACACTAGGAATGTATGGAATTATAAGGAGCACACTGGGAATGTATGGAATTATAAGGAGCACACTAGGAATGTATGGAATTATAAGGAGCACACTAGGAATGTATGGAATTATAAGGAGCACACTAGGAATGTATGGAATTATAAGGAGCACACTGGGAATGTATGGAATTATAAGGAGCACACTGGGAATGTATGGAATTATAAGGAGCACACTAGGAATGTATGGAATTATAAGGAGCACACTAGGAATGTATGGAATTATAAGGAGCACACTGGGAATGTATGGAATTATAAGGAGCACACTGGGAATGTATGGAATTATAAGGAGCACACTGGGAATGTATGGAATTATAAGGAGCACACTGGGAATGTATGGAATTATAAGGAGCACATAGGGAATGTATGGAATTATAAGGAGCACACTGGGAATGTATGGAATTATAAGGAGCACACTAGGAATGTATGGAATTATAAGGAGCACACTGGGAATGTATGGAATTATAAGGAGCACACTGGAATGTATGGAATTATAAGGAGCACACTGGGAATGTATGGAATTATAAGGAGCACACTAGGAATGTATGGAATTATAAGGAGCACACTAGGAATGTATGGAATATAAGGAGCACACTAGGAATGTATGGAATTATAAGGAGCACACTAGGAATGTATGGAATTATAAGGAGCACACTGGGAATGTATGGAATTATAAGGAGCCACAGGGAATGTATGAATATAAGGAGCACACTGGGAATGTATGGAATTATAAGGAGGCACACCAGGAATGTATGGAATATAAGGAGCACATCGGAATGTATGGAATTATAAGGGACACACTAGGAATGTATGGAATTATAAGGACACACTGGGATGTATGGAATTATAAGGAGCACACAGGAATGTATGGAATTATAAGGAGCCACACTGGGAATGTATGGAATTATAAGGAGCACACTGGGAAGTATGGAATTATAAGGACCACACTAGGAATGTATGGAATTATAAGGAGCACACTAGGGAATGTATGGAATTATAAGGAGCACACTAGGAATGTATGGAATTATAAGGAGCACACTGGAATGTATGGAATTATAAGGAGCACACTGGAATGTATGGAATTATAAGGAGCACACTGGAATGTATGGAATTATAAGGCAGCACTAGGAATGTATGGAATTATAAGGAGCACACTAGGAATGTATGGAATTATAAGGAGCACACTAGGAATGTATGGAATTATAAGGAGCACACTAGGAATGTATGGAATTATAAGGAGCACACTGGAATGTATGGAATTATAAGGAGCACACTGGGAATGTATGGAATTATAAGGAGCACACTAGGAATGTATGGAATTATAAGGAACCACACTGGGAATGTATGGAATTATAAGGACACACTGGGAATGTATGGAATTATAAGGAGCACACTAGGAATGTATGGAATTATAAGGAGCACACTGGGAATGTATGGAATTATAAGGAGCACACTAGGAATGTATGGAATTATAAGGAGCACACTGGGAATGTATGGAATTATAAGGGAGCACACTAGGAATGTATGGAATTATAAGGAGCACACTGGGAAAGTATGGAATTATAAGGAGCACACTGGAATGTATGGAATTATAAGGAGCACACTGGGAATGTATGGAATTATAAGGAGCACACTGGGAATGTATGGAATTATAAGGAGCACACTAGGAATGTATGGAATTATAAGGAGCACACTGGGAATGTATGGAATTATAAGGAGCCACACTGGGAATGTATGGAATTATAAGGAGCACACTAGGAATGTATGGAATTATAAGGAGCACACTGGAATGTATGGAATTATAAGGAGCACACTGGGAATGTATGGAATTATAAGGAGCCACACTAGGAATGTATGGAATTATAAGGAGCACACTGGGAATGTATGGAATTATAAGGACCACACTGGAATGTATGGAATTATAAGGAGCACACTAGGAATGTATGGAATTATAAGGACCACACTGGAATGTATGGAATTATAAGGAGCACACTAGGAATGTATGGAATTATAAGGACCACACTAGGAATGTATGGAATTATAAGGAGCACACTGGGAATGTATGGAATTATAAGGAGCACACTGGAATGTATGGAATTATAAGGAGCACACTGGGAATGTATGGAATTATAAGGAGCACACTAGGAATGTATGGAATTATAAGGAGCACACTGGGAATGTATGGAATTATAAGGAGCCACACTGGGAATGTATGGAATTATAAGGAGCACACTGGGAATGTATGGAATTATAAGGAGCACACTGGGAATGTATGGAATTATAAGGAGCACACTGGGAATGTATGGAATTATAAGGAGCACACTGGAATGTATGGAATTATAAGGAGCACACTGGGAATGTATGGAATTATAAGGAGCACACTAGGGAATGTATGGAATTATAAGGACCACACTGGGAATGTATGGAATTATAAGGAGCACACTAGGAATGTATGGAATTATAAGGAGCACACTGGGAATGTATGGAATTATAAGGAGCACACTGGAATGTATGGAATTATAAGGAGCACACTGGGAATGTATGGAATTATAAGGAGCACACTGGGAATGTATGGAATTATAAGGAGCACACTGGGAATGTATGGAATTATAAGGAGCACACTGGGAATGTATGGAATTATAAGGAGCACACTAGGAATGTATGGAATTATAAGGAGCACACTAGGAATGTATGGAATTATAAGGAGCACACTGGGAATGTATGGAATTATAAGGAGCACACTGGAATGTATGGAATTATAAGGAGCACACTGGGAATGTATGGAATTATAAGGAGCACACTGGAATGTATGGAATTATAAGGACACACTGGGAATGTATGGAATTATAAGGAGCACACTGGAATGTATGGAATTATAAGGAGCACACTGGGAATGTATGGAATTATAAGGAGCACACTGGGAATGTATGGAATTATAAGGAGCACACTGGAATGTATGGAATTATAAGGAGCACACTAGGAATGTATGGAATTATAGGAGCACACTGGGAATGTATGGAATTATAAGGAGCACACTAGGAATGTATGGAATTATAAGGAGCACACTAGGAATGTATGGAATTATAAGGAGCACCCTAGGAATGTATGGAATATAAGAGCACACTGGAATGTATGGAATTATAAGGAGCACACTGGGAATGTATGGAATTATAAGGAGCAACACTAGGAATGTATGGAATTATAAGGAGCACACTGGAATGTATGGAATTATAAGGAGCACACTGGGAATGTATGGAATTATAAGGACGCACAGGGAATGTATGGAATTATAAGGAGCACACTAGGAATGTATGGAATTATAAGGAGCACACTAGGAATGTATGGAATTATAAGGAGCAACACTAGGAATGTATGGAATTATAAGGAGCACACTGGGAATGTATGGAATTATAAGGAGCACATGGGAATGTATGGAATTATAAGGAGCACACTAGGAATGTATGGAATTATAAGGAGCACACTGGAATGTATGGAATTATAAGGAGCACACTGGGAATGTATGGAATTATAAGGAGCCACACTGGGAATGTATGGAATTATAAGGACCACACTGGGAATGTATGGAATTATAAGGAGCACACTAGGAATGTATGGAATTATAAGGAGCCACACTGGGAATGTATGGAATTATAAGGAGCACACTAGGAATGTATGGAATTATAAGGAGCACACTGGGAATGTATGGAATTATAAGGAGCACACTAGGAATGTATGGAATTATAAGGAGCACACTAGGAATGTATGGAATTATAAGGAGCACACTGGGAATGTATGGAATTATAAGGAGCACACTGGGAATGTATGGAATTATAAGGAGCACACTAGGAATGTATGGAATTATAAGGAGCACACTGGAATGTATGGAATTATAAGGAGCACACTGGGAATGTATGGAATTATAAGGAGCCACACTGGGAATGTATGGAATTATAAGGACCACACTGGAATGTATGGAATTATAAGGACACACTAGGAATGTATGGAATTATATGGAGCACACCAGGAATGTATGGAATTATAAGGAGCACACTAGGAATGTATGGAATTATAAGGAGCACACTAGGAATGTATGGAATTATAAGGAGCACACTAGGAATGTATGGAATTATAAGGAGCACACTGGAATGTATGGAATTATAAGGAGCACACTGGAATGTATGGAATTATAAGGAGCACACTGGGAATGTATGGAATTATAAGGAGCACACTGGGAATGTATGGAATTATAAGGAGCACACTAGGAATGTATGGAATTATAAGGAGCACACTAGGAATGTATGGAATTATAAGGAGCACACTGGGAATGTATGGAATTATAAGGAGCACACTGGGAATGTATGGAATTATAAGGACCACACTGGGAATGTATGGAATTATAAGGAGCACACTAGGAATGTATGGAATTATAAGGAGCACACTAGGAATGTATGGAATTATAAGGACCACACTGGAATGTATGGAATTATAAGGAGCACACTAGGAATGTATGGAATTATAAGGAGCACACTGGGAATGTATGGAATTATAAGGAGCACACTGGGAATGTATGGAATTATAAGGAGCACACTGGAATGTATGGAATTATAAGGAGCACACTGGGAATGTATGGAATTATAAGGAGCACACTGGAATGTATGGAATTATAAGGAGCCACACTAGGAATGTATGGAATTATAAGGAGCACACTGGGAATGTATGGAATTATAAGGAGCACACTGGGAATGTATGGAATTATAAGGAGCACACTGGGAATGTATGGAATTATAAGGAGCACACTAGGAATGTATGGAATTATAAGGAGCACACTAGGATGTATGGAATTATAAGGACCACACTGGGAATGTATGGAATTATAAGGAGCACACTAGGAATGTATGGAATTATAAGGACCACACTAGGAATGTATGGAATTATAAGGAGCACACTGGGAATGTATGGAATTATAAGGAGCACACTGGGAATGTATGGAATTATAAGGACCACACTGGGAATGTATGGAATTATAAGGAGCACACTGGAATGTATGGAATTATAAGGAAGCCACACTAGGAATGTATGGAATTATATAGGACCACAGATAGGAATGTATGGAATTATAAGGAGCACACTAGGAATGTATGGAATATAAGGACACACTAGGAATGTATGGAATTATAAGGAGCACACTGGGAATGTATGGAATTATAAGGAGCACACTGGGAATGTATGGAATTATAAGGAGCACACTGGGAATGTATGGAATTATAAGGAGCACACTGGGAATGTATGGAATTATAAGGAGCACACTGGGAATGTATGGAATTATAAGGAGCACACTGGAATGTATGGAATTATAAGGAGCACACTGGAATGTATGGAATTATAAGGAGCACACAGGGAATGTATGGAATTATAAGGAGCACACTGGGAATGTATGGAATTATAAGGAGCACACTAGGAATGTATGGAATTATAAGGAGCACACTGGGAATGTATGGAATTATAAGGAGCACACTAGGAATGTATGGAATTATAAGGAGCACACTGGGAATGTATGGAATTATAAGGAGCACACTGGGAATGTATGGAATTATAAGGAGCACACTGGGAATGTATGGAATTATAAGGACACACTGGAATGTATGGAATTATAAGGAGCACACTGGGAATGTATGGAATTATAAGGAGCACACTGGAATGTATGGAATTATAAGGAGCACACTAGGGAATGTATGGAATTATAAGGAGCACACTGGGAATGTATGGAATTATAAGGAGCACACTGGGAATGTATGGAATTATAAGGAGCACACTGGGAATGTATGGAATTATAAGGAGCACACTAGGGAATGTATGGAATTATAAGGAGCACACTGGGAATGTATGGAATTATAAGGAGCCACACAGGGAATGTATGGAATTATAAGGAGCACACTAGGAATGTATGGAATTATAAGGAGCACACTGGAAAGTATGGAATTATAAGGAGCACACATGGGAATGTATGGAATTATAAGGAGCACACTAGGAATGTATGGAATTATAAGGAGCACTGGAAATGTATGGAATTATAAGGAGCACACTAGGAATGTATGGAATTATAAGGACCACACTGGGAATGTATGGAATTATAAGGACCACACTAGGAATGTATGGAATTATAAGGAGCACACTGGAATGTATGGAATTATAAGAGCCACACTGGGAATGTATGGAATTATAAGGAGCACACTGGAATGTATGGAATTATAAGGAGCACACTGGGAATGTATGGAATTATAAGGAGCACACTGGGAATGTATGGAATTATAAGGAGCACACTGGGAATGTATGGAATTATAAGGAGCACACTGGGAATGTATGGAATTATAAGGAGCACACTAGGAATGTATGGAATTATAAGGAGCACACTAGGAATGTATGGAATTATAAGGAGCACACTAGGAATGTATGGAATTATAAGGAGCACACTGAGGAATGTATGGAATTATAAGGAGCACACTAGGGAATGTATGGAATTATAAGGACCACACTGGGAATGTATGGAATTATAAGGAGCACACTAGGAATGTATGGAATTATAAGGAGCACACTAGGAATGTATGGAATTATAAGGAGCACACTGGAATGTATGGAATTATAAGGAGCACACTGGGAATGTATGGAATTATAAGGAGCACACTGGGAATGTATGGAATTATAAGGAGCACACTGGGAATGTATGGAATTATAAGGAACACACTGGGAATGTATGGAATTATACAGAGCACACTGGGAATGTATGGAATTATAAGGAGCACACTAGGAATGTATGGAATTATAAGGAGCACACTAGGAATGTATGGAATTATAAGGAGCACACTGGGAATGTATGGAATTATAAGGAGCACACTGGGAATGTATGGAATTATAAGGAGCACACTAGGAATGTATGGAATTATAAGGAGCACACTAGGAATGTATGGAATTATAAGGAGCACACTGGGAATGTATGGAATTATAAGGACCACACTAGGAATGTATGGAATTATAAGGAGCACACTAGGAATGTATGGAATTATAAGGAGCACACTGGGAATGTATGGAATTATAAGGACCACACTAGGAATGTATGGAATTATAAGGACCACACTGGGAATGTATGGAATTATAAGGAGCACACTAGGAATGTATGGAATTATAAGGAGCACACTGGGAATGTATGGAATTATAAGGAGCACACTGGAATGTATGGAATTATAAGGAGCCACACTAGGAATGTATGGAATTATAAGGAGCACACTGGGAATGTATGGAATTATAAGGAGCACACTGGGAATGTATGGAATTATAAGGAGCACACTGGGAATGTATGGAATTATAAGGACCACACTGGGAATGTATGGAATTATAAGGAGCACACTAGGAATGTATGGAATTATAAGGAGCACACTGGGAATGTATGGAATTATAAGGAGCCACACTGGAATGTATGGAATTATAAGGAGCACACTGGGAATGTATGGAATTATAAGGACACACTGGGAATGTATGGAATTATAAGGAGCACACTGGGAATGTATGGAATTATAAGGAGCACACTAGGGAATGTATGGAATTATTAAGGAGCACACTGGGAATGTATGGAATTATAAGGAGCACACTGGGAATGTATGGAATTATAAGGAGCACACTAGGAATGTATGGAATTATAAGGAGCACACTGGGAATGTATGGAATTATAAGGAGCACACTGGGAATGTATGGAATTATAAGGAGCACACTGGGAATGTATGGAATTATAAGGACCACACTAGGAATGTATGGAATTATAAGGAGCACACTGGGAATGTATGGAATTATAAGGACCACACTAGGAATGTATGGAATTATAAGGAGCACACTGGGAATGTATGGAATTATAAGGAGCACACTGGGAATGTATGGAATTATAAGGAGCCACACTGGGAATGTATGAATTATAAGGACACACTAGGAATGTATGGAATTATAAGGAGCACACTAGGAATGTATGGAATTATAAGGAGCACACTAGGGAATGTATGGAATTATAAGGAGCACACTGGGAATGTATGGAATTATAAGGAGCACACTGGAATGTATGGAATTATAAGGAGCACACTAGGGAATGTATGGAATTATAAGGAGCACACTAGGAATGTATGGAATTATAAGGAGCACACTGGAATGTATGGAATTATAAAGGAGCACACTGGGAATGTATGGAATTATAAGGAGCACACTAGGAATGTATGGAATTATAAGGAGCACACTGGGAATGTATGGAATTATAAGGAGCACACTGGGAATGTATGGAATTATAAGGAGCACACTGGGAATGTATGGAATTATAAGGAGCACACTGGGAATGTATGGAATTATAAGGAGCACACTGGGAATGTATGGAATTATAAGGAGCACACTGGGAATGTATGGAATTATAAGGAGCACAATAGGAATGTATGGAATTATAAGGAGCACACTGGGAATGTATGGAATTATAAGGAGCACACTGGGAAATGTATGGAATTATAAGGAGCACACTAGGAATGTATGGAATTATAAGAGCCCACATGGGAATGTATGGAATTAAAGGAGCACACTGGAATGTATGGAATTATAAGGAGCACACTGGGAATGTATGGAATTATAAGGAGCACACTGGGAATGTATGGAATTATAAGGAGCACACTAGGAATGTATGGAATTATAAGGAGCACACTGGGAATGTATGGAATTATAAGGAGCACACTGGGAATGTATGGAATTATAAGGAGCACACTGGAATGTATGGGAATTATAAGGAGCACACTAGGAATGTATGGAATTATAAGGAGCACACTGGGAATGTATGGAATTATAAGGAGCACACTAGGGAATGTATGGAATTATAAGGAGCACACTAGGAATGTATGGAATTATAAGGAGCACACTGGGAATGTATGGAATTATAAGGAGCACACTGGGAATGTATGGAATTATAAGGAGCACACTGGGAATGTATGGATTATAAGATTCACTGAATGATGGATATAAGGAGCACACTGGGAATGTATGGAATTATAAGGAGCACACTGGAATGTATGGAATTATAAGGAGCACACTGGGAATGTATGGAATTATAAGGAGCACACTGGGAATGTATGGAATTATAAGGAGCACACTGGGAATGTATGGAATTATAAGGAGCACACTGGAATGTATGGAATTATAAGGAGCACACTGGGAATGTATGGAATTATAAGGAGCACACTAGGAATGTATGGAATTATAAGGAGCACACAGGGAATGTATGGAATTATAAGGAGCACACTGGGAATGTATGAATTATAAGGAGCACACTGGGAATGTATGGAATTATAAGGAGCACACTGGGAATGTATGGAATTATAAGGAGCACACTGGGAATGTATGGAATTATAAGGAGCACACTAGGAATGTATGGAATTATAAGGAGCACACTGGAATGTATGGAATTATAAGGACCACACTGGGAATGTATGGAATTATAAGGAGCACACTAGGAATGTATGGAATTATAAGGAGCACACTGGGAATGTATGGAATTATAAGGAGCACACTGGGAATGTATGGAATTATAAGGAGCACACTAGGAATGTATGGAATTATAAGGAGCACACTGGGAATGTATGGAATTATAAGGACCACACTGGGAATGTATGGAATTATAAGGAGCACACTGGGAATGTATGGAATTATAAGGAGCACACTGGGAATGTATGGAATTATAAGGAGCACACTTGGAATGTATGGAATTATAAGGAGCACACTAGGAATGTATGGAATTATAAGGAGCACACTGGGAATGTATGGAATTATAAGGAGCACACTGGGAATGTATGGAATTATAAGGAGCACACTGGGAATGTATGGAATTATAAGGAGCACACTAGGAATGTATGGAATATAAGGAGCACACTGGGAATGTATGGAATTATAAGGAGCACACTGGAATGTATGGAATTATAAGGAGCACACTGGGAATGTATGGAATTATAAGGAGCACACTGGAATGTATGGAATTATAAGGAGCACACTGGGAATGTATGGAATTATAAGGAGCACACTAGGAATGTATGGAATTATAAGGAGCACACTAGGAGAATGTATGGAATTATAAGGAGCACACTAGGAATGTATGCGAATTATAAGGAGCACACTAGGGAATGTATGGAATTATAAGGAGCACACTAGGAATGTATGGAATTATAAGGAGCACACTGGAATGTATGGAATTATAAGGAGCAACATAGGAATGTATGGAATTATAAGGAGCACACTAGGAATGTATGGAATTATAAGGAGCACACTGGAATGTATGGAAGTATAAGGACCACACTAGGATGTATGGAATTATAAGGAGCACACTAGGAATGTATGGAATTATAAGGAGCCACTGGAATGTATGGAATTATAAGGAGCACACTGGGAATGTATGGAATTATAAGGAGCACACTGGGAATGTATGGAATTATAAGGAGCACACTGGGAATGTATGGAATTATAAGGAGCACACTGGAATGTATGGAATTATAAGGAGCACACTGGGAATGTATGGAATTATAAGGAGCACACTGGGAATGTATGGAATTATAAGGAGCACACTAGGAATGTATGGAATTATAAGGAGCACACTGGGAATGTATGGAATTATAAGGAGCACACTGGGAATGTATGGAATTATAAGGAGCACACTGGAATGTATGGAATTATAAGGAGCACACTAGGGAATGTATGGAATTATAAGGAGCACACTGGGAATGTATGGAATTATAAGGAGCACACTAGGAATGTATGGAATTATAAGGAGCACACTAGGAATGTATGGAATTATAAGGACCACACTGGGAATGTATGGAATTAAAAGGAGCACACTAGGAATGTATGGAATTATAAGGAGCACACTGGGAATGTATGGAATTATAAGGAGCACACTGGGAATGTATGGAATTATAAGGAGCACACTAGGAATGTATGGAATTATAAGGACCACACTAGGAATGTATGGAATTAAAGGAGCACACTGGGAATGTATGGAATTATAAGGAGCACACTGGGAATGTATGGAATTATAAGGACCACACTGGAATGTATGGATTTATAAGGAGCACACTGGGAATGTATGGAATTATAAGGAGCACACTGGGAATGTATGGAATTATAAGGAGCACACTGGGAATGTATGGAATATAAGGAGCACACTGGGAATGTATGGAATTATAAGGAGCACACTAGGAATGTATGGAATTATAAGGAGCACACTGGGAATGTATGGAATTATAAGGAGCACACAGGGAATGTATGGAATTATAAGGAGCACACTGGGAATGTATGGAATTATAAGGAGCACACTGGGAATGTATGGAATTATAAGGAGCACACTAGGAATGTATGGAATTATAAGGAGCACACTAGGAATGTATGGAATTATAAGGAGCACACTGGAATGTATGGAATTATAAGGACCACACTGGAATGTATGGAATTATAAGGAGCACACTGGGAATGTATGGAATTATAAGGAGCACACTAGGGAATGTATGGAATTATAAGGACCACACTGGGAATGTATGGAATTATAAGGAGCACACTGGAATGTATGGAATTATAAGGAGCACACTGGGAATGTATGGAATTATAAGGAGCACACTAGGAATGTATGGAATTATAAGGAGCACACTGGAATGTAGGGAATTATAAGGAGCACACTGGGAATGTATGGAATTATAAGGAGCACACTGGAATGATGGAATTATAAGGAGCACACTGGGAATGTATGGAATTATAAGGAAGCACACTGGGAATGTATGGAATTATAAGGAGCACACTGGGAATGTATGGATATTATAAGGAGCACACTAGGAATGTATGGAATTATAAGGAGCACACTGGGAATGTATGGAATTATAAGGAGCACACTGGGAATGTATGGAATTATAAGGAGCACACTGGGAATGTATGGAATTATAAGGAGCACACTAGGGAATGTATGGAATTATAAGGAGCCACTGGGAATGTATGGAATTATAAGGAGCACACTGGGAATGTATGGAATTATAAGGAGCACACTAGGAATGTATGGAATTATAAGGAGCACACTAGGAATGTATGGAATTATAAGGAGCACACTGGGAATGTATGGAATTATAAGGACCACACTGGGAATGTATGGAATTATAAGGAGCACACTGGGAATGTATGGAATTATAAGGAGCACACTAGGAATGTATGGAATTATAAGGAGCACACTGGGAATGTATGGAATTATAAGGAGCACACTAGGAATGTATGGAATTATAAGGAGCACACTGGGAATGTATGGAATTATAAGGAGCACACTGCGAATGTATGGAATTATAAGGAACACACTGGGAATGTATGGAATTATAAGGACCACACTGGGAATGTATGGAATTATAAGGAGCACACTGGAATGTATGGAATTATAAGGAGCACACTGGGAATGTATGGAATTATAAGGAGCACACTAGGGAATGTATGGAATTATAAGGAGCACACTAGGAATGTATGGAATTATAAGGAGCACACTGGGAATGTATGGAATTATAAGGAGCACACTGGGAATGTATGGAATTATAAGGAGCACACTGGGAATGTATGGAATTATAAGGAGCACACTAGGAATGTATGGAATTATAAGGAGCACACTGGAATGTATGGAATTATAAGGAGCACACTGGGAATGTATGGAATTATAAGGAGCACACTAGGAATGTATGGAATTATAAGGAGCACACTAGGGAATGTATGGAATTATAAGGAGCACACTAGGAATGTATGGAATTATAAGGAGCACACTGGGAATGTATGGAATTATAAGGAGCACACTGGGAATGTATGGAATTATAAGGAGCACACTGGGAATGTATGGGAATTATAAGGAGCACACTGGGAATGTATGGAATTATAAGGAGCACACTGGGAATGTATGGAATTATAAGGAGCACACTAGGAATGTATGGAATTATAAGGAGCACACTAGGAATGTATGGAATTATAAGGAGCACACTGGGAATGTATGGAATTATAAGGAGCACACTGGGAATGTATGGAATTATAAGGAGCACACTAGGAATGTATGGAATTATAAGGAGCACACTAGGAATGTATGGAATTATAAGGAGCACACTAGGAATGTATGGAATTATAAGGAGCACACTGGGAATGTATGGAATTATAAGGAGCACACTGGGAATGTATGGAATTATAAGGAGCACACTGGGAATGTATGGAATTATAAGGAGCACACTGGGAATGTATGGAATTATAAGGAGCACACTAGGAATGTATGGAATTATAAGGAGCACACTGGGAATGTATGGAATTATAAGGAGCACACTAGGGAATGTATGGAATTATAAGGAGCACACTAGGAATGTATGGAATTATAAGGAGCACACTGGGAATGTATGGAATTATAAGGAGCACACTGGGAATGTATGGAATTATAAGGAGCACACTGGGAATGTATGGAATTATAAGGAGCACACTAGGGAATGTATGGAATTATAAGGAGCACACTAGGAATGTATGGAATTATAAGGAGCACACTGGGAATGTATGGAATTATAAGGAGCACACTAGGAATGTATGGATTATAAGGAGCACACTGGGAATGTATGGAATTATAAGGAGCACACTGGGAATGTATGGAATTATAAGGACCACACTGGGAATGTATGGAATTATAAGGAGCACACTGGGAATGTATGGAATTATAAGGACCACACTGGGAATGTATGGAATTATAAGGAGCACACTGGGAATGTATGGAATTATAAGGAGCACACTGGGAATGTATGGAATTATAAGGAAGCACACTGGAATGTATGGAATTATAAGGAGCACACTGGGAATGTATGGAATTATAAGGAGCACACTAGGAATGTATGGAATTATAAGGAGCACACTGGGAATGTATGGAATTATAAGGAGCACACTGGGAATGTATGGAATTATAAGGAGCACACTAGGAATGTATGGAATTATAAGGAGCACACTGGGAATGTATGGAATTAAAAGGAGCACAATAGGAATGTATGGAATTATAAGGAGCACACTAGGAATGTATGGAATTATAAGGAGCACACTAGGAATGTATGGATTATAAGGAGCACACTAGGAATGTATGGAATTATAAGGAGCACACTAGGAATGTATGGAATTATAAGGAGCACACTAGGAATGTATGGAATTATAAGGAGCACACTAGGAATGTATGGAATTATAAGGACGCACACTAGGAATGTATGGAATTATAAGGAGCACACTAGGAATGTATGGAATTATAAGGAGCACACTGGGAATGTATGGAATTATAAGGAGCACACTAGGAATGTATGGAATTATAAGGAGCACACTGGGAATGTATGGAATTAAAAGGAGCACACTAGGAATGTATGGAATTATAAGGAGCACACTGGGAATGTATGGAATTATAAGGAGCACACTGGGAATGTATGGAATTATAAGGAGCACACTGGGAATGTATGGAATTGTAAGGAGCACACTGGGAATGTATGGAATTATAAGGAGCACACTGGGAATGTATGGAATTATAAGGAGCACACTGGGAATGTATGGAATTATAAGGAGCACACTGGGAATCTATGGAATTATACGGACCACACTGGGAATGTATGGAATTATACGGAGCACACTGGGAATGTATGGAATTATAAGGAGCACACTGGGAATGTATGGAATTATAATGAGCACAATAGGAATGTATGGAATTATAAGGAGCACACTAGGAATGTATGGAATTATAAGGAGCACACTAGGAATGTATGGAATTATAAGGAGCACACTAGGAATGTATGGAATTATAAGGAGCACACTGGGAATGTATGGAATTATAAGGAGCACACTGGGAATGTATGGAATTATAAGGAGCACACTGGAATGTATGGAATTATAAGGAGCACACTGGGAATGTATGGAATTATAAGGAGCACACTGGGAATGTATGGAATTATAAGGAGCACACTGGGAATGTATGGAATTATAAGGAGCACACTAGGAATGTATGGAATTATAAGGACCACACTAGGAATGTATGGAATTATAAGGAGCACACTAGGAATGTATGGAATTATAAGGAGCACACTGGGAATGTATGGAATTATAAGGAGCACACTGGGAATGTATGGAATTATAAGGAGCACACTAGGAATGTATGGAATTATAAGGACCACACTGGGAATGTATGGAATTATAAGGAGCACACTGGGAATGTATGGAATTATAAGGAGCACACTAGGAATGTATGGAATTATAAGGAGCACACTGGGAATGTATGGAATTATAAGGAGCACACTGGGAATGTATGGAATTATAAGGAGCACACTAGGAATGTATGGAATATAAGGAGCACACTAGGAATGTATGGAATTATAAGGAGCACACTGGAATGTATGGAATTATAAGGAGCCACACTAGGAATGTATGGAATTATAAGGAGCACACTGGGAATGTATGGAATTATAAGGAGCACACTAGGAATGTAATGGAATTATAAGGAGCACACTAGGAATGTATGGAATTATAAGGAGCACCACACTGGGAATGTATGGAATTATAAGGAGCACACTGGGAATGTATGGAATTATAAGGAGCACACTAGGAATGTATGGAATTATAAGGAGCACACTAGGAATGTATGGAATTATAAGGAGCACACTAGGAATGTATGGAATTATAAGGAGCACACTGGGAATGTATGGAATTATAAGGAGCACACTAGGAATGTATGGAATTATAAGGAGCACACTGGGAATGTATGGAATTATAAGGAGCACACTGGGAATGTATGGAATTATAAGGAGCACACTAGGAATGTATGGAATTATAAGGAGCACACTGGGAATGTATGGAATTATAAGGAGCACACTGGGAATGTATGGAATTATAAGGAGCACACTGGGAATGTATGGAATTATAAGGAGCACACTAGGAATGTATGGAATTATAAGGAGCACACTGGAATGTATGGAATTATAAGGAGCACACTAGGAATGTATGGAATTATAAGGAGCACACTAGGAATGTATGGAATTATAAGGAGCACACTAGGAATGTATGGAATTATAAGGAGCACACTAGGAATGTATGGAATTATAAGGAGCACACTGGATGTATGGAATTATAAGGAGCACACTGGGAATGTATGGAATTATAAGGAGCACACAGGAATGTATGGAATTATAAGGAGCACACTGGGAATGTATGGATTATAAGGACACATGGGAATGTATGGAATTATAAGGAGCACACTAGGAATGTATGGAATTATAAGGAGCACACTGGGAATGTATGGAATTATAAGGAGCACACTGGAATGTATGGAATTATAAGGACACACTGGGAATGTATGGAATTATAAGGAGCACACTAGGAATGTATGGAATTATAAGGAACACACTAGGAATGTATGGAATTATAAGGAGCACACTGGGAATGTATGGAATTATAAGGAGCACACTGGAATGTATGGAATTATAAGAGCACACTGGGAATGTATGGAATTATAAGGAGCACACTGGGAATGTATGGAATTATAAGGACCACACTGGAAATGTATGGAATTATAAGGAGCACACTGGGAATGTATGGAATTATAAGGAGCACACTAGGAATGTATGGAATTATAAGGAGCACACTGGAATGTATGGAATTATAAGGAGCACACTAGGAATGTATGGAATTATAGGAGCACACTGGGAATGTATGGAATTATAAGGAGCACACTGGGAATGTATGGAATTATAAGGAGCACACTGGGAATGTATGGAATT
Source organism: Squalus acanthias (assembly GCA_030390025.1). Lineage (NCBI taxonomy): Eukaryota > Metazoa > Chordata > Chondrichthyes > Squaliformes > Squalidae > Squalus > Squalus acanthias. The sequence continues at coordinate 42,468,613 of CM059442.1, forward strand.
ATAAGGAGCACACTAGGATGTATGGAATTATAAGGAGCACACTGGGAATGTATGGAATTATAAGGAGCACACTAGGAATGTATGGAATTATAAGGACACACTGGGAATGATGGAATTATAAGGAGCACACTGGGAATGTATGGAATTATAAGGAGCACACTGGAATGTATGGAATTATAAGGAGCACACTAGGGAATGTATGGAATTATAAGGAGCACACAGGGAATGTATGGAATTATAAGGAGCACACTAGGAATGTATGGAATTATAAGGACCACACTGGGAATGTATGGAATTATAAGGGCAGACTAGGAATGTATGGAATTATAAGGAGACACTGGGAATGTATGGAATTATAAGGAGCACACTGGAATGTATGGAATTATAAGGAGCACACTAGGAATGTATGGAATTATAAGGACACACTAGGAATGTATGGAATTATAAGGAGCACACTGGGAATGTATGGAATTATAAGGAGCACACTGGAATGTATGGAATTATAAGGACCACACTGGGAATGTATGGAATTATAAGAGCACACTGGAATGTATGGAATTATAAGGAGCACACTAGGAATGTATGGAATTATAAGGAGCACACTGGGAATGTATGGAATTATAAGGAGCACACTAGGAATGTATGGAATTATAAGGAGCACACTGGGAATGTATGGAATTATAAGGAGCACACTAGGAATGTATGGAATTATAAGGAGCACACTGGGAATGTATGGAATTATAAGGAGCACACTGGGAATGTATGGAATTATAAGGAGCACACTAGGAATGTATGGAATTATAAGGAGCACACTGGGAATGTATGGAATTATAAGGAGCACACTAGGAATGTATGGAATTATAAGGAGCACACTGGGAATGTATGGAATTATAAGGAGCACACTGGAATGTATGGAATTATAAGGAGCACACTGGGAATGTATGGAATTATAAGGAGCACACTGGGAATGTAATGGAATTATAAGGAGCCACACTAGGAATGTATGGAATTATAAGGAGCACACAGGAATGTATGGAATTATAAGGAGCACACTGGGAATGTATGGAATTATAAGGAGCACACTGGGATGTATGGAATTATAAGGAGCACACAGGGAATGTATGGAATTATAAGGACCACACTGGGAATGTATGGAATTATAAGGAGCACACTGGGAATGTATGGAATTATAAGGAGCACACTGGGAATGTATGGAATTATAAGGAGCACACTGGAATGTATGGAATTATAAGGAGCACACTGGAATGTATGGAATTATAAGGAACACACTGGGAATGTATGGAATTATAAGGAGCACACTAGGAATGTATGGAATTATAAGGAGCACACTGGGAATGTATGGAATTATAAGGAGCACACTGGGAATGTATGGAATTATAAGGAGCACACTGGGAATGTATGGAATTATAAGGAGCACACTGGGAATGTATGGAATATAAGGAGCACACTAGGAATGTATGGAATTATAAGGAGCACACTAGGAATGTATGGAATTATAAGGAGCACACTGGGAATGTATGGAATTATAAGGAGCACACTGGGAATGTATGGAATTATAAGGAGCCACTAGGAATGTATGGAATTATAAGGAGCACACTGGGAATGTATGGAATTATAAGGAGCACACTAGGAATGTATGGAATTATAAGGAGCACACTGGAATGTATGGAATTATAAGGAGCACACTGGAATGTATGGAATTATAAGGAGCACACTGGGAATGTATGGAATTATAAGGAGCACACTAGGAATGTATGGAATTATAAGGAGCACACTGGGAATGTATGGAATTATAAGGAGCACACTAGGAATGTATGGAATTATAAGGAGCACACTGGGAATGTATGGAATTATAAGGAGCACACTAGGAATGTATGGAATTATAAGGAGCACACTGGGAATGTATGGAATTATAAGGAGCACACTGGGAATGTATGGAATTATAAGGAGCACACTGGGAATGTATGGAATTATAAGGAGCACACTGGGAATGTATGGAATTATAAGGAGCACACTGGGAATGTATGGAATTATAAGGAGCACACTGGAATGTATGGAATTATAAGGAGCACACTGGGAATGTATGGAATTATAAGGAGCACACTGGGAATGTATGGAATTATAAGGAGCACACTGGGAATGTATGGAATTATAAGGAGCACACTGGGAATGTATGGAATTATAAGGAGCACACTGGGAATGTATGGAATTATAAGGAGCACACTGGGAATGTATGGAATTATAAGGAGCACACTGGGAATGTATGGAATTATAAGGAGCACACTGGGAATGTATGGAATTATAAGGAGCACACTGGGAATGTATGGAATTATAAGGAGCACACTGGGAATGTATGGAATTATAAGGAGCACACTGGGAATGTATGGAATTATAAGGAGCACACTGGGAATGTATGGAATTATAAGGAGCACACTGGGAATGTATGGAATTATAAGGAGCACACTGGGAATGTATGGAATTATAAGGAGCACACTGAGGATTTATGGGAATTATAAGGAGCACACTGGAATGTATGGAATTATAAGGAGCACACTGGGATGTATGGAATTATAAGGAGCACACTGGGAATGTATGGAATTATAGGAGCACACTGGGAATGTATGGAATTATAAGGAGCACACTAGGATGTATGGAATTATAAGGAGCACACTGGGAATGTATGGAATTATAAGAGCACACTGGGAATGTATGGAATTATAAGGAGCACACTGGGAATGTATGGAATTATAAGGAGCACACGAGGAATGTATGGAATTATAAGGAGCACACTGGGAATGTATGGAATTATAAGGAGCACACTGGGAATGTATGGAATTATAAGGAGCACACTAGGAATGTATGGAATTATAAGGAGCACACTGGGAATGTATGGAATTATAAGGACCACACTGGGAATGTATGGAATTATAAGGAGCACACTCGGAATGTATGGAATTATAAGGAGCACACTGGGAATGTTTGGAATTATAAGGAGCACACTGGGAATGTATGGAATTATAGGGAGCACTGGGAATGTATGGAATTATAAGGAGCACACTAGGAATGTATGGAATTATAAGGAGCACACTAGGAATGTATGGAATATAAGGAGCACACTGGAATGTATGGAATTATAAGGAGCACACTGGGAATGTATGGAATTATAAGGAGCACACTGGGAATGTATGGAATTATAAGGAGCACACTAGGAATGTATGGAATTATAAGGAGCACACTGGGAATGTATGGAATTATAAGGAGCACACTAGGAATGTATGGAATTATAAGGAGCACACTAGGAATGTATGGAATTATAAGGAGCACACTGGGAATGTATGGAATTATAAGGAGCACACTAGGAATGTATGGAATTATAAGGAGCACACTGGGAATGTATGGAATTATAAGGAGCACACTGGGAATGTATGGAATTATAAGGAGCACACTGGGAATGTATGGAATTATAAGGAGCACACTGGGAATGTATGGAATTATAAGGAGCACACTAGGAATGTATGGAATTATAAGGAGCCACACTGGGAATGTATGGAATTATAAGGAGACACTAGGAATGTATGGAATTATAAGGAGCACACTGGGAATGTATGGAATTATAAGGAGCACACTGGGAATGTATGGAATTATAAGGAGCACACTAGGAATGTATGGAATTATAGGAGCACACTGGGAATGTATGGAATTATAAGGAGCACACTGGAATGTATGGAATTATAAGGAGCACACTGGGAATGTATGGAATTATAAGGAGCACACTAGGAATGTATGGAATTATAAGGAGCACACTAGGAATGTATGGAATTATAAGGAGCACACTGGAATGTATGGAATTATAAGGACCACACTAGGAATGTATGGAATTATAAGGAGCACACTGGGAATGTATGGAATTATAAGGAGCACACTGGAATGTATGGAATTATAAGGAGACACACTAGGGAATGTATGGAATTATAAGGAGCACACTGGGAATGTATGGAATTATAAGGAGCACACTGGGAATGTATGGAATTATAAGGAGCACACTAGGAATGTATGGAATTATAAGGAGCACACTGGGAATGTATGGAATTATAAGGAGCACACTGGAATGTATGGAATTATAAGGAGCACACTAGGAATGTATGGAATTATAAGGAGCACACTAGGAATGTATGGAATTATAAGGAGCACACTGGAATGTATGGAATTATAAGGAGCACACTGGAATGTATGGAATTATAAGGAGCACACTAGGAATGTATGGAATTATAAGGAGCACACTGGGAATGTATGGAATTATAAGGAGCACACTGGGAATGTATGGAATTATAAGGAGCACACTGGGAATGTATGGAATTATAAGGAGCACACTAGGAATGTATGGAATTATAAGGAGCACACTGGGAATGTATGGAATTATAAGGAGCACACTGCGGAATGTATGGAATTATAAGGAGCACACTGGGAATGTATGGAATTATAAGGAGCACACAGCGGAATGTATGGAATTATAAGGAGCACACTAGGAATGTATGGAATTATAAGGAGCACACTAGGAATGTATGAATTATAGGAGCACACTGGAATGATGGAATTATAAGGACACACTGAGGAATGTATGGAATTATACGGAGCACACTAGGAATGTATGGAATTATAAGGAGCACACTGGAATGTATGGAATTATAAGGAGCACACTGGAATGTATGGAATTATAAGGAGCACACTAGGAATGTATGGAATTATAAGGAGCACATGGGAATGTATGGAATTATAAGGAGCACACTAGGAATGTATGGAATTATAAGGAGCACACTGGGAATGTATGGAATTATAAGGAGCACACTAGGAATGTATGGAATTATAAGGAGCACACTGGGAATGTATGGAATTATAAGGAGCACACTGGAATGTATGGAATTATAAGGAGCACACTGGGAATGTATGGAATTATAAGGAGCACACTAGGAATGTATGGAATTATAAGGAGCCACACTGGGAAAAAAAAAAACCCCACAATGTATGGAATTATATTTATACACTCACACTGGGAATGTATGGAATTATAAGGAGCACACTGGGAATGTATGGAATTATAAGGAGCACACTAGGAATGTATGGAATTATAAGGAGCACACTGGGAATGTATGGAATTATAAGGAGCACACTAGGAATGTATGGAATTATAAGGAGCACACTGGGAATGTATGGAATTATAAGGAGCACACTAGGAATGTATGGAATTATAAGGAGCACACTGGGAATGTATGGAATTATAAGGAGCACACTAGGAATGTATGGAATTATAAGGAGCACACTGGGAATGTATGGAATTATAAGGAGCACACTGGGAATGTATGGAATTATAAGGAGCACACTGGGAATGTATGGAATTATAAGGAGCACACTAGGAATGTATGGAATTATAAGGAGCACACTAGGAATGTATGGAATTATAAGGAGCACACTGGAATGTATGGAATTATAAGGAGCACACTGGGAATGTATGGAATTATAAGGAGCACACTGGGAATGTATGGAATTATAAGGAGCACACAGGAATGTATGGAATTATAAGGAGCACACTAGGAATGTATGGAATTATAAGGAGCACACTGGGAATGTATGGAATTATAAGGAGCACACTGGGAATGTATGGAATTATAAGGAGCACACTGGGAATGTATGGAATTATAAGGAGCACACTGGAATGTATGGAATTATAAGGAGCACACTGGGAATGTATGGAATTATAAGGAGCACACTGGGAATGTATGGAATTATAAGGAGCACACTAGGAATGTATGGAATTATAAGGAGCACACTGGGAATGTATGGAATTATAAGGAGCACACTGGAATGTATGGAATTATAAGGAGCACACTAGGAATGTATGGAATTATAAGGAGCACACTGGGAATGTATGGAATTATAAGGAGCACACTGGGAATGTATGGAATTATAAGGAGCACACAGGGAATGTATGGAATTATAAGGAGCGACACTGGGAATGTATGGAATTATAGGAGACACTCGGAATGTATGGAATTATAGGAGCACACTAGGAATGTATGGAATTATAAGGAGCACACTAGGAATGTATGGAATTATAAGGAGCACACTGGGAATGTATGGAATTATAAGGAGCACACAGGGAATGTATGGAATTATAAGGAGCACACTGGAATGTATGGAATTATAAGGAGCACACTAGGAATGTATGGAATTATAAGGAGCACACTAGGAATGTATGGAATTATAAGGAGCACACTGGAATGTATGGAATTATAAGGAGCACACTGGGAATGTGTGGAATTATAAGGAGCACACAGGGAATGTATGGAATTATAAGGAGCACACTGGGAATGTATGGAATTATAAGGAGCACACTAGGAATGTATGGAATTATAAGGAGCACACTGGGAATGTATGGAATTATAAGGAGCACACTAGGAATGTATGGAATTATAAGGAGCACACTAGGGAATGTATGGAATTATAAGGAGCACACTAGGGAATGTATGGAATTATAAGGAAGCACACTGGGAATGTATGGAATTATAAGGAGCACACTGGAATGTATGGAATTATAAGGAGCACACTGGGAATGTATGGAATTATAAGAGCACACTGGAATGTATGGAATTATAAGGAGCACACTGGGAATGTATGGAATTATAAGGAGCACACTGGGAATGTATGGAATTATAAGGAGCACACTAGGAATGTATGGAATTATAAGGAGCACACTAGGAATGTATGGAATTATAAGGAGCACACTGGGAATGTATGGAATTATAAGGAGCACTAGGAATGTATGGAATTATAAGGAGCACACTGGGAATGTATGAATTATAAGGAGCACACTAGGAATGTATGGAATTATAAGGAGCACACTAGGAATGTATGGAATTATAAGGAGCACACTGGGAATGTATGGAATTATAAGGAGCACACTAGGAATGTATGGAATTATAAGGAGCACACTGGGAATGTATGGAATTATAAGGAGCACACTGGGAATGTATGGAATTATAAGGAGCACACTGGAATGTATGGAATTATAAGGAGCACACTGGAATGTATGGAATTATAAGGAGCACACTAGGAATGTATGGAATTATAAGGAGCACACTAGGAATGTATGGAATTATAAGGAGCACACTGGGAATGTATGGAATTATAAGGACACACTGGAATGTATGGAATTATAAGGAGCACACTGGGAATGTATGGAATTATAAGGAGCACACTGGAATGTATGGAATTATAAGGAGCACACTGGGAATGTATGGAATTATAAGGAGCACACTAGGAATGTATGGAATTATAAGGAGCACACTGGGAATGTATGGAATTATAAGGAGCACACTAGGAATGTATGGAATTATAAGGAGCACACTGGGAATGTATGGAATTATAAGGAGCACACTGGGAATGTATGGAATTATAAGGAGCACACTGGAATGTATGGAATTATAAGGAGCACACTGGGAATGTATGGAATTATAAGGAGCACACTAGGAATGTATGGAATTATAAGGAGCACACTAGGAATGTATGGAATTATAAGGAGCACACTAGGAATGTATGGAATTATAAGGAGCCACACTGGGAATGTATGGAATTATAAGGAGCACACTGGGAATGTATGGAATTATAAGGAGCACACTGGAATGTATGGAATTATAAGGAGCACACTGGGAATGTATGGAATTATAAGGAGCACACTAGGAATGTATGGAATTATAAGGAGCACACTAGGAATGTATGGAATTATAAGGACCACACTGGGAATGTATGGAATTATAAGGAGCACACTAGGAATGTATGGAATTATAAGGAGCACACTGGGAATGTATGGAATTATAAGGAGCACACTAGGAATGTATGGAATTATAAGGAGCACACTGGAATGTATGGAATTATAAGGAGCACACTGGGAATGTATGGAATTATAAGGAGCACACTAGGAATGTATGGAATTATAAGGAGCACACTCGGAATGTATGGAATTATAAGGAGCACACTAGGAATGTATGGAATTATAAGGAGCACACTGGAATGTATGGAATTATAAGGAGCACACTGGGAATGTATGGAATTATAAGGAGCACACTGGGAATGTATGGAATTATAAGGAGCACACTGGGAATGTATGGAATTATAAGGAGCACACCTGGGAATGTATGGAATTATAAGGAGCACACTGGGAATGTATGGAATTATAAGGAGCACACTAGGGAAGTATGGAATTATAAGGAGCACCACGGCATTGTATGGATTATACAGGAGCACACTGGAATGTTGAATTATAAGGAGCACACTGGGGAATGTATGGAAGTATAAGGAGCACACTAGGAATGTATGGAATTATAAGGAGCCCACTTGGAATGAGTGGAATTATAAGGAGCAGCACTGGGAATGTATGGAATTATTAAGGACCACACTAGGAATGTCTGGGAATTATAAGGAGCACACTGGAATGTATGGAATTATAAGCGAGCACACTGGGAATGTATGGAATTATAAGGAGCACACTGGAATGTATGGAATTATAAGGAGCACACTGGGAATGTATGGAATTATAAGGAGCACACTAGGAATGTATGGAATTATAAGGAGCACACTGGGAATGTATGGAATTATAAGGAGCACACTAGGAATGTATGGAATTATAAGGAGCACACTGGGAATGTATGGAATTATAAGGAGCCAACTAGGAATGTATGGAATTATAAGGAGCACACTAGGAATGTATGGAATTATAAGGGAGCACACTGGAATGTATGGAATTATAAGGAGCACACTGGGAATGTATGGAATTATTAAGGAGCCACACTAGGAATGTATGGAATTATAAGGAGCACACTGGAATGTATGGAATTATACGGAGCACACTGGAATGTATGGAATTATAAGGAGCACACTGGGAATGTATGGAATTATAAGGAGCACACTAGAATGTATGGGAATTATAAGGAGCACACTGGGAATGTATGGAATTATAAGAGCACACTAGGAAATGTATGAATTATAAGGGAGCACACTGGGAATGTATGGAATTATAAGGAGCAAACCTGGAATGTATGGAATTATAAGGAGCACACTGGGAATGTATGGAATTATAAGGAGCACATAGGAATGTATGGAATTATAAGGAGCACACTGGGAATGAATAGGAATTATAAGGAGCACACTGAATGTATGGAATTATAAGGAGCACACTGGGGAATGTAATGAATTATAAGGAGCACACTAGGAATTGTATGGAATTATAAGGAGCACACTGGAATGTATGGATTATAAGGACACACCTAGGAATGTATGGAATTATATGGAGCACACTGGGAATGTATGGAATTATAAGGAGCACACTGGGAATGTATGGAATTATAAGGAGCACACTGGGAATGTATGAATTATAAGGACCACACTGGGAATGTATGGAATTATAGGGAGCACACTAGGAATGTATGGAATTATAAGGAGCACACTGGGAATGTATGGAATTATAAGGAGCACACTAGGAATGTATGGAATTATAAGGAGCACACTGGGAATGTATGGAATTATAAGGAGCACACTGGAATGTATGGAATTATAAGGAGCACACTAGGGAATGTATGGAATTATAAGGAGCACACTAGGGAATGTATGGAATTATAAGGAGCACACTGGGAATGTATGAATTATAAGGAGCACACTAGGAATGTATGGAATTATAAGGAGCCACACTAGGAATGTATGGAATTATAAGGAGCACACTAGGAATGTATGGAATTATAAGGAACCACTAGGAATGTATGGAATTATAAGGAGCACACTGGGAATGTATGGAATTATAAGGAGCACACTGGGAATGTATGGAATTATAAGGAGCACACTGGGAATGTATGGAATTATAAGGAGCACACTGGGAATGTATGGAATTATAAGGAGCACACTGGGAATGTATGGAATTATAAGGAGCACACTGGGAATGTATGGAATTATAAGGAGCACACTGGGAATGTATGGAATTAAGGGAGCACACTGGGAATGTATGGAATTATAAGGAGCACACTGGGAATGTATGGAATTATAAGGAGCACACTGGGAATGTATGGAATTATAAGGAGCACACTGGGAATGTATGGAATTATAAGGAGCACACTGGGAATGTATGGAATTATAAGGAGCACACTGGGAATGTATGGAATTATAAGGAGCACACTGGGAATGTATGGAATTATAAGGAGCACACTGGGAATGTATGGAATTATAAGGAGCACACTGGGAATGTATGAATATGGTTACACTGGGAGCACACAGGAGACATGGTGTTGGAATTATAAGGAGCTGAATGTATGGAATATGGAATTATACTGGGAATGTATGGATTATAGGGAGCTAAGTTGATGCACACTAAGAATGTATGGAATTATAGGAGCACACTGGGATATAAATGGAATTAAAGTATGGGGCATTAAATGTATGGAATTATGGGGATAGGATAGTATGGGATTGTATGGAATTAAATGTATGGAATTACGGGAATACAATGGGAATGTGAATATGGGATATAATGCAGGGAATGTATGGAATTATAGGGAGCACTGGGAATGTATGGAATATAAGGAGCACTGGGAATGTATGGGTAATTGCTGGAATTATGGAATTATAAGGAGCTACTGGAATGTATGGAATTATAAGGAGCACACTGGGAATGTATGGAATTATAAGGAGCACACTGGGAATGTATGGAATTATAAGGAGCACACTGGGAATGTATGGAATTATAAGGAGCACACTGGGAATGTATGGAATTATAAGGAGCACACTGGGAATGTATGGAATTATAAGGAGCACACTGGGAATGTATGGAATTATAAGGAGCACACTGGGAATGTATGGAATTATAAGGAGCACACTGGGAATGTATGGAATTATAAGGAGCACACTGGGAATGTATGGAATTATAAGGAGCACACTGGGAATGTATGGAATTATAAGGAGCACACTGGGAATGTATGGAATTATAAGGAGCACACTGGGAATGTATGGAATTATAAGGAGCACACTGGAATGTATGGAATTATAAGGAGCACACTAGGAATGTATGGAATTATAAGGAGCACACTGGGAATGTATGGAATTATAAGGAGCACACTGGGAATGTATGGAATTATAAGGAGCACACTAGGAATGTATGGAATTATAAGGAGCACACTGGGAATGTATGGAATTATAAGGAGCACACTGGGAATGTATGGAATTATAAGGAGCACACTGGGAATGTATGGAATTATAAGGAGCACACTGGAATGTATGGAATTATAAGGAGCACACTAGGAATGTATGGAATTATAAGGAGCACACTGGAATGTATGGAATTATAAGGAGCACACTGGGAATGTATGGAATTATAAGGAGCACACTGGGAATGTATGGAATTATAAGGAGCACACTGGGAATGTATGGAATTATAAGGAGCACACTAGGAATGTATGGAATTATAAGGAGCCAACTGGAATGTATGGAATTATAAGGAGCACACTGGGAATGTATGGAATTATAAGGAGCACACTGGGAATGTATGGAATTATAAGGAGCACACTGGGAATGTATGGAATTATAAGGAGCACACTGGGAATGTATGGAATTATAAGGAGCACACTAGGAATGTATGGAATTATAAGGAGCACACTGGGAATGTATGGAATTATAAGGAGCACACTGGAATGTATGGAATTATAAGGAGCACACTGGGAATGTATGGAATTATAAGGAGCACACTGGGAATGTATGGAATTATAAGGAGCACACTGGGAATGTATGGAATTATAAGGAGCACACTGGAATGTATGGAATTATAAGGAGCACACTGGGAATGTATGGAATTATAAGGAGCACACTGGGAATGTATGGAATTATAAGGAGCACACTGGGAATGTATGGAATTATAAGGAGCACACTGGGAATGTATGGAATTATAAGGAGCACACTAGGAATGTATGGAATTATAAGGAGCACACTGGGAATGTATGGAATTATAAGGAGCACACTGGGAATGTATGGAATTATAAGGAGCACACTAGGAATGTATGGAATTATAAGGAGCACACTGGGAATGTATGGAATTATAAGGAGCACACTGGGAATGTATGGAATTATAAGGAGCACACTAGGAATGTATGGAATTATAAGGAGCACACTAGGAATGTATGGAATTATAAGGAGCACACTGGGAATGTATGGAATTATAAGGAGCACACTGGAATGTATGGAATTATAAGGAGCACACTAGGAATGTATGGAATTATAAGGAGCACACTGGGAATGTATGGAATTATAAGGAGCACACTAGGAATGTATGGAATTATAAGGAGCACACTGGGAATGTATGGAATTATAAGGAGCACACTGGGAATGTATGGAATTATAAGGAGCACACAGGAATGTATGGAATTATAAGGAGCACACTGGGAATGTATGGAATTATAAGGAGCACACTGGGAATGTATGGAATTATAAGGAGCACACTGGGAATGTATGGAATTATAAGGAGCACACTGGGAATGTATGGAATTATAAGGAGCACACTGGGAATGTATGGAATTATAAGGAGCACACTGGGAATGTATGGAATTATAAGGAGCACACTGGGAATGTATGGAATTATAAGGAGCACACTAGGAATGTATGGAATTATAAGGAGCACACTGGAATGTATGGAATTATAAGGAGCACACTGGAATGTATGGAATTATAAGGAGCACACTGGAATGTATGGAATTATAAGGAGCACACTGGGAATGTATGGAATTATAAGGAGCACACTAGGAATGTATGGAATTATAAGGAGCACACTGGGAATGTATGGAATTATAAGGAGCACACTGGGAATGTATGGAATTATAAGGACCACACTGGGAATGTATGGAATTATAAGGAGCACACTAGGAATGTATGGAATTATACGGAGCACACTGGGAATGTATGGAATTATAAGGAGCACACTAGGAATGTATGGAATTATAAGGAGCACACTGGGAATGTATGGAATTATAAGGAGCACACTAGGAATGTATGGAATTATAAGGACCACACTGGGAATGTATGGAATTATAAGGAGCACACTGGGAATGTATGGAATTATAAGGAGCACACAGGGAATGTATGGAATTATAAGGAGCACACTGGGAATGTATGGAATTATAAGGAGCACACTGGGAATGTATGGAATTATAAGGAGCACACTGGGAATGTATGGAATTATAAGGAGCACACTGGGAATGTATGGAATTATAAGGAGCACACTAGGAATGTATGGAATTATAAGGAGCACACTGGGAATGTATGGAATTATAAGGAGCACACTGGAATGTATGGAATTATAAGGAGCACACTGGAATGTATGGAATTATAGGAGCACACTGGGAATGTATGGAATTATAAGGAGCACACTGGGAATGTATGGAATTATAAGGAGCACACTAGGAATGTATGGAATTATAAGGAGCACACTGGGAATGTATGGAATTATAAGGAGCACACTGGGAATGTATGGAATTATAAGGAGCACACTAGGAATGTATGGAATTATAAGGAGCACACTGGAATGTATGGAATTATAAGGAGCACACTGGGAATGTATGGAATTATAAGGAGCACACTGGGAATGTATGGAATTATAAGGAGCACACTGGAATGTATGGAATTATAAGGAGCACACTGGGAATGTATGGAATTATAAGGAGCACACTGGAATGTATGGAATTATAAGGAGCACACTGGGAATGTATGGAATTATAAGGAGCACACTGGGAATGTATGGAATTATAAGGAGCACACTAGGAATGTATGGAATTATAAGGAGCACACTGGGAATGTATGGAATTATAAGGAGCACACTAGGAATGTATGGAATTATAAGGAGCACACTGGGAATGTATGGAATTATAAGGAGCACACTTGGGAATGTATGGAATTATATGGAGCACACTGGGAATGTATGGAATTATAAGGAGCACACTGGGAATGTATGGAATTATAAGGAGCACACTGGAATGTATGGAATTATAAGGAGCACACTGGAATGTATGGAATTATAAGGAGCACACTGGGAATGTATGGAATTATAAGGAGCACACTAGGAATGTATGGAATTATAAGAGGCCACACTGGGAATGTATTGGAATTATAAGGAGCACACTGGAATGTATGGAATTATAAGGGACACACTAGGAATGTATGGAATTATAAGGAGCCACACTGGGAATGTATGGAATTATAGAGGAGCACAAGGAATGTATGGAATTATAAGGAGCACACTGGGAATGTAAAGGAATTATACGGAGCACACTAGGGAATGTATGGAATTATAAGGAGCAACACTGGGATTATGGATTATAGGAGCACACGTGGAATGTATGGAATTATAAGGAGCACACTGGGAATGTATGGAATTATAAGGAGCACACTAGGAATGTATGGAATTATAAGGAGCACACTGGGAATGTATGGAATTATAAGGAGCACACTAGGATGTATGGAATTATAAGGAGCACACTAGGAATGTATGGAATTATAAGGAGCACACTGGGAATGTATGGAATTATAAGGAGCACACTAGGAATGTATGGAATTATAAGGAGCACACTGGGAATGTATGGAATTATAAGGAGCACACTGGGATGTATGGAATTATAAGGAGCACACTAGGAATGTATGGAATTATAAGGAGCACACTGGGAATGTATGGAATTATAAGGAGCACACTAGGAATGTATGGAATTATAAGGAGCGCACTAGGAATGTATGGAATTATAAGGAGCACACTGGGAATGTATGGAATTATAAGGAGCAGACTGGGAATGTATGGAATTATAAGGAGCACACTGGGAATGTATGGAATTATAAGGAGCACACTAGGAATGTATGGAATTATAAGGAGCACACTAGGAATGTATGGAATTATAAGGAGCACACTGGGAATGTATGGAATTATAAGGAGCACACTGGGAATGTATGGAATTATACGGAGCACACTGGGAATGTATGGAATTATAAGGAGCACACTGGGAATGTATGGAATTATAAGGAGCACACTGGGAATGTATGGAATTATAAGGAGCACACTGGAATGTATGGAATTATAAGGAGCACACTGGGAATGTATGGAATTATAAGGAGCACACTAGGGAATGTATGGAATTATAAGGAGCACACTGGGAATGTATGGAATTATAAGGAGCACACTAGGAATGTATGGAATTATAAGGAGCACACTAGGAATGTATGGAATTATAAGGAGCACACTAGGAATGTATGGAATTATAAGGAGCACACTGGGAATGTATGGAATTATAAGGAGCACACTAGGAATGTATGGAATTATAAGGGAGCACACTGGGAATGTATGAATTATAAGGAGCACACTGGGAATGTATGGAATTATAAGGAGCACACTAGGAATGTATGGAATTATAAGGAGCACACTGGGAATGTATGGAATTATAAGGAGCACACTGGGAATGTATGGAATTATAAGGAGCACACTAGGAATGTATGGAATTATAAGGAGCACACTGGGAATGTATGGAATTATACGGAGCACACTGGGAATGTATGGAATTATAAGGAGCACACTGGGAATGTATGGAATTATAAGGAGCCACTGGGAATGTATGGAATTATAAGGAGCACACTGGAATGTATGGAATTATAAGGAGCACACTGGAATGTATGAATTATAAGGAGCACACTGGGAATGTATGGAATTATAACGGAGCACACTGGGAATGTATGGAATTATAAGGAGCACACTGGAATGTATGGAATTATAAGGAGCACACTGGGAATGTATGGAATTATAAGGAGCACACTGGAATGTATGGAATTATAAGGTGCACACTGGAATGTATGGAATTATAAGGAGCACACTGGGAATGTATGGAATTATAAGGAGCACACTGGAATGTATGGAATTATAAGGAGCACACTGGGAATGTATGGAATTATAAGGAGCACACTGGGAATGTATGGAATTATAAGGAGCACACTAGGAATGTATGGAATTATAAGGAGCACACTGGGAATGTATGGAATTATAAGGAGCACACTGGGAATGTATGGAATTATAAGGAGCACACTGGGAATGTATGGAATTATAAGGAGCACACTGGGAATGTATGGAATTATAAGGAGCACACTAGGAATGTATGGAATTATAAGGAGCACACTGGGAATGTATGGAATTATAAGGACACACTGGGAATGTATGGAATTATAAGGAGCACACTGGGAATGTATGGAATTATAAGGAGCACACTGGAATGTATGGAATTATAAGGAGCACACTGGGAATGTATGGAATTATAAGGAGCACACTGGGAATGTATGGAATTATAAGGAGCACACTGGGAATGTATGGAATTATAAGGAGCACACTAGGGAATGTATGGAATTTATAAGGAGCACACTGGAATGTATGGAATTATAAGGAGCACACTGGGAATGTATGGAATTATAAGGAGCACACTAGGAATGTATGGAATTATAAGGAGCACACTAGGAATGTATGGAATTATAAGGAGCACACTGGGAATGTATGGAATTATAAGGAGCACACTGGGAATGTATGGAATTATAAGGAGCACACTGGAATGTATGGAATTATAAGGAGCACACTGGAATGTATGGAATTATAAGGAGCACACTAGGAATGTATGGAATTATAAGGAGCACACTGGGAATGTATGGAATTATAAGGAGCACACTGGGAATGTATGGAATTATAAGGAGCACACTAGGAATGTATGGAATTATAAGGAGCACACAGGGAATGTATGGAATTATAAGGAGCACACTGGGAATGTATGGAATTATAAGGAGCACACTAGGAATGTATGGAATTATAAGGAGCACACTAGGAATGTATGGAATTATAAGGAGCACACTGGAATGTATGGAATTATAAGGAGCACACTGGGAATGTATGGAATTATAAGGAGCACACTGGGAATGTATGGAATTATAAGGAGCACACTAGGAATGTATGGAATTATAAGGAGCACACTGGGAATGTATGGAATTATAAGGAGCACACTGGGAATGTATGGAATTATAAGGAGCACACTGGGAATGTATGGAATTATAAGGAGCACACTGGGAATGTATGGAATTATAAGGAGCACACTGGAATGTATGGAATTATAAGGAGCACACTGGGAATGTATGGAATTATAAGGAGCACACTGGGAATGTATGGAATTATAAGGAGCACACTGGGAATGTATGGAATTATAAGGAGCACACTAGGAATGTATGGAATTATAAGGAGCACACTGGGAATGTATGGAATTATAAGGAGCACACTGGGAATGTATGAATTATAAGGAGCACACTGGGAATGTATGGAATTATAAGGAGCACACTAGGAATGTATGGAATTATAAGGAGCACACTAGGGAATGTATGGAATTATAAGGAGCACACTGGAATGTATGGAATTATAAGGAGCACACTGGAATGTATGGAATTATAAGGAGCACACTAGGAATGTATGGAATTATAAGGAGCACACTAGGAATGTATGGAATTATAAGGAGCACACTAGGAATGTATGGAATTATAAGGAGCACACTAGGAATGTATGGAATTATAAGGAGCACACTAGGGAATGTATGGAATTATAAGGAGCACACTGGGAATGTATGGAATTATAAGGAGCACACTAGGAATGTATGGAATTATAAGGAGCACACTGGAATGTATGGAATTATAAGGAGCACACTAGGAATGTATGGAATTATAAGGAGCACACTGGGAATGTATGGAATTATAAGGAGCACACTAGGAATGTATGGAATTATAAGGAGCACACTAGGAATGTATGGAATTATAAGGAGCACACTGGGAATGTATGGAATTATAAGGAGCACACTGGGAATGTATGGAATTATAAGGAGCACACTAGGAATGTATGGAATTATAAGGAGCACACTGGGAATGTATGGAATTATAAGGAGCACACTAGGAATGTATGGAATTATAAGGAGCACACTGGGAATGTATGGAATTATAAGGAGCACACTGGAATGTATGGAATTATAAGGAGCACACTGGGAATGTATGGAATTATATGGAGCACACTGGGAATGTATGGAATTATAAGGAGCACACTGGGAATGTATGGAATTATAAGGAGCACACTGTGAATGTATGGAATTATAAGGAGCACACTGGGAATGTATGGAATTATAAGGAGCACACTGGAATGTATGGAATTATAAGGAGCACACTAGGAATGTATGGAATTATAAGGAGCACACTGGGAATGTATGGAATTATAAGGAGCACACTAGGAATGTATGGAATTATAAGGAGCACACTGGAATGTATGGAATTATAAGGAGCACACTGGGAATGTATGGAATTATAAGGAGCACACTGGGAATGTATGGAATTATAAGGAGCACACTAGGAATGTATGGAATTATAAGGAGCACACTAGGGAATGTATGGAATTATAAGGAGCACACTGGGAATGTATGGAATTATAAGGAGCACACTAGGAATGTATGGAATTATAAGGAGCACACTGGGAATGTATGGAATTATAAGGAGCACACTGGGAATGTATGGAATTATAAGGAGCACACTAGGAATGTATGGAATTATAAGGAGCACACTGGGAATGTATGGAATTATAAGGAGCACACTGGAATGTATGGAATTATAAGGAGCACACTGGAATGTATGGAATTATAAGGAGCACACTAGGAATGTATGGAATTATAAGGAGCACACTGGGAATGTATGGAATTATAAGGAGCACACTGGGAATGTATGGAATTATAAGGAGCACACTAGGAATGTATGGAATTATAAGGAGCACACTAGGAATGTATGGAATTATAAGGAGCACACTGGGAATGTATGGAATTATAAGGAGCACACTGGGAATGTATGGAATTATAAGGAGCACACTGGGAATGTATGGAATTATAAGGAGCACACTAGGGAATGTATGGAATTATAAGGACACACTGGAATGTATGGAATTATAAGGAGCACACTGGGAATGTATGGAATATAAGGAGCACACTGGGAATGTATGGAATTATAAGGAGCACACTGGGAATGTATGGAATTATAAGGAGCACACTGGAATGTATGGAATTATAAGGAGCACACTAGGAATGTATGGAATTATAAGGAGCACACTGGGAATGTATGGAATTATAAGGAGCACACTAGGAATGTATGGAATTATAAGGAGCACACTTGGAATGTATGGAATTATAAGGAGCACACTAGGAATGTATGGAATTATAAGGAGCACACTAGGAATGTATGGAATTATAAGGAGCACACTGGGAATGTATGGAATTATAAGGAGCACACTAGGAATGTATGGAATTATAAGGAGCACACTAGGAATGTATGGAATTATACGGAGCACACTGGAATGTATGGAATTATAAGGAGCACACTAGGAATGTATGGAATTATAAGGAGCACACTAGGAATGTATGGAATTATAAGGAGCACACTGGAATGTATGGAATTATAAGGAGCACACTAGGAATGTATGGAATTATAAGGAGCACACTGGAATGTATGGAATTATAAGGAGCACACTAGGGAATGTATGGAATTATAAGGAGCACACTGGAATGTATGAATTATAAGGATCACACTAGGAATGTATGGAATTATAAGGAGCACACTAGGAATGTATGGAATTATAAGGAGCAGCACTGGGAATGTATGGAATTATATAGGAGCACACTAGGGAATGTATGGAATTATAAGGAGCACACTGGAATGTATGGAATTATAAGGAGCACACTGGGAATGTATGGAATTATAAGGAGCACACTGGGAATGTATGGAATTATAAGGAGCACACTGGGAATGTATGGAATTATAAGGAGCACACTGGAATGTATGGAATTATAAGGAGCACACTGGGAATGTATGGAATTATAAGGAGCACACTAGGAATGTATGGAATTATAAGGAGCACACTGGGAATGTATGGAATTATAAGAGCACACTAGGAATGTATGGAATTATAAGGAGCACACTAGGAATGTATGGAATTATAAGGAGCACACTGGAATGTATGGAATTATAAGGAGCACACTAGGAATGTATGGAATTATAAGGAGCACACTGGGAATGTATGGAATTATAAGGAGCACACTAGGAATGTATGGAATTATAAGGAGCACACTGGGAATGTATGGAATTATAAGGAGCACACTGGGAATGTATGGAATTATAAGAGCACACTAGGAATGTATGGAATTATAAGGAGCACACTGGGAATGTATGGAATTATAAGGACACACTGGGAATGTATGGAATTATAAGGAGCACACTGGGAATGTATGGGAATTATAAGGAGCACACTGGGAATGTATGGAATTATAAGGAGCACACTGGAATGTATGGAATTATAAGGAGCACACTGGAATGTATGGAATTATAAGGAGCACACTGGGAATGTATGAATTATAAGGAGCACACTGGGAATGTATGGAATTATCAGGAGCACAATGGAATGTATGGAATTATAAGGAGCACACTGGAATGTATGGAATTATAAGGAGCACACTGGGAATGTATGGAATTATAAGGAGCACACTGGGAATGTATGGAATTATAAGGAGCACACTGGGAATGTATGGAATTATAAGGAGCACACTGGGAATGTATGGAATTATAAGGAGCACACTGGGAATGTATGGAATTATAAGGAGCACACTGGGAATGTATGGAATTATAAGGAGCACACTGGGAATGTATGGAATTATACGGAGCACACTGGGAATGTAATGGAATTATAAGGAGCACACTGGGAATGTATGGAATTATAAGGAGCACACTGGGAATGTATGGAATTATAAGGAGCACAACTGGGAATGTATGGAATTATAAGGAGCACACTAGGAATGTATGGAATTATAAGGAGCACACTGGAATGTATGGAATTATAAGGAGCACACTGGGAATGTATGGAATTATAAGGAGCACACTGGGAATGTATGGAATTATAAGGAGCACACTAGGAATGTATGGAATTATAAGGAGCACACTGGGAATGTATGGAATTATAAGGAGCACACTAGGAATGTATGGAATTATAAGGAGCACACTGGGAATGTATGGAATTATAAGGAGCACACTGGGAATGTATGGAATTATAAGGAGCACACTGGGAATGTATGGAATTATAAGGAGCACACTAGGAATGTATGGAATTATAAGGAGCACACTGGAATGTATGGAATTATAAGGAGCACACTGGAATGTATGGAATTATAAGGAGCACACTGGGAATGTATGGAATTATAAGGAGCACACTGGGAATGTATGGAATTATAAGGAGCACACTGGGAATGTATGGAATTATAAGGAGCACACTGGGAATGTATGGAATTATAAGGAGCACACTGGAATGTATGGAATTATAAGGAGCACACTGGGAATGTATGGAATTATAGGAGCACACTGGAATGTATGGAATTATAAGGAGCACACTGGGAATGTATGGAATTATAAGGAGCACACTGGGAATGTATGGAATTATAAGGAGCACACTAGGAATGTATGGAATTATAAGGGAGCACACTGGAATGTATGGAATTATAAGGAGCACACTGGAATGTATGGAATTATAAGGAGCACACTGGAATGTATGGAATTATAAGGAGCACACTAGGGAATGTATGGAATTATAAGGACCACACTGGGAATGTATGGAATTATAAGGAGCACACTGGGAATGTATGGAATTATAAGGACACACTGGGAATGTATGGAATTATAAGGAGCACACTGGGAATGTATGGAATTATAAGGACCACACTGGGAATGTATGGAATTATAAGGAGCACACTAGGAATGTATGGAATTATAAGGAGCACACTGGGAATGTATGGAATTATAAGGACACACTGGGAATGTATGGAATTATAAGGAGCACACTAGGGAATGTATGGAATTATAAGGAGGCACACTGGGAATGTATGGAATTATAAGGAGCACACTAGGAATGTATGGAATTATAAGGAGCACACTGGGAATGTATGGAATTATAAGGAGCACACTGGGAATGTATGGAATTATAAGGAGCACACTGGGAATGTATGGAATTATAAGGAGCACACTGGGAATGTATGGAATTATAAGGAGCACACTGGGAATGTATGGAATTATAAGGAGCACACTGGAATGTATGGAATTATAAGGAGCACACTGGGAATGTATGGAATTATAAGGAGCACACTAGGAATGTATGGATTATAAGGAGCACACTGGGAATGTATGGAATTATAAGGAGCACACTAGGAATGTATGGAATTATAAGGAGCACACTGGGAATGTATGGAATTATAAGGAGCACACTGGGAATGTATGGAATTATAAGGAGCACACTGGAATGTATGGAATTATAAGGAGCACACTGGGAATGTATGGAATTATAAGGAGCACACTGGGAATGTATGGAATTATAAGGAGCACACTAGGAATGTATGGAATTATAAGGAGCACACTGGGAATGTATGGAATTATAAGGAGCACACTGGGAATGTATGGAATTATAAGGAGCACACTGGAATGTATGGAATTATAAGGAGCACACTGGGAATGTATGGAATTATAAGGAGCACACTGGGAATGTATGGAATTATAAGGAGCACACTGGGAATGTATGGAATTATAAGGAGCACACTGGGAATGTATGGAATTATAAGGAGCACACTGGGAATGTATGGAATTATAAGGAGCACACTGGGAATGTATGGAATTATAAGGAGCACACTGGAATGTATGGAATTATAAGGAGCACACTGGGAATGTATGGAATTATAAGGAGCACACTGGAATGTATGGAATTATAAGGAGCACACTAGGAATGTATGGAATTATAAGGAGCACACTAGGAATGTATGGAATTATAAGGAGCACACTGGGAATGTATGGAATTATAAGGAGCGCACCTGGAATGTATGGAATTATAAGGAGCACACTGGGAATGTATGGAATTATAAGGAGCACACTGGAATGTATGGAATTATAAGGAGCACACTGGGAATGTATGGAATTATAAGGAGCACACTGGAATGTATGGAATTATAAGGAGCACACTGGGAATGTATGGAATTATAAGGAGCACACTGGAATGTATGGAATTATAAGGAGCACACTGGGAATGTATGGAATTATAAGGAGCACACTGGGAATGTATGGAATTATAAGGAGCACACTAGGAATGTATGGAATTATAAGGAGCACACTGGGAATGTATGGAATTATAAGGAGCACACTGGGAATGTATGGAATTATAAGGAGCACACTGGGAATGTATGGAATTATAAGGAGCACACTAGGAATGTATGGAATTATAAGGAGCACACTGGGAATGTATGGAATTATAAGGAGCACTAGGGAATGTATGGAATTATAAGAGCACACTGGGAATGTATGGAATTATAAGGAGCACACTGGGAATGTATGGAATTATAAGGAGCACACTAGGAATGTATGGAATTATAAGGAGCACACTGGGAATGTATGGAATTATAAGGAGCACACTGGGAATGTATGGAATTATAAGGAGCACACTGGAATGTATGGAATTATAAGGAGCACACTGGGAATGTATGGAATTATAAGGAGCACACTGGGAATGTATGGAATTATAAGGAGCACACTGGGAATGTATGGAATTATAAGGAGCACACTGGGAATGTATGGAATTATAAGGAGCACACTGGAATGTATGGAATTATAAGGAGCACACTGGGAATGTATGGAATTATAGGAGCACACTGGGAATGTATGGAATTATAAGGAGCACACTGGAATGTATGGAATTATAAGGAGCACACTGGGAATGTATGGAATTATAAGGAGCACACTGGAATGTATGGAATTATAAGGAGCACACTAGGAATGTATGGAATTATAAGGAGCACACTGGAATGTATGGAATTATAAGGAGCACACTGGGAATGTATGGAATTATAAGGACCACACTAGGAATGTATGGAATTATAAGGAGCACACTAGGAATGTATGGAATTATACGGAGCACACTGGGAATGTATGGAATTATAAGGAGCACACTAGGAATGTATGGAATTATAAGGAGCACACTAGGAATGTATGGAATTATAAGGAGCACACTAGGAATGTATGGAATTATAAGGAGCACACTGGAATGTATGGAATTATAAGGAGCACACTAGGAATGTATGGAATTATAAGGAGCACACTGGGAATGTATGGAATTATAAGGAGCACACTGGGAATGTATGGAATTATAAGGAGCACACTGGGAATGTATGGAATTATAAGGAGCACACTGGGAATGTATGGAATTATAAGGAGCACACTGGGAATGTATGGAATTATAAGGAGCACACTAGGGAATGTATGGAATTATAAGGAGCACACTGGGAATGTATGGAATTATAAGGAGCACACTAGGGAATGTATGGAATTATAAGGAGCACACTGGGAATGTATGGAATTATAAGGAGCACACTGGGAATGTATGGAATTATAAGGAGCACACTGGGAATGTATGGAATTATAAGGAGCACACTAGGAATGTATGGAATTATAAGGAGCACACAGGGAATGTATGGAATTATAAGGAGCACACTAGGAATGTATGGAATTATAAGGAGCACACTGGGAATGTATGGAATTATAAGGAGCACACTGGAATGTATGGAATTATAAGGAGCACACTAGGAATGTATGGAATTATAAGGAGCACACTGGGAATGTATGGAATTATAAGGAGCACACTGGGAATGTATGGAATATAAGGAGCACACTGGGAATGTATGGAATTATAAGGAGCACACTGGGAATGTATGGAATTATAAGGAGCACACTGGAATGTATGGAATTATAAGGAGCACACTGGGAATGTATGGAATTATAAGGAGCACACTGGAATGTATGGAATTATAAGGAGCACACTGGGAATGTATGGAATTATAAGGAGCACACTGGGAATGTATGGAATTATAAGGAGCACACTGGGAATGTATGGAATTATAAGGAGCACACTGGGAATGTATGGAATTATAAGGAGCACACTGGAATGTATGGAATTATAAGGAGCACACTGGGAATGTATGGAATTATAAGGAGCACACTAGGAATGTATGGAATTATAAGGAGCACACTGGGAATGTATGGAATTATAAGGAGCACACTGGGAATGTATGGAATTATAAGGAGCACACTAGGAATGTATGGAATTATAAGGAGCACACTGGGAATGTATGGAATTATAAGGAGCACACTAGGAATGTATGGAATTATAAGGAGCACACTGGGAATGTATGGAATTATAAGGAGCACACTGGAATGTATGGAATTATAAGGAGCACACTGGGAATGTATGGAATTATAAGGAGCACACTGGGAATGTATGGAATTATACGGAGCACACTGGAATGTATGGAATTATAAGGAGCACACTAGGAATGTATGGAATTATAAGGAGCACACTAGGGAATGTATGGAATTATAAGGAGCACACTGGAATGTATGGAATTATAAGGAGCACACTAGGAATGTATGGAATTATAAGGAGCACACTGGGAATGTATGGAATTATAAGGAGCACACTAGGAATGTATGGAATTATAAGGAGCACACTGGGAATGTATGGAATTATAAGGAGCACACTGGGAATGTATGGAATTATAAGGAGCACACTAGGAATGTATGGAATTATAAGGAGCACACTGGGAATGTATGGAATTATAAGGAGCACACTGGGAATGTATGGAATTATAAGGAGCACACTGGGAATGTATGGAATTATAAGGAGCACACTAGGAATGTATGGAATTATAAGGAGCACACTGGGAATGTATGGAATTATAAGGAGCACACTAGGAATGTATGGAATTATAAGGAGCACACTGGAATGTATGGAATTATAAGGAGCACACTGGGAATGTATGGAATTATAAGGAGCACACTGGGAATGTATGGAATTATAAGGAGCACACTAGGAATGTATGGAATTATAAGGAGCACACTGGGAATGTATGGAATTATAAGGAGCACACTAGGAATGTATGGAATTATAAGGAGCACACTGGGAATGTATGGAATTATAAGGAGCACACTAGGAATGTATGGAATTATAAGGAGCACACTGGAATGTATGGAATTATAAGGAGCACACTGGGAATGTATGGAATTATAAGGAGCACACTGGGAATGTATGGAATTATAAGGAGCACACTGGGAATGTATGGAATTATAAGGAGCACACTGGGAATGTATGGAATTATAAGGAGCACACTGGGAATGTATGGAATTATAAGGAGCACACTAGGAATGTATGGAATTATAAGGAGCACACTGGGAATGTATGGAATTATAAGGAGCACACTGAGAATGGTATGGAATTATAAGGAGCACACTAGGAATGTATGGAATTATAAGGAGCACACTGGGAATGTATGGAATTATAAGGAGCACACTGGGAATGTATGGAATTATAGGAGCACACTGGAATGTATGGAATTATAAGGAGCACACTGGGAATGTATGGAATTATAAGGAGCACACTAGGAATGTATGGAATTATAAGGAGCACACTGGAATGTATGGAATTATAAGGAGCACACTGGGAATGTATGGAATTATAAGGAGCACACTGGGAATGTATGGAATTATAAGGAGCACACTGGGAATGTATGGAATTATAAGGAGCACACTGGAATGTATGGAATTATAAGGAGCACACTGGGAATGTATGGAATTATAAGGAGCACACTAGGAATGTATGGAATTATAAGGAGCACACTGGAATGTATGGAATTATAAGGAGCACACTAGGAATGTATGGAATTATAAGGAGCACACTGGGAATGTATGGAATTATAAGGAGCACACTAGGAATGTATGGAATTATAAGGAGCACACTGGGAATGTATGGAATTATAAGGAGCACACTGGGAATGTATGGAATTATAAGGAGCACACTGGGAATGTATGGAATTATAAGGAGCACACTGGGAATGTATGGAATTATAAGGAGCACACTGGGAATGTATGGAATTATAAGGAGCACACTGGGAATGTATGGAATTATAAGGAGCACACTAGGAATGTATGGAATTATAAGGAGCACACTGGGAATGTATGGAATTATAAGGAGCACACTGGAATGTATGGAATTATAAGGAGCCACACTGGGAATGTATGGAATTATAAGGAGCACACTGGGAATGTATGGAATTATAAGGAGCACACTGGGAATGTATGGAATTATAAGGACACACTGGAATGTATGGAATTATAAGGAGCACACTGGGAATGTATGGAATTATAAGGAGCACACTGGGAATGTATGGAATTATAAGGAGCACACTGGGAATGTATGGAATTATAAGGAGCACACTAGGAAGTGATGGAATTATAAGGAGCACACTGGAATGTATGGAATTATAGGAGCACACTAGGGAATGTATGGAATTATAAGGAGCACACTTGGAATGTATGGAATTATAAGGAGCACACTAGGAATGTATGGAATTATAAGGAGCACACTGGGAATGTATGGAATTATAAGGAGCACACTGGAATGTATGGAATTATAAGGAGCACACTAGGAATGTATGGAATTATAAGGAGCACACTGGGAATGTATGGAATTATAAGGAGCACACTGGGAATGTATGGAATTATAAGGAGCACACTAGGAATGTATGGAATTATAAGGAGCACACTGGGAATGTATGGAATTATAAGGAGCACACTGGGAATGTATGGAATTATAAGGAGCACACTGGAATGTATGGAATTATAAGGAGCACACTGGGAATGTATGGAATTATAAGGAGCACACTAGGAATGTATGGAATTATAAGGAGCACACTGGGAATGTATGGAATTATAAGGAGCACACTAGGAATGTATGGAATTATAAGGGAGCACACTGGGAATGTATGGAATTATAAGGAGCACACTGGAATGTATGGAATTATAAGGAGCACACTAGGAATGTATGGAATTATAAGGAGCACACTGGGAATGTATGGAATTATAAGGAGCACACTGGAATGTATGGAATTATAAGGAGCACACTGGAATGTATGGAATTATAAGGAGCACACTGGGAATGTATGGAATTATAAGGAGCACACTAGGAATGTATGGAATTATAAGGAGCACACTAGGAATGTATGGAATTATAAGGAGCACACTGGGAATGTATGGAATTATAAGGAGCACACTGGGAATGTATGGAATTATAAGGAGCACACTGGGAATGTATGGAATTATAAGGAGCACACTGGGAATGTATGGAATTATAAGGAGCACACTGGGAATGTATGGAATTATAAGGAGCACACTGGGAATGTATGGAATTATAAGGAGCACACTGGGAAATGTATGGAATTATAAGGAGCACACTAGGAATGTATGGAATTATAAGGAGCACACTGGAATGTATGGAATTATAAGGAGCACACTAGGAATGTATGGAATTATAAGGAGCACACTGGAATGTATGGAATTATAAGGAGCACACTGGGAATGTATGGAATTATAAGGAGCACACTGGGAATGTATGGAATTATAAGGAGCACACTGGGAATGTATGGAATTATAAGGAGCACACTGGGAATGTATGGAATTATAAGGAGCACACTGGGAATGTATGGAATTATAAGGAGCACACTAGGAATGTATGGAATTATAAGGAGCACACTGGGAATGTATGGAATTATAAGGAGCACACTGGAATGTATGGAATTATAAGGAGCACACTAGGAATGTATGGAATTATAAGGAGCACACTGGGAATGTATGGAATTATAAGGAGCACACTGGGAATGTATGGAATTATAAGGAGCACACTGGGAATGTATGGAATTATAAGGAGCACACTGGGAATGTATGGAATTATAAGGAGCACACTGGGAATGTATGGAATTATAAGGAGCACACTAGGAATGTATGGAATTATAAGGAGCACACTGGGAATGTATGGAATTATAAGGAGCACACTGGGAATGTATGGAATTATAAGGAGCACACTGGAATGTATGGAATTATAAGGAGCACACTGGGAATGTATGGAATTATAAGGAGCACACTAGGGAATGTATGGAATTATAAGGAGCACACTGGGAATGTATGGAATTATAAGGAGCACACTGGGAATGTATGGAATTATAAGGAGCACACTGGAATGTATGGAATTATAAGGAGCACACTGGGAATGTATGGAATTATAAGGAGCACACTAGGAATGTATGGAATTATAAGGAGCACACTGGGAATGTATGGAATTATAAGGAGCACACTGGAATGTATGGAATTATAAGGAGCACACTGGGAATGTATGGAATTATAAGGAGCACACTAGGAATGTATGGAATTATAAGGAGCACACTGGGAATGTATGGAATTATAAGGAGCACACTGGGAATGTATGGAATTATAAGGAGCACACTGGGAATGTATGGAATTATAAGGAGCACACTGGGAATGTATGGAATTATAAGGAGCACACTAGGAATGTATGGAATTATAAGGAGCACACTGGGAATGTATGGAATTATAAGGAGCACACTGGGAATGTATGGAATTATAAGGAGCACATAGGAATGTATGGAATTATAAGGAGCACACTGGGAATGTATGGAATTATAAGGAGCACACTGGAATGTATGGAATTATAAGGAGCACACTGGGAATGTATGGAATTATAAGGAGCACACTGGGAATGTATGGAATTATAAGGAGCACACTGGAATGTATGGAATTATAAGGAGCACACTGGAATGTATGGAATTATAAGGAGCACACTGGGAATGTATGGAATTATAAGGAGCACACTGGGAATGTATGGAATTATAAGGAGCACACTAGGAATGTATGGAATTATAAGGAGCACACTGGGAATGTATGGAATTATAAGGAGCACACTAGGAATGTATGGAATTATAAGGAGCACACTGGAATGTATGGAATTATAAGGAGCACACTGGGAATGTATGGAATTATAAGGAGCACACTGGGAATGTATGGAATTATAAGGAGCACACTGGGAATGTATGGAATTATAAGGAGCACACTAGGAATGTATGGAATTATAAGGAGCACACTGGGAATGTATGGAATTATAAGGAGCACACTGGGAATGTATGGAATTATAAGGAGCACACTGGGAATGTATGGAATTATAAGGAGCACACTGGGAATGTATGGAATTATAAGGAGCACACTGGGAATGTATGGAATTATAAGGAGCACACTGGAATGTATGGAATTATAAGGAGCACACTGGGAATGTATGGAATTATAAGGAGCACACTGGGAATGTATGGAATTATAAGGAGCACACTGGGAATGTATGGAATTATAAGGAGCACACTGGGAATGTATGGAATTATAAGGAGCACACTAGGAATGTATGGAATTATAAGGAGCACACTAGGAATGTATGGAATTATAAGGAGCACACTGGGAATGTATGGAATTATAAGGAGCACACTGGGAATGTATGGAATTATAAGGAGCACACTGGGAATGTATGGAATTATAAGGAGCACACTGGGAATGTATGGAATTATAAGGAGCACACTGGGAATGTATGGAATTATAAGGAGCACACTGGGAATGTATGGAATTATAAGGAGCACACTGGGAATGTATGGAATTATAAGGAGCACACTAGGAATGTATGGAATTATAAGGAGCACACTGGGAATGTATGGAATTATAAGGAGCACACTGGGAATGTATGGAATTATAAGGAGCACACTAGGAATGTATGGAATTATAAGGAGCACACTGGGAATGTATGGAATTATAAGGAGCACACTGGGAATGTATGGAATTATAAGGAGCACACTAGGAATGTATGGAATTATAAGGAGCACACTGGGAATGTATGGAATTATAAGGAGCACACTGGAATGTATGGAATTATAAGGAGCACACTGGGAATGTATGGAATTATAAGGAGCACACTGGGAATGTATGGAATTATAAGGAGCACACTGGGAATGTATGGAATTATAAGGAGCACACTGGAATGTATGGAATTATAAGGAGCACACTGGGAATGTATGGAATTATAAGGAGCACACTGGGAATGTATGGAATTATAAGGACCACACTGGGAATGTATGGAATTATAAGGAGCACACTAGGAATGTATGGAATTATAAGGAGCACACTGGGAATGTATGGAATTATAAGGAGCACACTAGGGAATGTATGGAATTATAAGGAGCACACTGGGAATGTATGGAATTATAAGGAGCACACTGGGAATGTATGGAATTATAAGGAGCACACTGGGAATGTATGGAATTATAAGGAGCACACTTGGAATGTATGGAATTATAAGGAGCACACTGGGAATGTATGGAATTATAAGGAGCACACTGGGAATGTATGGAATTATAAGGAGCACACTGGGAATGTATGGAATTATAAGGAGCACACTAGGAATGTATGGAATTATAAGGAGCACACTGGGAATGTATGGAATTATAAGGAGCACACTAGGAATGTATGGAATTATAAGGAGCACACTGGGAATGTATGGAATTATAAGGAGCACACTAGGAATGTATGGAATTATAAGGAGCACACTGGGAATGTATGGAATTATAAGGAGCACACTGGGAATGTATGGAATTATAAGGAGCACACTGGGAATGTATGGAATTATAAGGAGCACACTGGGAATGTATGGAATTATAAGGAGCACACTAGGAATGTATGGAATTATAAGGAGCACACTGGGAATGTATGGAATTATAAGGAGCACACTAGGAATGTATGGAATTATAAGGAGCACACTGGGAATGTATGGAATTATAAGGAGCACACTGGGAATGTATGGAATTATAAGGAGCACACTGGGAATGTATGGAATTATAAGGAGCACACTGGGAATGTATGGAATTATAAGGAGCACACTGGGAATGTATGGAATTATAAGGAGCACACTGGGAATGTATGGAATTATAAGGAGCACACTAGGAATGTATGGAATTATAAGGAGCCACACTGGAATGTATGGAATTATAAGGAGCACACTGGGAATGTATGGAATTATAAGGAGCACACTGGAATGTATGGAATTATAAGGAGCACACTGGGAATGTATGGAATTATAAGGAGCACACTAGGAATGTATGGAATTATAAGGAGCACACTGGGAATGTATGGAATTATAAGGAGCACACTAGGAATGTATGGAATTATAAGGAGCACACTGGGAATGTATGGAATTATAAGGAGCACACTAGGAATGTATGGAATTATAAGGAGCACACTGGGAATGTATGGAATTATAAGGAGCACACTGGGAATGTATGGAATTATAAGGAGCACACTGGGAATGTATGGAATTATAAGGAGCACACTGGAATGTATGGAATTATAAGGAGCACACTGGGAATGTATGGAATTATAAGGAGCACACTAGGAATGTATGGAATTATAAGGAGCACACTGGGAATGTATGGAATTATAAGGAGCACACTGGGAATGTATGGAATTATAAGGAGCACACTGGGAATGTATGGAATTATAAGGAGCACACTAGGAATGTATGGAATTATAAGGAGCACACTGGGAATGTATGGAATTATAAGGAGCACACTAGGAATGTATGGAATTATAAGGAGCACACTGGGAATGTATGGAATTATAAGGAGCACACTGGGAATGTATGGAATTATAAGGAGCACACTAGGAATGTATGGAATTATAAGGAGCACACTGGAATGTATGGAATTATAAGGAGCACACTAGGAATGTATGGAATTATAAGGAGCACACTGGGAATGTATGGAATTATAAGGAGCACACTGGGAATGTATGGAATTATAAGGAGCACACTGGAATGTATGGAATTATAAGGAGCACACTGGAATGTATGGAATTATAAGGAGCACACTAGGAATGTATGGAATTATAAGGAGCACACTGGGAATGTATGGAATTATAAGGAGCACACTAGGAATGTATGGAATTATAAGGAGCACACTGGGAATGTATGGAATTATAAGGAGCACACTGGGAATGTATGGAATTATAAGGAGCACACTGGGAATGTATGGAATTATAAGGAGCACACTGGGAATGTATGGAATTATAAGGAGCACACTAGGAATGTATGGAATTATAAGGAGCACACTGGGAATGTATGGAATTATAAGGAGCACACTAGGAATGTATGGAATTATAAGGAGCACACTGGGAATGTATGGAATTATAAGGAGCACACTGGAATGTATGGAATTATAAGGAGCACACTAGGAATGTATGGAATTATAAGGAGCACACTGGGAATGTATGGAATTATAAGGAGCACACTGGGAATGTATGGAATTATAAGGAGCACACTGGGAATGTATGGAATTATAAGGAGCACACTGGGAATGTATGGAATTATAAGGAGCACACTGGGAATGTATGGAATTATAAGGAGCACACTGGGAATGTATGGAATTATAAGGAGCACACTGGGAATGTATGGAATTATAAGGAGCACACTGGGAATGTATGGAATTATAAGGAGCACACTAGGAATGTATGGAATTATAAGGAGCACACTGGGAATGTATGGAATTATAAGGAGCACACTAGGAATGTATGGAATTATAAGGAGCACACTGGAATGTATGGAATTATAAGGAGCACACTGGGAATGTATGGAATTATAAGGAGCACACTGGGAATGTATGGAATTATAAGGAGCACACTAGGAATGTATGGAATTATAAGGAGCACACTGGAATGTATGGAATTATAAGGAGCACACTAGGAATGTATGGAATTATAAGGAGCACACTGGGAATGTATGGAATTATAAGGAGCACACTGGGAATGTATGGAATTATAAGGAGCACACTGGAATGTATGGAATTATAAGGAGCACACTGGGAATGTATGGAATTATAAGGAGCACACTGGGAATGTATGGAATTATAAGGAGCACACTAGGAATGTATGGAATTATAAGGAGCACACTGGGAATGTATGGAATTATAAGGAGCACACTGGAATGTATGGAATTATAAGGAGCACACTAGGAATGTATGGAATTATAAGGAGCACACTGGGAATGTATGGAATTATAAGGAGCACACTGGGAATGTATGGAATTATAAGGAGCACACTGGAATGTATGGAATTATAAGGAGCACACTGGGAATGTATGGAATTATAAGGAGCACACTAGGAATGTATGGAATTATAAGGAGCACACTGGGAATGTATGGAATTATAAGGAGCACACTAGGAATGTATGGAATTATAAGGAGCACACTGGGAATGTATGGAATTATAAGGAGCACACTAGGAATGTATGGAATTATAAGGAGCACACTGGAATGTATGGAATTATAAGGAGCACACTGGGAATGTATGGAATTATAAGGAGCACACTGGGAATGTATGGAATTATAAGGAGCACACTGGGAATGTATGGAATTATAAGGAGCACACTGGGAATGTATGGAATTATAAGGAGCACACTAGGAATGTATGGAATTATAAGGAGCACACTGGGAATGTATGGAATTATAAGGAGCACACTGGGAATGTATGGAATTATAAGGAGCACACTGGGAATGTATGGAATTATAAGGAGCACACTGGGAATGTATGGAATTATAAGGAGCACACTAGGAATGTATGGAATTATAAGGAGCACACTGGGAATGTATGGAATTATAAGGAGCACACTGGGAATGTATGGAATTATAAGGAGCACACTGGGAATGTATGGAATTATAAGGAGCACACTGGGAATGTATGGAATTATAAGGAGCACACTGGAATGTATGGAATTATAAGGAGCACACTGGGAATGTATGGAATTATAAGGAGCACACTGGGAATGTATGGAATTATAAGGAGCACACTGGGAATGTATGGAATTATAAGGAGCACACTGGGAATGTATGGAATTATAAGGAGCACACTGGGAATGTATGGAATTATAAGGAGCACACTGGGAATGTATGGAATTATAAGGAGCACACTGGAATGTATGGAATTATAAGGAGCACACTGGGAATGTATGGAATTATAAGGAGCACACTGGAATGTATGGAATTATAAGGAGCACACTGGGAATGTATGGAATTATAAGGAGCACACTGGGAATGTATGGAATTATAAGGAGCACACTGGGAATGTATGGAATTATAAGGAGCACACTGGGAATGTATGGAATTATAAGGAGCACACTGGGAATGTATGGAATTATAAGGAGCACACTGGGAATGTATGGAATTATAAGGAGCACACTGGGAATGTATGGAATTATAAGGAGCACACTGGGAATGTATGGAATTATAAGGAGCACACTGGGAATGTATGGAATTATAAGGAGCACACTGGGAATGTATGGAATTATAAGGAGCACACTGGAATGTATGGAATTATAAGGAGCACACTGGGAATGTATGGAATTATAAGGAGCACACTGGGAATGTATGGAATTATAAGGAGCACACTGGGAATGTATGGAATTATAAGGAGCACACTGGGAATGTATGGAATTATAAGGAGCACACTGGGAATGTATGGAATTATAAGGAGCACACTGGGAATGTATGGAATTATAAGGAGCACACTAGGAATGTATGGAATTATAAGGAGCACACTGGGAATGTATGGAATTATAAGGAGCACACTGGGAATGTATGGAATTATAAGGAGCACACTGGGAATGTATGGAATTATAAGGAGCACACTGGGAATGTATGGAATTATAAGGAGCACACTGGGAATGTATGGAATTATAAGGAGCACACTGGGAATGTATGGAATTATAAGGAGCACACTGGGAATGTATGGAATTATAAGGAGCACACTGGGAATGTATGGAATTATAAGGAGCACACTAGGAATGTATGGAATTATAAGGAGCACACTGGGAATGTATGGAATTATAAGGAGCACACTGGGAATGTATGGAATTATAAGGAGCACACTGGAATGTATGGAATTATAAGGAGCACACTGGAATGTATGGAATTATAAGGAGCACACTGGGAATGTATGGAATTATAAGGAGCACACTGGGAATGTATGGAATTATAAGGAGCACACTGGGAATGTATGGAATTATAAGGAGCACACTGGAATGTATGGAATTATAAGGAGCACACTGGGAATGTATGGAATTATAAGGAGCACACTGGGAATGTATGGAATTATAAGGAGCACACTGGAATGTATGGAATTATAAGGAGCACACTGGGAATGTATGGAATTATAAGGAGCACACTGGGAATGTATGGAATTATAAGGAGCACACTGGGAATGTATGGAATTATAAGGAGCACACTGGGAATGTATGGAATTATAAGGAGCACACTGGAATGTATGGAATTATAAGGAGCACACTGGGAATGTATGGAATTATAAGGAGCACACTGGGAATGTATGGAATTATAAGGAGCACACTGGGAATGTATGGAATTATAAGGAGCACACTGGGAATGTATGGAATTATAAGGAGCACACTAGGAATGTATGGAATTATAAGGAGCACACTCGGAATGTATGGAATTATAAGGAGCACACTGGGAATGTATGGAATTATAAGGAGCACACTGGGAATGTATGGAATTATAAGGAGCACACTGGAATGTATGGAATTATAAGGAGCACACTGGGAATGTATGGAATTATAAGGAGCACACTGGGAATGTATGGAATTATAAGGAGCACACTGGGAATGTATGGAATTATAAGGAGCACACTGGGAATGTATGGAATTATAAGGAGCACACTGGAATGTATGGAATTATAAGGAGCACACTGGGAATGTATGGAATTATAAGGAGCACACTGGGAATGTATGGAATTATAAGGAGCACACTGGGAATGTATGGAATTATAAGGAGCACACTGGGAATGTATGGAATTATAAGGAGCACACTGGGAATGTATGGAATTATAAGGAGCACACTGGGAATGTATGGAATTATAAGGAGCACACTGGAATGTATGGAATTATAAGGAGCACACTGGGAATGTATGGAATTATAAGGAGCACACTGGGAATGTATGGAATTATAAGGAGCACACTGGGAATGTATGGAATTATAAGGAGCACACTGGGAATGTATGGAATTATAAGGAGCACACTGGGAATGTATGGAATTATAAGGAGCACACTGGGAATGTATGGAATTATAAGGAGCACACTGGGAATGTATGGAATTATAAGGAGCACACTGGGAATGTATGGAATTATAAGGAGCACACTGGGAATGTATGGAATTATAAGGAGCACACTGGGAATGTATGGAATTATAAGGAGCACACTAGGAATGTATGGAATTATAAGGAGCACACTGGGAATGTATGGAATTATAAGGAGCACACTGGGAATGTATGGAATTATAAGGAGCACACTGGGAATGTATGGAATTATAAGGAGCACACTGGGAATGTATGGAATTATAAGGAGCACACTGGGAATGTATGGAATTATAAGGAGCACACTGGGAATGTATGGAATTATAAGGAGCACACTGGGAATGTATGGAATTATAAGGAGCACACTGGGAATGTATGGAATTATAAGGAGCACACTGGGAATGTATGGAATTATAAGGAGCACACTAGGAATGTATGGAATTATAAGGAGCACACTGGGAATGTATGGAATTATAAGGAGCACACTGGGAATGTATGGAATTATAAGGAGCACACTAGGAATGTATGGAATTATAAGGAGCACACTGGGAATGTATGGAATTATAAGGAGCACACTGGAATGTATGGAATTATAAGGAGCACACTGGGAATGTATGGAATTATACGGAGCACACTGGGAATGTATGGAATTATAGGAGCACACTAGGAATGTATGGAATTATAAGGAGCACACTGGGAATGTATGGAATTATAAGGAGCACACTGGGAATGTATGGAATTATAAGGAGCACACTAGGAATGTATGGAATTATAAGGAGCACACTGGGAATGTATGGAATTATAAGGAGCACACTGGAATGTATGGAATTATAAGGAGCACACTGGGAATGTATGGAATTATAAGGAGCACACTGGGAATGTATGGAATTATAAGGAGCACACTAGGAATGTATGGAATTATAAGGAGCACACTGGGAATGTATGGAATTATAAGGAGCACACTGGGAATGTATGGAATTATAAGGAGCGCACTGGGAATGTATGGAATTATAAGGAGCACACTGGGAATGTATGGAATTATATGGAGCACACTAGGAATGTATGGAATTATAAGGAGCACACTAGGAATGTATGGAATTATAAGGAGCACACTAGGAATGTATGGAATTATAAGGAGCACACTGGGAATGTATGGAATTATAAGGACCGCACTGGGAATGTATGGAATTATAAGGAGCACACTGGGAATGTATGGAATTATAAGGAGCACACTGGGAATGTATGGAATTATAAGGAGCACACTAGGAATGTATGGAATTATAAGGAGCACACTGGGAATGTATGGAATTATAAGGAGCACACTGGGAATGTATGGAATTATAAGGAGCCACTGGGAATGTATGGAATTATAAGGAGCACACTGGGAATGTATGGAATTATAAGGAGCACACTGGGAATGTATGGAATTATAAGGAGCACACTAGGAATGTATGGAATTATAAGGAGCACTGGGAATGTATGGAATTATAAGGAGCACACTAGGAATGTATGGAATTATAAGGAGCACACTGGGAATGTATGGAATTATAAGGACCACACTGGGAATGTATGGAATTATAAGGAGCACTGGGAATGTATGGAATTATAAGGAGCACACTGGGAATGTATGGAATTATAAGGAGCGCACTAGGAATGTATGGAATTATAAGGAGCACACTGGGAATGTATGGAATTATAAGGAGCACACTGGGAATGTATGGAATTATAAGGAGCGCACTGGGAATGTATGGAATTATAAGGAGCCCACTGGGAATGTATGGAATTATAAGGAGCACACTGGGAATGTATGGAATTATAAGGAGCACACTGGAATGTATGGAATTATAAGGAGCACACTAGGAATGTATGGAATTATAAGGAGCACACTAGGAATGTATGGAATTATAAGGAGCACACTGGGAATGTATGGAATTATAAGGAGCACACTGGGAATGTATGGAATTATAAGGAGCACACTGGGAATGTATGGAATTATAAGGAGCACACTAGGAATGTATGGAATTATAAGGAGCACACTGGGAATGTATGGAATTATAAGGAGCACACTGGGAATGTATGGAATTATAAGGAGCACACTGGGAATGTATGGAATTATAAGGAGCACACTGGGAATGTATGGAATTATAAGGAGCACACTAGGAATGTATGGAATTATAAGGAGCACACTAGGAATGTATGGAATTATAAGGAGCACACTAGGAATGTATGGAATTATAAGGAGCACACTGGGAATGTATGGAATTATAAGGAGCACACTAGGAATGTATGGAATTATAAGGAGCACACTAGGAATGTATGGAATTATAAGGAGCACACTGGGAATGTATGGAATTATAAGGAGCACACTGGGAATGTATGGAATTATAAGGAGCACACTAGGAATGTATGGAATTATAAGGAGCACACTGGGAATGTATGGAATTATAAGGAGCACACTGGGAATGTATGGAATTATAAGGAGCACACTAGGAATGTATGGAATTATAAGGAGCACACTGGGAATGTATGGAATTATAAGGAGCACACTGGGAATGTATGGAATTATAAGGAGCACACTGGGAATGTATGGAATTATAAGGAGCACACTGGGAATGTATGGAATTATAAGGAGCACACTGGGAATGTATGGAATTATAAGGAGCACACTGGGAATGTATGGAATTATAAGGAGCACACTGGGAATGTATGGAATTATAAGGAGCACACTGGGAATGTATGGAATTATAAGGAGCACACTCGGAATGTATGGAATTATAAGGACCACACTGGGAATGTATGGAATTATAAGGAGCACACTGGAATGTATGGAATTATAAGGAGCACCTGGGAATGTATGGAATTATAAGGAGCACACTGGGAATGTATGGAATTATAAGGAGCACACTCGGAATGTATGGAATTATAAGGAGCACACTGGGAATGTATGGAATTATAAGGAGCACACTGGGAATGTATGGAATTATAAGGAGCACACTGGGAATGTATGGAATTATAAGGAGCACACTGGGAATGTATGGAATTATAAGGAGCACACTAGGAATGTATGGAATTATAAGGAGCACACTGGGAATGTATGGAATTATAAGGAGCACTGGGAATGTATGGAATTATAAGGAGCACACTGGGAATGTATGGAATTATAAGGAGCACTGGGAATGTATGGAATTATAAGGAGCACACTGGGAATGTATGGAATTATAAGGAGCACACTGGGAATGTATGGAATTATAAGGAGCACACTGGGAATGTATGGAATTATAAGGAGCACACTGGGAATGTATGGAATTATAAGGAGCACACTAGGAATGTATGGAATTATAAGGAGCACACTAGGAATGTATGGAATTATAAGGAGCACACTAGGAATGTATGGAATTATAAGGAGCACACTGGGAATGTATGGAATTATAAGGAGCACACTAGGAATGTATGGAATTATAAGGAGCACACTGGGAATGTATGGAATTATAAGGAGCACACTCGGAATGTATGGAATTATAAGGAGCACACTGGGAATGTATGGAATTATAAGGAGCACACTGGGAATGTATGGAATTATAAGGAGCACACTGGGAATGTATGGAATTATAAGGAGCACACTGGGAATGTATGGAATTATAAGGAGCACACTGGGAATGTATGGAATTATAAGGAGCACACTAGGAATGTATGGAATTATAAGGAGCACACTAGGAATGTATGGAATTATAAGGAGCGCACTGGGAATGTATGGAATTATAAGGAGCACACTGGGAATGTATGGAATTATAAGGAGCACACTAGGAATGTATGGAATTATAAGGAGCACACTGGGAATGTATGGAATTATAAGGAGCACACTGGGAATGTATGGAATTATAAGGAGCACACTAGGAATGTATGGAATTATAAGGAGCACACTGGGAATGTATGGAATTATAAGGAGCACACTGGGAATGTATGGAATTATAAGGAGCACACTGGGAATGTATGGAATTATATGGAGCACACTGGGAATGTATGGAATTATAAGGAGCACACTAGGAATGTATGGAATTATAAGGAGCCACACTGGGAATGTATGGAATTATAAGGAGCACACTGGGAATGTATGGAATTATAGGGAGCACACTAGGAATGTATGGAATTATACGGAGCACACTGGGAATGTATGGAATTATACGGAGCACACTAGGAATGTATGGAATTATAAGGAGCACACTGGGAATGTATGGAATTATAAGGAGCACACTGGGAATGTATGGAATTATACGGAGCACACTAGGAATGTATGGAATTATAAGGAGCACACTGGGAATGTATGGAATTATAAGGAGCACACTAGGAATGTATGGAATTATAAGGAGCACACTGGGAATGTATGGAATTATAAGGAGCACACTGGGAATGTATGGAATTATAGGGAGCACACTAGGAATGTATGGAATTATAAGGAGCACACTGGGAATGTATGGAATTATAAGGAGCACACTGGGAATGTATGGAATTATAAGGAGCACACTAGGAATGTATGGAATTATAAGGAGCACACTAGGAATGTATGGAATTATAAGGAGCACACTAGGAATGTATGGAATTATAAGGAGCACACTGGGAATGTATGGAATTATAAGGAGCACACTGGGAATGTATGGAATTATAAGGAGCGCACTAGGAATGTATGGAATTATAAGGAGCACACTGGGAATGTATGGAATTATAAGGAGCACACTGGGAATGTATGGAATTATAAGGAGCGCACTGGGAATGTATGGAATTATAAGGACCACACTGGGAATGTATGGAATTATACAGAGCACACTGGGAATGTATGGAATTATAAGGAGCACACTGGGAATGTATGGAATTATAAGGAGCACACTAGGAATGTATGGAATTATAAGGAGCACACTAGGAATGTATGGAATTATAAGGAGCACACTAGGAATGTATGGAATTATAAGGAGCACACTAGGAATGTATGGAATTATAAGGAGCGCACTGGGAATGTATGGAATTATACAGAGCACACTGGGAATGTATGGAATTATAAGGAGCACACTGGGAATGTATGGAATTATAAGGAGCGCACTAGGAATGTATGGAATTATAAGGAGCACACTGGGAATGTATGGAATTATAAGGAGCACACTGGGAATGTATGGAATTATAAGGAGCGCACTGGGAATGTATGGAATTATAAGGACCACACTGGGAATGTATGGAATTATATGGAGCACACTAGGAATGTATGGAATTATAAGGAGCACACTAGGAATGTATGGAATTATAAGGAGCACACTGGGAATGTATGGAATTATAAGGAGCACACTAGGAATGTATGGAATTATAAGGAGCACACTGGGAATGTATGGAATTATAAGGACCACACTGGGAATGTATGGAATTATAAGGAGCACACTGGGAATGTATGGAATTATAAGGAGCACACTGGGAATGTATGGAATTATAAGGAGCCACTAGGAATGTATGGAATTATAAGGAGCACACTGGGAATGTATGGAATTATAAGGAGCACACTGGGAATGTATGGAATTATAAGGAGCACACTGGGAATGTATGGAATTATAAGGAGCACACTGGGAATGTATGGAATTATAAGGAGCACACTAGGAATGTATGGAATTATAAGGAGCACACTAGGAAT
Source organism: Squalus acanthias (assembly GCA_030390025.1). Taxonomy (NCBI): domain Eukaryota; kingdom Metazoa; phylum Chordata; class Chondrichthyes; order Squaliformes; family Squalidae; genus Squalus; species Squalus acanthias. The sequence goes on from CM059442.1 coordinate 42,511,541, forward strand.
GTATGGAATTATAAGGAGCACACTGGGAATGTATGGAATTATAAGGAGCACACTGGGAATGTATGGAATTATAAGGAGCACACTGGGAATGTATGGAATTATAAGGAGCACACTGGGAATGTATGGAATTATAAGGAGCACACTGGGAATGTATGGAATTATAAGGAGCGCACTGGGAATGTATGGAATTATAAGGAGCACACTGGGAATGTATGGAATTATAAGGAGCACACTGGGAATGTATGGAATTATAAGGAGCACACTGGGAATGTATGGAATTATAAGGAGCACACTGGGAATGTATGGAATTATAAGGAGCACACTAGGAATGTATGGAATTATAAGGAGCACACTAGGAATGTATGGAATTATAAGGAGCACACTGGGAATGTATGGAATTATAAGGAGCACACTGGGAATGTATGGAATTATAAGGAGCACACTGGAATGTATGGAATTATAAGGAGCACACTAGGAATGTATGGAATTATAAGGAGCACACTGGGAATGTATGGAATTATAAGGAGCACACTGGGAATGTATGGAATTATAAGGAGCACACTAGGAATGTATGGAATTATAAGGAGCACACTGGGAATGTATGGAATTATAAGGAGCACACTGGGAATGTATGGAATTATAAGGAGCACACTAGGAATGTATGGAATTATAAGGAGCACACTGGGAATGTATGGAATTATAAGGAGCACACTGGGAATGTATGGAATTATAAGGAGCACACTGGGAATGTATGGAATTATAAGGAGCACACTGGGAATGTATGGAATTATAAGGAGCACACTGGGAATGTATGGAATTATAAGGAGCACACTGGGAATGTATGGAATTATAAGGAGCACACTGGGAATGTATGGAATTATAAGGAGCACACTGGGAATGTATGGAATTATAAGGAGCGCACTCGGAATGTATGGAATTATAAGGAGCACACTGGGAATGTATGGAATTATAAGGAGCACACTGGGAATGTATGGAATTATAAGGAGCACTGGGAATGTATGGAATTATAAGGAGCACACTGGGAATGTATGGAATTATAAGGAGCACACTCGGAATGTATGGAATTATAAGGAGCCACACTGGGAATGTATGGAATTATAAGGAGCACACTGGGAATGTATGGAATTATAAGGAGCACACTGGGAATGTATGGAATTATAAGGAGCACACTGGGAATGTATGGAATTATAAGGAGCACACTGGGAATGTATGGAATTATAAGGAGCACTGGGAATGTATGGAATTATAAGGAGCACACTGGGAATGTATGGAATTATAAGGAGCACTGGGAATGTATGGAATTATAAGGAGCACACTGGGAATGTATGGAATTATAAGGAGCACACTGGGAATGTATGGAATTATAAGGAGCACACTAGGAATGTATGGAATTATAAGGAGCGCACTGGGAATGTATGGAATTATAAGGAGCACACTGGGAATGTATGGAATTATAAGGAGCACACTAGGAATGTATGGAATTATAAGGAGCACACTGGGAATGTATGGAATTATAAGGAGCACACTGGGAATGTATGGAATTATAAGGAGCACACTAGGAATGTATGGAATTATAAGGAGCACAATGGGAATGTATGGAATTATAAGGAGCACACTGGGAATGTATGGAATTATAAGGAGCACACTGGGAATGTATGGAATTATAAGGAGCACACTGGGAATGTATGGAATTATAAGGAGCACACTCGGAATGTATGGAATTATAAGGACCACACTGGGAATGTATGGAATTATAAGGAGCACACTGGGAATGTATGGAATTATAAGGAGCACACTGGGAATGTATGGAATTATAAGGAGCACACTGGGAATGTATGGAATTATAAGGAGCGCACTCGGAATGTATGGAATTATAAGGAGCACTGGGAATGTATGGAATTATAAGGAGCACCCTGGGAATGTATGGAATTATAAGGAGCACTGGGAATGTATGGAATTATAAGGAGCACACTGGGAATGTATGGAATTATAAGGAGCACACTGGGAATGTATGGAATTATAAGGAGCACACTAGGAATGTATGGAATTATAAGGAGCACACTGGGAATGTATGGAATTATAAGGAGCACACTGGGAATGTATGGAATTATAAGGAGCACACTAGGAATGTATGGAATTATAAGGAGCACACTGGGAATGTATGGAATTATAAGGAGCACACTGGGAATGTATGGAATTATAAGGAGCACACTAGGAATGTATGGAATTATAAGGAGCACACTGGGAATGTATGGAATTATAAGGAGCACACTGGGAATGTATGGAATTATAAGGAGCACACTGGGAATGTATGGAATTATATGGAGCACACTGGGAATGTATGGAATTATAAGGAGCACACTGGGAATGTATGGAATTATAAGGAGCACACTAGGAATGTATGGAATTATAAGGAGCACACTGGGAATGTATGGAATTATAAGGAGCACACTGGGAATGTTTGGAATTATAAGGAGCACACTGGGAATGTATGGAATTATAAGGAGCGCACTGGGAATGTATGGAATAATAAGGAGCACACTAGGAATGTATGGAATTATAGGGAGCACACTGGGAATGTATGGAATTATAAGGAGCACTGGGAATGTATGGAATTATAAGGAGCACACCGGGAATGTATGGAATTATAAGGAGCACTGGGAATGTATGGAATTATAAGTAGCACACTGGGAATGTATGGAATTATAAGGAGCCCACTGGGAATGTATGGAATTATAAGGAGCGCACTCGGAATGTATGGAATTATAAGGAGCACTGGGAATGTATGGAATTATAAGGAGCACCCTGGGAATGTATGGAATTATAAGGAGCACTGGGAATGTATGGAATTATAAGGAGCACACTGGGAATGTATGGAATTATAAGGAGCACACTGGGAATGTATGGAATTATAAGGAGCACACTGTGAATGTATGGAATTATAAGGAGCACACTGGGAATGTATGGAATTATAAGGAGCACACTAGGAATGTATGGAATTATAAGGAGCACACTGGGAATGTATGGAATTATACAGAGCACACTGGGAATGTATGGAATTATAAGGAGCACACTAGGAATGTATGGAATTATAAGGAGCACACTCGGAATGTATGGAATTATAAGGAGCACACTGGGAATGTATGGAATTATAAGGGGCACACTGGGAATGTATGGAATTATAAGGAGCACACTCGGAATGTATGGAATTATAATGAGCACACTAGGAATGTATGGAATTATAAGGAGCACACTGGGAATGTATGGAATTATAAGGAGCACACTGGGAATGTATGGAATTATAAGGAGCACACTAGGAATGTATGGAATTATAAGGAGCACACTAGGAATGTATGGAATTATAAGGAGCACACTGGGAATGTATGGAATTATAAGGAGCGCACTCGGAATGTATGGAATTATAAGGAGCACAATGGGAATGTATGGAATTATAAGGAGCACACTGGGAATGTATGAAATTATAAGGAGCACACTGGGAATGTATGGAATTATATGGAGCACACTAGGAATGTATGGAATTATAAGGAGCACACTGGGAATGTATGGAATTATAAGGAGCACACTAGGAATGTATGGAATTATAAGGAGCACACTAGGAATGCATGGAATTATAAGGAGCACACTAGGAATGTATGGAATTATAAGGAGCACACTGGGAATGTATGGAATTATAAGGAGCACACTGGGAATGTATGGAATTATAAGGAGCACACTAGGAATGTATGGAATTATAAGGAACACACTAGGAATGCATGGAATTATAAGGAGCACACTAGGAATGTATGGAATTATAAGGAGCACACTGGGAATGTATGGAATTATAAGGAGCACACTGGGAATGTATGGAATTATAAGGAGCACACTGGGAATGTATGGAATTATAAGGAGCACACTGGGAATGTATGGAATTATAAGGAGCACACTAGGAATGTATGGAATTATAAGGAGCACACTAGGAATGTATGGAATTATAAGGAGCGCACTGGGAATGTATGGAATTATAAGGAGCACACTGGGAATGTATGGAATTATAAGGAGCACACTGGGAATGTATGGAATTATAAGGAGCACACTAGGAATGTATGGAATTATAAGGAGCACAATGGGAATGTATGGAATTATAAGGAGCACACTGGGAATGTATGAAATTATAAGGAGCACACTGGGAATGTATGGAATTATAAGGAGCACACTGGGAATGTATGGAATTATAAGGAGCACACTGGGAATGTATGGAATTATAAGGAGCACACTGGGAATGTATGGAATTATAAGGAGCACACTGGGAATGTATGGAATTATAAGGAGCACACTGGGAATGTATGGAATTATAAGGAGCACACTAGGAATGTATGGAATTATAAGGAGCACACTAGGAATGTATGGAATTATAAGGAGCACACTGGAATGTATGGAATTATAAGGAGCACACTGGGAATGTATGGAATTATAAGGAGCACACTGGGAATGTATGGAATTATAAGGAGCACACTGGGAATGTATGGAATTATAAGGAGCACACTGGGAATGTATGGAATTATAAGGAGCACACTAGGAATGTATGGAATTATAAGGAGCACACTAGGAATGTATGGAATTATAAGGAGCGCACTGGGAATGTATGGAATTATAAGGAGCACACTGGGAATGTATGGAATTATAAGGAGCACACTGGGAATGTATGGAATTATAAGGAGCACACTGGAATGTATGGAATTATAAGGAGCACACTGGGAATGTATGGAATTATAAGGAGCACACTGGGAATGTATGGAATTATAAGGAGCACACTGGGAATGTATGGAATTATAAGGAGCACACTGGGAATGTATGGAATTATAAGGAGCACACTGGGAATGTATGGAATTATAAGGAGCACACTGGGAATGTATGGAATTATAAGGAGCACACTGGGAATGTATGGAATTATAAGGAGCGCACTCGGAATGTATGGAATTGTAAGGACCACACTGGGAATGTATGGAATTATAAGGAGCACTGGGAATGTATGGAATTATAAGGACCACACTGGGAATGTATGGAATTATAAGGAGCACTGGGAATGTATGGAATTATAAGGAGCACACTGGGAATGTATGGAATTATAAGGAGCACTGGGAATGTAAGACTACAGTTTCTTTACAGGTATCCTCTGATCCCAACGGCATTCACAATTCGTGCACAAAATTAAACTTGATAATTATATGGTATTGTGTCCAGTTCTGGCACCTCCTTTAGACTCTGCTTCCACCATCCTTTCAGACAGTGCATTCCAGGTCATAATAACGTGCTGCGTAAAAAAAAAATCTCCTCATCTCACCTCTGACTGTGTTGCTCATGATCTTAAATCTGTGTCCTCTGGTTACCGACCCACTAAAGCAAAAAGAAAACAAACATTCCCTGAAACCAGATTAATAAGTAAGCCAGTTTATTTAGACACAAGTACAATTTTGTTCTCCGTGATGCTGATCTAAAACTCAGGTTCATTTTTACCAAGTATGTTTCTGGGCACAACGATCCATTTTAATGGAAACAGAAAATGCTGGAAATACTCAGCAGGTCAGGCAGCATCTATGGAGAGAGAAACAGAGTTAACGTTTCAGGTCGATGACCTGGTCGATGATCCATTTTAATATTTGACCTCTGCACATGACAGAGAGCGGTAAAGCTTTGTGTAAATGAGATGTGAATGTGACTTGCATTGCCCTAAGCTCTGGAATTCCCTGCCTAAACCTCTCTGCCTCGCTACCTCTCTTTCCTCCTTTAAGACGCTCCTTAAAACCTACCTCTTTGACCAAGCTTTTGGTCACCTGCCCTAATTTCTCCTTATGTGGCTCGGTGTCAATTTTTTTTTGTTGTCTTATAACACTCCTGTGCCGCGCCCTGGGACGTTTCACTACGTTAAAGGCGCTGTATAAATACAAGTTATTGTTGTTGTTGTCCTGCTGTTGTGCTGGTGAGTGCATTCTGTAGAATAGCTGCTGTCTAAGCTGGGAGTAGAGAGACCATTCTCCCAAATATACCTCTGCTTCCCCTTTCTCGAGAGACAGGAATCCATTTTCTGAGAATTTTGTTTCTGTTGAAAAAGGATACTAATTAAGACTTTGTGACGTATCAGCCGGGTTATCTCACCTCCCTGCTCTTACCAGCACATTGGTCCCACTGGTAAACATGTGGGGCTTAACAAGCATTAGGCCCCTTAAAAAATTTAAATTAGGGGCCTACTGAAGGAGCCCATTGACAAATTAGTCAACAATGAGTGGTGGAGTGCCCCTCAAAGTCACACAACAGCTAACTTGGACATACATCGCCATTCCTTCATTGTCATTGTGTCAATATCCTGTAATTCATTATGTAAGACCAACACTTCAGGGTCTGCAATGGAAGAAACGGCCCACTATCGCCTCAGCTGTGGCTCAGTTGGTAGCACTCTCGCCTCTGAGTCAGAAGGTTGTGGGTTCAAGTCCCACTCCAGGGACTTGAGCACATAAATCTAGGCTGGCACTCCAGTGCAATGCTGAGGGAGAGCTGTGCTGTCGGAGGTGCCGTCTGCTCTCTCAGGTGGACATCAAAGATCCCATGGCACTATTTCGAAGAAGAGCAGAGGAGTTATCCCCGGTGTCCTGGCCAATATTTATCCCTCAACCAACATCACAAAAACAGATTATCTGGTCATTATCACATTGCTGTTTGTGGGACCTTGCTGTGCGCAAATTGGCTGCCGCGTTTCCCACATTACAACAGTGACTCCACTTCAAAAAGTACTTCATTGGCTGTAAAGCGCTTTGAGACGTCCCGGTGGTCGTGAAAGGTGCTATATAAATGCAAGTCTTCTTCTTCTTCAGGACAACTAGGGTTGTGCAATAAATGTGACCTTGCCAGCATCACCAACATCCTGTGAACAAATTTAAAAAAACACAAAGCTATTGAGAAATTCACACAGGTAGAATTTCTGCTTAACTAATACACACTCTCCCCGTAGGATCATGACCCAGTTAAATTCAGAGGGGGAAAAATTCAGCTGCTTGCGCCTCCCGTTAGCGCCTTAAATGGGCGCTAATGGGGCGTAAAGCAGCTAACGCCCGGGCGCAGCGCCGCCCACGCCTTCCGAAAAATTTAGTGGGAGGTTAGCGGCGGCGGCAGCCGGTAGCGCCCTGTGGCGCTGCGCCGCCGGCGATGACGTCATCGCCGTGCGCAGCGCCCCGCTCGCGCCCCGGCCGTGATCTTCAGTCGCGCCCCCTGATTTACCGCCAGACGCTATGTCCGACGGGTTCAGGGGGGCGTACGTGCGGCCGGGGCGGCGATATTTAAAGGGGAGGTGGCAGGCGGCCATTTTTGTTGCTGGCCGCCTGCCAGCACCTGCCCCCGTTGCTGTCCCCGGCCCCCGTGAAGCCCCCCACCGTGAAGTGCCGGCTGCGCTCCAAGAGCCCGGCACTTCTCTTGAGTGCCGGGCTCTTTTGCCGGCACTCCCGATCCCTGGGAGCCCAGCTGGGCCCCGGTTCGCGCTGCGCAAGGCCCCTCCCCTTTAAGAAGGGGAGGAAGGCCTGCAATACCGCGGCGCGACGTGCCGCAGCGCATGGCGCTGCGGCACGTAGCGCCAGGATATTCACTCGCAGCGCCCCAAGAGGGATGCGGGGTGCTTCCAGTTGCGCCCCGCTTCCCTCTTGGGGCGCAACCACTGAAGTTCCGGCGCGGGGCCGCTAATTTTTTCGGGGCGCTAAAAGTCGCGCCCCGGCGAGGTTAGCGCCCCAAATGGGGCGCGACTCAATTTTTACCCCAGAAAGTTTAAGTGCAGGTTAGTAGACTCAAGTCTGAGGGGCCACCAACTGTATGCAGGGGTGCTGCTGTGTTTAACCAATTAAAATTCCACAGCTTATCAGAGCACATACCACAGAGGGCTTGATATGTTTCCCCTGGCTGGAGGGTCTAAAACCAGGGGTCATAGTCTCAGGTTAAGGGGTCGGCCATTTAGGACTGAGATGAGGAGAAATTTCTTCATTCAGAGGGTTGTGACTCTTTGGAATTCTCTACCCCAGAGGGCTGTGGATGCTCAGTCATTGAGTATATTCAGGACTGAGATTGATAGATTTTTGTATACTAAGGGAATCAAGGGATATGGGGATAGTGCGGGAAAGTGGAGTTGAGATAGAAGATCAGCCATGATCTTATTGAATGGCGGAGCAGGCTCGGAAGGCCGAATGGCCGACTCCTGCTCCTATTTCTTATGTTCTTATCAGTGATCAGCCTCCCCCTTTTCATCCAGCATACCCGTGCATTGGCTTGTAGAGTTATTAGACCCTACTGGAAAGAATTTCAGCTCCAAGGGACAGGACTACCCTTCCATGTTCCATTAGTGAGCTGGGTGGTTGCTCAATCAACAGCATCCTGGAGTAGTGCGGATCTGCCTAACTCAGTTACTTGAGTGCCAAATTTGCCATCGAGGGTTGACTCGCTTCCACCTTTCAAATGCCCAGCACATCATCTTGGAGCCACCTCAACCCCAAAGAGACCCCAAGTGGCCGCCGCCCGCCCCTCCCCCCCCCTCCTCCCACCACCCTGTCCACAGAGGTAAGTCAGGCACCAAGTTGTATTTCATAGAAGTGTTCTATAGGGACCTGTAGAAGAATGCTATCAAATACACTGGGGGAGGGGGTATTTCTTAACGTTTTAGACACTCTGCAAATATATTGCACTCTGAAAAATGCACGGACTAATTTCATGTTACGGGGAGCCAGAAATTAACTTGTTCGTGGAGATGCAAGGAACTTCAGGCCACTCTTGAGTGCTGATGAACAAATGGACACTGTGCTAAAGAAGGAGTTGTTAAGAGGGGCAACCAAAAACTTGGTCAAAGAAGTAGGTTTTAAGGAGGGTCTTAAGGGAGTGGAGGCTGGGGTTGGAGAGGCAGAGGAATTTAAGGATGGAATTCCACACTGTAAACTGTACACACATGAGCAGCAAAGCAAGGCTTATCTAAACAATTGAATTTACAGCTCATCAGATTTAACGGCATTACTGGAACATCGAATTCCTGTAATCACCAATGTTCAGATCACATTATTACAGGTGCACTAGGTGCTCATCTTCACAATGCCCGAGTGCACCTGTAATAAAACACAAAATGAATTTAAAGGGGTCGTATTTCAGCAAATCTAGGTCCAGTTTAACATGTTGTTTTGGTCTTGTGTTAAAATCTCCAGTAAACACGCACCTTTTGATTTATTGTCTAATTTGACTTTAACCCTTATATTCTGTATGACAGCACATTCAGGGGTAACTCTGTGTGATAGTGCAAAATGGGTGATAGCGAGTCGGCAGCCCATTTTACACTATCACACAAAGTCAAGATCTGCCCCTTAGAATCATGTGGTACATATTCTATCAAATTCTTGTAACACTTTTGGGAAATAAAACTAGATGGGCTTCTGTACAATTAAATTGAAAACATGTCACCTTACAGAATTCAATGTCATCTTACAAACTTTGAAAATTAGCACATCTAGTGAAAGTGAAACCGTATTAATTAATTTACTTTATGATATTACTTATTGACGTCATATCATTCTACAGCCAGGTCACGCACACATCCTAAGTTTCCTTTTAAAGGTCAGTGCTCATCATGCAAGTATCCCAAAACTGAATCTGAGTCCCCACTTATAATATTTTTGCACCTGCCCGTCTATCCTGAGATAATCCTATCCCCCTTCCAATTCTATGACTAATAACTCACTAACGAGCTTGCTACGCTTGCAGGCAAAATAAAAAGGTGCCCCAGTCAATATCAATCAAATGACTCCATCAATTAATTCAAGCAGCCAAGCTCTTTAGAATCCATGTACAATACGCAGTTGAACCACACTGGTCATCTTTATTTTGGGAAATATTACACCGCCAACTTACCATAGGACAGGTTTCTATGTGTGGGAAATGAATATACTACAGAACAAAATCGAATTCAGAAATACATGCAACTGAAATTAATGCATTTTTGAGGAGGTCTGTCTAAAAATATCAAGATTCGCTTTAATTAACTGTTTAGTATATGTGACTGGCCTGCTAAACACCAACATAAACATTTCCTGTCCTCTCCCACATAAACAGGAATAAATAGCTCCTCAGGAGTGAAAATTATGTGTAAAGTGGTGCTGCAGCCATACTGAGGTGTTATTGCAATTAAATCTACATTTTTTCCTTTTCATGAAGAAATCTCTACTTTATTTTGAAAAGTTTGATTGGCAAACGTTCTGCAGCAATGTTGAATATAAATTATTCTTTCCACACAGTGGGTTATTGGTGTACAGTTAAAGATGAGCAAAGAAATATCAGCAGCAATTGATGTTCTCATAGATTGCAATGAGATATTTAATAAGAACAGATTTGGTGCTTAAACAGGGGGTTTGTGGATTTTGACACACTTGCGACACACCACCTTGAATAAAGACGGTCCTTGGAATATTACTGGGCAGGTTATAAGGAAGTTATTGGTGCTGGGGCCTCAACTATTTACAATCTACATTAATGACTTGGATGAAGGGACCGAGTGTAATGTAGCCAAGTTTGCGGATGATACAAAGATGGGTGGGAAAGCAAGTTGTGCAGAGGACTCAAAGAATCTGCAAAGGGATATAGACAGGCTAAGTGAGTGGGCAAACATTTGGCACATGGAGTATAATGTGGGAAAGTGCGAGGTTATCCACTTTGGCAGGAAAAATAAAAAAGCAAATTATTATTTAAATGGAGAGAGATTACAAAATGCTACAGTTCAGAGGGACCTGGGGGTCCTTGTGCATGAAACACAAAAAGTTAGCATGCAGGTACAGCAAGTAATCAAAAAGGCAAATGGAATGTTGGCCTTTATTTCAAGGGGGTTGGAGTATGAAAGCAGGGAATTTAGAAGAATGAGAGGTGATCTTATTGAAACATATAAGATACTGAGGGGGCTCGACAAGGTAGATGCAGAGAGGATGTTTCCCCTCGTGGGGAAATCTAGAACTCGGGGGCATAGTTTCAGAATAAAGGGTCGCCCTTTTAGAACGGAGATGAGGAGGAATTTCTTCTCTCAGAGGGTCGTAAATCTGTGGAATTCTCTGTGGAGGCTGGGTCATTAAATACATTTAAGGTGGAGATAAACAGATTTTTGCAAGATAAGGGGGTGAAGGGTTATGGGGAGCGGGCAGGGAAGTGGCTTTGAGCCCAAGATCAGCCATAATCTTATTGAATGGCGGAGCAGGCTCGAGGGGCCAAGTGGCCTATTCCTGCTCCTATTTCTTATGTTCTTATGAGTGAATATATAAAATGACAGAGAGGAAACTGTTTTTGAGAGGGCATGATGTGAATCGTGAGGATGCTGAATATCTCTGAAGAGGGTAAAGGAATTGGTTAATCATTTGGCTCATGGTACAATTGTGACAAGGGGACACTTCTGCCTTCATTTCACACAAGAGTAAATTCAGCGGGGTTGGGGTGGCGGGGGGACGATGCTGGAGGATTGGGGCTACACTGCTGTTGCCCTATCTCCCGCTCACAGGCCCCCTGGCTCACAACTGTCAATGTTGGATCACCGCATCTACCCTACACTTTCAAAATAGCTGAAAGTAAAATGGAAGCTGTCTCCTCTAATCACACTGAAAAACAGGAGAAGAGTTCTCTAAGGTTAGGGTGGGTTAAGCTGAATATTAGCCAAGATACAAAGGCTTTCTACACGGTGAAGGCACGAACTCAGGCAATATGTGAGCATCATCGGTATTCTGTGCAATATTTCCTGTTGCTAAAAGTTTGGTTCACGATTGATTGACAGTTCTGATTGCAGAGGCACTTGAGCTCATTAAGTACTGGGGAATGTTCCCATATGGTATAATTCCGAGCTCCCGGGCTCTCAGTGGAAGTCCTCTCTCCGACCTACATCCTCGATCAGCATGGGTCTCCGCTCAGAGCACGGGATTATGGGATTACCGCTGTTATCAGGCTAAAAAGTCAATTGGGGAGAGATACTGGCAATTACGCTGGGATCGCACCCGTCGCAGAACTCTGACCCTGCCAAAGTTCACGGGGTCAGGAGCAGGGCCCTGCATGAATGGGCCTGCAACAGTTTGGAGGTGCATCTACAGCATCCCCTACTTTTCTGATGACTAAGGAAACAGTGCTGTAAGCTGGGGTTACTGGGTGCTGCTATTTAAAAGGAATCTGGCTACCCCCATGGCCTTGTGTGTCAGGAGGCTGTTTTAACTTCCCCTTCCCCAGTTCATGGGGTCCAACCCCGGTCTAGACCCCTAGTTGGGCTCTACCTCCGCTAGGTTCCAAGCATGCAATGTGAAACCAGGCGAACCTGGTTAATCAAAGGTCTACCATTAATCAAAGGCAGATGATTACTATTCATCTATGCAAAAAAAAGACATAACACAAAGCACAAAATTAGCCGCTATTACACATACAATTCAGGAGATCAAATATATGTTATGATTACAGTCAAGATATCTACTCTCCTATTCAAATGCTAGATGTTATGAGCTGGCAAATGAGAGGTAAACTGTTGTCATGGAAATGAAATGGAACAGAATATATAATCCACAGGGTGGATAATGAACCACGCTGTCAACTCAATGCAAGATGAATAATACTGCTAACATATTCTATCAGAAGCAATGAGAATCTTGCTAAAATCAGGCTGTCAATTGTATTGCTGAGGTGCAGAAAAGTTAATTTTATCCCAAAGGAAGGACGTACTCTAGTCTATATAGGCAATCCCTGGTAATGGGATGCGTTAGCAGTAGAAATCTATTGTCTCAAATTTTAAATATACATTTGAGGATATCAAAATTAGAGGTTCCACATGACATAGGGGGAGCATTTAAATATTATTAAAGACCTACCCCCAAATACAAGAATAATTGGCCAATATCCTTACTCAATTTTCGTTTATTCTCAGGGATGTGGACATCACTGGGAAGGCCAGCATTTATTGCCAATCCCCTAGGTGTGCCTCAGAGGCTAGGGATGGGCCTTTTGCTTGAACCACTGCAGTCAGTATGGTGAAGGTGCTACCACGGTGATGTTAACTAAGGAGTTTCAGGATTTTGACCCAGCAGTGATGAAGGAATGGTGATATATGTCCAAGTCAAGAAGGGGAATTTGGAGGTGATGATGTTCCCATGCACCTGCTGCCCTTGCCCTGCTAGGTAGTGGAGAATCACGGGTTTGGGAGGTGCTGCCGAAGAAGCCTTGGTGAGTTGTAGATGGTACACACTGCAGCCACAGTGTGCCGGTGGTGAACTTCTAAATATTTGCAACGGTGTTTTGGATTTACCGTAGCTCAAGATCAGATAGGATTCATCAAAATTAGATTCTAAATGGAATAATCAGCAATAAATTTTGCATCTCCTTTGTGGAGTACAAGATAAATTGAGGCTGGCTATTAGCATTTTCCTGGACAAAGGAATTCGACTGAGTAGAATAGGGACACCTGTTTTACAGTTGAGAAACTGTGGCTTCGAGCAAGAGTTGTGACTTGGGTAAAAGATAAATTCAACTTCTTAAGGGCTTGAATTTTATCAAATGAATTATTATCAGATCCTTTCTCCCTTAGGCGAAAAACAAGACAATGATGCACTATTCCCACTCTCTTTCGCACTGTGCCCAACCTCTAACTTAGATAATTAGAGAAATCTTAGCAGCCTGAAGGGTTGCTGCAGGGGATTGGAACACCCTGTATATGTGCGTATGCAGATTACGCACTGCTACTTCTAGATGAACCATATTAAGGCCCAACTAATATAGGTAAGTGAATTCTTTCTTAACTATATCTGATTACAAAATAAATGGGTCAAAAGTTTTAACTGAACAAATATTGCAGAATAGAATTTGTGAACGTTTTCGTATTTGACAAATAATAATGTAAAGTACTTATGGGTCCCATTTACTATCAAGACCCAAGTGGAGTCAAGCCTGAACTGTAAAGGCTGGAAAGAATAAAACAGGATCTGTGCTGTTTCACTCTTTACTTGTTCTATTGTGGATGGATTTGCCATGATCAAGAGAAGCATTACGCCAAGACTGAAATATCTGCCAGGATGATTGCTCATCCCATTCTGCAACATAATTACAAGTTTAATAAAATGGTGAATAGATCTTATAGAATGGGTGACAGTGTAACAATAGGTGTAAACGGGGAAGAACACACAAAGATATGGTTGGTCCCAATCAAATAGGTCAGTTGGTGCATGTTCAGGTTTTCCAACAAATTTAGAAAAATGTAATATCACATCGGTTGGGTTTAATATTCCAACAAGTATCTGGACTTCTTGGGGAATAGTTAAAAGTTTCCAAGAAAATATTAGGGGAAACTCAATATTATACTTTTATAATAGAAGTTTATTAGAAGTGTCATGAATGAAGGCTACAGAAACATAGAAAAATAGGAGCAGGGTAGGCCATTCGGCCCTTCGAGCCTGCTCCGCCATGCAATATGATCATGGCTGATCCTCTATCTCAATATCATATTCCCGCTCTCTCCCCATACCCCTTGATGCCTTTTGTGTCTAGAAATCTATCTATCTCCTTCTTAAATATATTCAGTGACTTGGCCTCCACAGCCTTCTGTGGTAGAGAATTCCACAGGTTCACCACCCTCTGAGTGAAGAAATTTCTCCTCATCTCAGTCCTAAATGTCCTACCCCGTATCCTGAGACTGTGACCCCTCGTTCTCGACCCCCCCAGCCAGGGGAAACATCCTCCCTGCATCCAGTCTGTCTAGCCCTGTCAGAATTGTATACATTTCAATGAGATCCCCTCTCATTCTTCTAAACTCTAGTGAATACAGGCCTAGTCGACCCAACCTCTCCTCATACGACAGTCCTGCCATCCCAGGAATCAGTCTGGTGAACCTTCGCTGCACTCCCTCTATGGCAAGTATATCCTTTCTTAGGTAAGGAGACCAAAACTGCACACAGTACTCCAGGTGTGGTCTCATGAAGCAGTTCATCAACCATGGGTATGAGCCATAAACTCTACCTCTATCCATCCACATACTGAGGATCCTGGGAGTTTCTTGTCTGTCTCAAACTTCTTGTCATTGGAATATTGATGGGTGATAAGAGCCAAGGCAGGATCTTGAGAAATTAGTCTAACAAATGTATGACAATCCATGGAGTAGCACAAACTGTAGACTAACTGAAAGATACCCTATCCTGCAATAAGTCATTTAATTATTTAAAACACATCATTCGAGGCACACAATCTAGAACCGCCAGGCATTGGAGAAAACAGCAATATTATAAAATGTTCCGACACAAATTTTGCTACACATGGGAGACCGGCTGGCATTATTAGCAGGTGTCTGAAAAACAGCCAGTGATATAAGGGTTGAGAGCTGCTGTCTGTGTAGCTGCTCTGAGCAAGTCTCCTGTAACTACCAATCAACTGTCTAAATGCTCTAGTAATTCCAAAAAAAATCCATGCTCCTTTTTAATCTGAATATCTGCAGACAGTGCCAGAAGGCCAAGTCATGCATGACAGGACTGCGACAAAGAATATCTCCTCTTCTATCTCCAGGCCACAGCAACATCATGTTGAACTTACCCAACCTCCTGTATTAAGAGGAAGATTTGCCCCAAATATCGTTCCCAAGTCAAATCTGGTTTAATTTTGCTCCAGACATTTCTTTCACTTACAGAGGGAAAACTTAATTAAGCGGTACAGAATGAAGAGATAAAATTAAAGTGAAGGATAAATTCACCCAGCAAGACTTGGAATGATTGCAGACAGTTTACATAAACATAGGAACAAACATAGGAACAGGAGTAAGCCATTCAGCCCCTCGAGCCTATTCGGCATTCAATTAGATCATGGCTGATCTGTATCTTAGCTCCATCTACTCACCCTGGTACCCTTACCTAAAAAAAAAATCTATCAATCTCAATTTTTAAATTTTCAAAACTGTGGGAGTTATGGGTTTCGAGGATCAGTTGCTGTACTTTCAGGGATAGAGAAACAGCAACATCAGAATTCAAGTTTAGCTCAACTGGACCGAGCAAAAGCTAACTGTGTCCGAAACTGGCTCATTTAGATTCAGAGAGAACATCCTGGTTCTCATCTCAAGCTGGTTTCCAAATAATGATATTTTAATAATTCCTATCTCAATTGTGTCATTATTTAGCTACAAAATTGACAGTATTGATTTTTTTTTTAATTGGTAAAACAGACTGTACATTGTCTTATAAGTTATTTATATAGGAAAAGTGTAGGTTCTAATTTGTACAACTGAGATTTGTCAAAGAACATCAGTTCACTGTGTTTCTCCACATGATCTCTAATCACCGCTAGGCTATCAGGGCAATCAGTAAAGTAGAAGTGAGGTGATCTCCCGGGGAACGAGAAGGAAAGTCAGAGGGCGAGTTAACCCATACCATCCCCTCACATTTTGTTGGTTCAAAAGCTAAGATCTGGAAGTAGATCACCTATTATCCCTTCTCACTTGGGTTTGTGTACGATATGGAGGAAGTGAAGATAATAAAGTGGACAAAATGTAGTGGGGGGGCGGGGGTGGGGTGGTTGGGAGGAAAAACACAAATAAGAGAAAGTCTTCCTCTTGCAGGCCACTTCCTCCATCTCCAGCTTTCTTCAGAGGACTCTGGTATTCTGTGCACAACCTCATTAACAGGGTGCTGTAGCTTTAAATGTTGCCAGAGAGAAAAAAGCCTTTAAACTAGGTCTTCACTGGATTAAAGGGGCCTGATTAGTCTGACTGATTTCATACAAGGTGCGATTTTTGCAAATAACGACTTGACGTTAGATCTTCGCTAAAGATCACTCATAAAAGGGCAAGAGCATCGTCTTAATTGTCCTCAGATGCTAAATGTCTGCACAAGAGCTAAAATGTGAGCATATTGTTACTGTAGCAGACAGCGAACACAGCAGGCTTCCTAAACCACATGAGATGAAGAGCATTCTTTTCAATTCTTACACCACATGGATTACAATTAGCTAAATAAACTGAGGGCAACCTTTTAATAGAATGGAACTCACTGACCATTAGTTCATCACATGGAACATGAGCCTCACTACTAATTATTTAAGTCACAAATATAATGGTCTTTCCTCTCATCCTGCTCCATTTATAGATTGCATAGAAATAGAAGATTGCTTTTCACAGGGAGTTTTTTTATGTGTGTGATCAGATCAGTATTGTATTTATTAATAGGCATGATGTCCTACTCATCTATATATAGAATAACAGATACCCTTGGAGAGACACAGAAGAGTACCATAAAGAGTAACAGTGGTGGAACTCGTCTGACTGGGGAGGGGGGGTCGAATCCAAGATTGCACCGACTTGACAGGAAAGGGATCAAGCTTAGGGACTGGGAAATGCCGACTTACCTAGTTTGAAGGCCGAGCCAGGGACCGCGCAGACTTACAGGCCGAACCTGGAGCCGCCAACGGGTGACCGAGGTTCCTGGGAGTGAAACGGAGGTGGTTCCCCCAAAGCTGCATTGGCCGACCTCAAAACGATTGGGGGGGGGGGGGAATCATGACCCCATCGAACCCCTCCCTCCACCCACTGGCTCTGGTACTGCATAATAATCATGAGGGTTGAATCAAGAGAAACGTCTTTACCCAGAGAGTGGTGAGAATGTGGAACTCGCTACCACAGGGAGTGGTTGAGGCGAATAGTATAGATACATTTAAGGGGAAGCTAGATAAGCACATGGAGGAGAAATAAAGAGAAGGTTATGCTGATAGGGTTAGATGAAGAGGGGTAGGAGGAGGCTCGTGTGGAGCATAAACACATGCATGGACCAATTGGGCTGAATGGCCTGTTTCTGTGCTGTAAATGTTATCAGCACCCCATCTCCCTCTGAGGTACATACAGCATTTAAACATAGAATATAGTAGAAAATCTGTTAATTATCAATCCTTTAGCTCCTGGGATGCAACCTTTTAATGACACAATCAAATGTGACAGGTTGAATGTTATCATTTGGTTCTTTTTGGTACTGTGGTATCAGAAGGTAATGGAGCTTTTTATATATTGTAAAGAAAATGAGCCACACACGATTCAGTGTTCACCTCACTCATTACACAAGAGGGAGAAAGGACACCAGCAGAAGCTGGGTGCGCACATTGATACTTTGAACTTCAGTAACTCCCGTTCTGGAGCAGCACTGAATACTGGACAGCTTAGTAAACTATAAGAAACAAAAACAGCATGTATCCAAGTTTGGAAAGAAACCCTTTAAGAGGTTGTGAAGCATTAAAATGCTGCATTACATTTTGCTGCCTTTAATTGTATGTAGTCCTTACTACTTATTTTAAAAAGTACATTCATTTTGATAAAAGATAGGACAGAGATTTTTCTTGTGTACACATTCATTAATGTGGCAGATGATCAGTGGTGGGAAACCTCTCCACATTTCTCTTCTCCTTAAAACCTAACTTTTGGTCACCTGTCCGAATATCTCTTTGTGGCTCAGCATCAAAGTTTGTCTGATAGGGCTCCGGTGAAGCTCCTTGGGATGTTTCATTACATTAAAGGCGTTATATAAAAGCAAGTTGTTGTGATCATATTTTCCTCACTGGGCTAACTTTAACAGAGTAGAAATGAGTAACCTGGAGACAAAAGCTCTTGAAGTGCTAACAGACCTTCCTTCTATTGCTAACTGATGTCTGCTGGCTCGCCCCTTCCCCATGAAGTGTTATAGAGGAAGGGGGACAAAAAAAACCTTGACTAGTTAAGTGCCAATCTACATAGAAACACAGACAATGTCTCAGCTGTGGCTAATAAAGGAAGGTTAGCTATTTACTCAAAACAGATGTATGAGTCAGTAAAGAGGATAAGCAAGATGTCAAAGTATGAACGTTGCACTGATGGAATGGAATGACACATTTGATGGGGAGGTGTGGGATGCAGTTATATTCCCCCACCATACTTGCCTTAGAGGCGGTGCAACGAAGGTTCACTAGATTGATCCCTGGAAGGAGAGGGTTGTCCTATGAGGAGAGATTGAGCCTATACTCTCTGGAGTTTAGAAGAATGAGAGGTGATCTCATTGAGACATAGAAGATTCTGAGGGGGGTTGACAGGGTAGATGCTGAGAGATTGTTTCCCCCTTGCTGGAGAGTCTAGAACTAGGGGGCATAGTCTCAGGCTAAGGGGCCGGCCTTTTAAAACTGAGATGAGGAGGAATTTCTTCACTTAGAGGGTTGTGAATCTTTGGAATTCTCTGCCCCAGAGGGCAGTGGATGCTCAGTCGTTGAGTATATTCAAGGCTGAGATAGATAGATTTTGGACTCCAGAGGAATTAAGGGATATGGGGACAGGGTAGGAAAGTGGAGTTGAGGTTGAAGATCAGCCATGATCTTATTGAGCAGGCTCAAGGAGCCATATGGCCTACTCCTGCTCCTAATTCTTATGTTCTTATGACTTGCTCGGACCCCTGCTGCTTTCCCTCTCCCAACCCAACTCCAGGCGTCAAGCTAACCATGACTCAACTCCCGAAGGCAGCTGACACATTGAGATGAATGAAAGTTTTGCTAATAAGCCAAATACTGTTAGTATAGACACACTGGCCATAAAAGGAAGATGCCATACTGATTTTCTTTTCAAAAAAAATACACGCACATTCACATGAAGTTTAAAATTATGTTCCTTCCATTTATACCTTTAAGAAAAACCCTATCACTATTACTTCACCTTTCTTAACAATCTGTATTAACAATAGCTGTCCTATTAGTTATACTTTCACTCATTTCAATCAATAGCTTACAAACACTATCTTCCAGGCTGTCTAACATGTCTAATTTGGATCTAACCTACTGTAGCTAATTGAACCATGAGTCGTTAAGGGAATATCTCTAAATAGCTCATTCTCAAACTGATATCATATTAGTGTATCTTTGCACTTCCCAAATCAGCCATCCTTATGGCTTTTCTGAGTAAGCTTGCCAATTGAGTGGCAAATTTGGGGCATTTTTGTATTGTGGTCTAAACTCATTTCACAAAGGATTCTTACAGCCAGCAGAAAGGAGACTTCCATTTCAGCCACCTGAGCAAGATATGTGAACTCCAATCTCACATATGCCAAAGTGAATTGTTATAATTATAACATCCTTGAACAGCACCATCTGGTGTACAGATAGAGCAATTACCTGTACATATATGGCATTGGTCACTGTGAGAGTTGTGTGCAATGCATTAGACAGTGAAGACTCTTGTAAACAAAGTATTATAGTCAATGACAATAACAAAAATTATGGTAAACGTTTTTTAATAAAAACTCATGTTACAGCCAGTCTTTTCTGCTGTCACTATTTTCTGACCTCAACTCTATCAACCACCCTGGTTGCCCCCTCATGCTAAATGCATCAACCTCCGCTTCCTATTTGATCCTAAGCTGAGTTTGCTATTGCACACCAGTTCATTGCCAGCTCCACTTTCCAGGACATTGACCGGTAACACTCCTGCATCTCCCTCTCTGCTGTTGAAACCCGAGCCATCAGCTCAAAGGATTGGCTTCTCCACCACGCTCCAACATTCAGCAAC
Organism: Squalus acanthias; assembly: GCA_030390025.1. NCBI lineage: Eukaryota > Metazoa > Chordata > Chondrichthyes > Squaliformes > Squalidae > Squalus > Squalus acanthias. The sequence continues at coordinate 42,532,119 of CM059442.1, forward strand.
TCCAATTTATTCAAAACTCCACGGCCCATGACATCTGCTGGTGTGGTGGAGCTGGACCGGTTCTTGACTGGGGCTGAGATTGCATCATAGAGAAGGTAAATTTCTTGATAGCTAACTCTTGGTCCATGTGATCTCCTGGACTGGTTTTGATTGCCTGAGGGGGTTGGAGAGGAATTTTCCAGAGTACTTTTCCTTTATTGGCCCTGGGTTTTTTCTCTGGCTTTTTGCCTCTTCTAGGAGATTACATGGCTTCAGGGGGAGGGGTGTGGGAAGTGTCTGGTCACAGTGCTCCAGCCATCATGGAGTGTGGGGCAGGCTTGATGGACCAGCTGATCTTTTCCTGCTCATCAATGCCGTAGGTTCTGCTGCACACCCAGCACTCCATCCTGGCCAAAGTCCAATGGCTCCCTGCGCCCTTGCACAGAGGATTTCCAACCCTTTGGAGCAGAAGGCCAGCTGTGTTCCACAACCAGCAAATGGGCATGCAAGACTGATTCAGCAGGAAGTACAGCCTGAAATTGAGACCCTCTATATTGCACCATATTTATCTTCACGTCTACTTTAGACATAGCTCAAGGCACCAAAGTAAGCATTCCATGTATCTAAGAGTGCAGTAGAGGGAGCTCTGTAGCATATTTGATCAACAACTCTCAGGAGACTGCAGAATCTCTCAGGCTTTGTTTCCAAATGTGGACTTCCACTTCTAAGCACATGTTGTTTATATATCAGTCCTATCTCTGACAACTAGATAGCCCTATAAAACTTTTTGCATATCAAGTTTTTTGCTTACTCTGCTTTCCTATTGGGTTGTAGTAGGTACTTAAGTGATGACTGCATAGGCTTTCCAAATGTTCATAACTCCAAACTTGTAAGCTGTAGTCCATTATCAGAACTATTTTTTTCTGGGCCAAGGTATCTAGCGAATTACTGCTTACAATGTACACTCACATTTGAGGTCTTAGTATTGGTTAACTTATTGAGCTTCAAAAAAATCAAAAGTATCCTATGCTGCTTAAGTATTGTTTTGAATGAAACATATCAGTCCCAACTTTCTGCCGAGATCTGCCGGGAATACCATGTGCTTTCATTGGCTTGTTGCACTCTTTATTTCTGGTTCTTTTTGCATGTTGAACGTTGGCTAATCATACCTACAACTTGTGCCAACACACCAAGCCAAAACAAAACACCTCTTGCTAACCTTTAAGATTTTTCAGTTCCCTGGTGGCTTTGATGTATTTTTACCAACATAAGTTTTCTAAGGCTGGCAAGCAAAAGAACTTCGATGATTCTATGAACTTTGTGACTTTTGAAGATAAGCCCCTCTTCAATAATCAATTCAGCTTGGGAGTCCCAATGTTGTTGTATCTCAGGATCAATTTCAGATTTGGGGTTTTCCAAGCTCAGGAATTTCACCTTTTGCAATGATTGGTCTTTCTCAGTTTCTCGCTTATTCTTGGTTTGTGACATCAGGAGACAAGTTACTATCTACAGTTATGTGAAGATCTTTGTCATCCATGCAGTTGCTTTCAGAAAGGGTCATTTCAGCCTAATGGTTTGGCTACACACAGCTCTGCACCTTTCTTGTATTTCCTGTCAAACTCAATTTTTGCAGCTTAAGCAACATTGTAGTTTTGGTGGGGTTTCATAAAGCGGCTTTTTAGTAAGAGTTTTGTGATCATTCTACCACAATATTTCTTGCATACACACATTGGTGTAAATTTGTGCTCCCGTATACCACAGCTGCAAATTCTTTCTCTATTTGGATATATATTCGGAGAAGAGCAGGGGAGTTTTCCCCGGTGTCCCTCAACCAACATCACTAAAAACAGATTATCTGGTCAGTATCACATTGCTGTTTGTGTGAGCTTGCTGTGCGCAAATTGGCTGCTGCGTTTCCCACATTACAACAGTGACTACACTTCAAAAGTACTTCATTGGCTGTAAAGCACTTTGGGACGTCCCAAAGTCGTGAAAGGTGCTGCATAACTGTAAGTTCTTTCTTTTTTCTTTTTATACCTGCACTGAGCTGGTGTATATGCTCACGAGGCATACACTATGCGTTGTTCCTCCTGTAGTAATATTGCGCCCATTCCTAAACTGGCAGCATTTAAGTTCGTTAGCCAACGTTAATCAATGTTGTCCTTCACTGGCTAGGTCACATCATAGTATTTCAGCACTGGATGTATGATTGGTTGAGCTTTTATTCCATGCTTTGCTTTCCTGCTATGCTTTGAATACATCAGCATATTTCTATGTCACTTTTAGGAATTAATTGTTAGTGATTGCATCAATTCCTTTAATCAACCGTGACTGTTGGCATGCTTAAAGTCCAAGGACTGGCTGCACTTGCTATTCTAGAATTTGAAATTCTAAATTTTGGTATTTGCCTGTATATTTGTATTATATTTTAATATTGGCTTGATGTTATGGCCAGAGTTCATCACCAACTTTGCATTAGATTTGCTCAATTTTGTCCTTAGTTCCTTATAAACTGATTATGATATGACATTCCACTGAGCTCTCGTATCTGGCTTAAAATTAATAGTTCTGTCATTCATCTTGAGGTCAAGAGTCCATTCAACAACATCTGTCTCAATCTCATCCATAAACGAAGTCTCACTATGATGGCTTTTTCACTCCCATGAACTCTATTTCTTATGCTTTGCTTATCTGCTGAGAATGGTATTCCATTGGCCTTGCATATTTTAACAAATGGTTTTGTGTTTTTTAAAAACCATAGACACCTTTGGCCATACCCTAGACATTGTTTCCTCTCATGCGAATTTTACATAAAATAACATAGAATGTACAGCACAGAATCAGACCATTCAGCCCAACCAGTCCATGCCGGCGTTTCTGCTCCACTTGAGCCTCCTCCCATCCTTCCTCATCTAACTCTATCAGCATAACCCTCTATTCCCTTCTCCCTCATATGCTTATCTAGCTTCCCTTTAAATGCATCTATACTATTCGCTTCAACTACTCCCTGTGATAGCGAGTTCCACATTCTCACCACCACTTTCTGGGTAAAGAAGTTTCTCCTGAATTCCCTATTTGATATCTTGGTGACTATCTTATAGTGATGGCCTCAAGTTTCGCTCTTCCCCACAAGTGGGAACGCCCTCTCTAGGTCTACTCTCAAAACCTTTTAGAATTACAAAGACCTCTATTAGGCCACCCCTCAGCCTTCTATTTTCAAGAAAAAAAGAGACCCAGGCTGTTCATCTTTTCTTTTATCTATTAATTTATTGATTTATCGCAGTACTTGCAATCCTTGATTTTCTGTTGACCAATTACATCTGATTTTTCTTTTTCATTGTATGAAGTGACATCTCTACTCCGCTGACTTGAATTTAGAGCTAGTTTTGCGCAGGTGTTTGAGCTATACTTTTGCTGGCTTCAACTGGAGCAGTAGGACTGGTGAGAGAGAGAGAGAGAGAGAGAGCACAATGAGAAACAATGGGACAGGGTGCGAACAGTTGAGAATTTGAAAATGTTACTGAATCAGCATCCCTGCCCTACCACCTCATGCACTTGTGCACATAAGCAGCCAATGAGAGATTTTTAGGGCAGAGCAATTTGTTTGAATGAGGAACTGCAGGTCACTTTGTGTCAGGCAACAGCAGGCTGCATGAGGGGTCCTGCAGGCTATGGGTTGGACACCCATGACCTAGCAAACCAACTTCAAGATCATCCACATCATTCATTTTCAAATCCCTCCATGGCCTCCATCAACTTTCTGAGGGATTTTCTCCAGCTATCCATCCTTGGCCTCCTTCACTGCTCAGACACAATTACTGCTCATTCACTGCTACCCCTGCCATCTGAGGAAGGGTTGCCAACCCTCCAGGATTGTCCGGGAGCCTCCAGGAATGGAAGTATAATCTCATGGATACTTCTGTGAGCAACCCAGGAGAAAAATCATAGAGGAATTTTTTTTAAATTGTGGGCTTTTTTCATTTTTGTTTAACACATTTGTTTATTAGTTCTAAAAAAAATTAGAGATGGGGGAAAAAGGCTGATTGAATGGGCGGGGTGGTTGGAGATCGTGTGATGAAACCTCCAGGAATATGTCTAACCAGAGCTGGCGACCCTAATCTGAGATCATTTATTTTGTCATTAAACTCTGCCCTTTGGAATTCACGCTTAATCAACTTTGGCGCCCTACCTCCCTCCTAAACTTCAATAGCCTCTTAAAAGCCTTTGGAGTAAAAATTCAGTTGGTTGCGCCTCCCGTTAGTGCCTTAAGAGGGCGCTAATGGGGCGCAAAGCCGCTAACGCCCGGGCGCAGCGATGTTTGCGCCGCTCGGGAACTTAACTAGAGATTGTGCGGCGGCGCTAAACCTTACCGCTGCGACCACCTGCGCGCGCAGATTGTGACGTCATTCCATGGTGCAACGCCCTTGTGGCGCCCCGGAGCGGAAATTGAGTGGCGCCCCCTGCCTTACCGCCTGGCGCATCCAACGACCGGAAGACTGGAAAGCTATCAATCGCTGTGGGGCTGGGGGGGGGCGCTATTTAAAGGGGGCCTCTTCCTGTCTTTTTCTGTGGTCGACATTTATGCACCACTCGTTCTGAGAGAGAGAGAGAGATTCGGAGAGCGAGAAAGAGAGACTTCTGCATTGACTCAACGCTTTGTGAGGTAGTTTTCCCTACTGATCCTAACTTCGCTAGTACTTTAGTTGCTGTCCTTCATTACTTTGCTTGCAAAGAGACTATGGGGGCTGCACTGATTGGGGGCGTCGTCCTGCTCCAGCTGAATCGGAGGACACAGAGACGCAGAGAGAGAGTGGCAATGATGGCCAGACGGAGGAGGGCCAACAGGCGTATGTACAGGAGAGCTTACCCTCCCAGGGTATATCGTGAACAGCTCTCCTACCTTCATATGTCTGAGGAGCTGTGTTTGCGAAGGCTGCGATTCAGCAAGGAGGTGGTCACTGAGCTCTGCCACCTGCTGCAGCCAGATCTGCAGCCTCAACTGAGGTCCAGGACGTCTCTGTCGGTGGCAGTGAAGGTCACAGTGGCTCTGAACTTCTACGCTACTGGCTCATTTCAAGCTGCTGCTGGGGACCTCGCCAATATCTCCCAGTTCGCGGTGCATTGCTGCATCCGGCAGGTCACAAATGCCCTCTTTAAAAGGAGACGAGAGTTCATCTCTTTCCCCATGACCCCAGACAAGCAGCGTGACCGCGCTCTGGGCTTTGCGAGGGTAGCAGGCTTCCCCATGGTGCAGGGCGCCATTGACTGCACGCATGTGGCTTTGCGTGCTCCGCATGAGAATGCCAAGGAATTCCGGAACAGAAAGGGGTTCCATTCCTTGAATGTTCAGTTGGTCTGTGACCACAGACAGCTGATACTCGCTGTCAATGCCCACTATCCTGGCAGCTGCCACGATGCTTTTATCCTGCGCCAGACTACTGTGGCAGAACTTTTCGAGGCACCGCATCAGCCAGTTGGTTGGCTTCTCGGGGACAAGGGGTATGCATTGAGCACCTGGCTGATGACACCGCTCCGTACGCCCAACACCCCTGCTGAGCTGCGGTACAATGAGAGCCATCAAGCTACCAGGAACATAATTGAGCGCACAATCGGCGTGCTGAAGCAACGGTTCCGCTGTCTCGACCATTCTGGAGGAGCCCTGCAGTACTCGCCTGAGCGAGTATCGAACTTCGTAGTTGTGTGCTGCATGTTGCATAACATGGCAATCCTCAGGACCCAGCCAATGCCACCAGGCCTTGGAGCACCACCAGAGGAGGAGGAGGAGAGGAGGAAGAGGACGAGGAGGATGATCATCAGCAGCACCAAGGCAGGAGGGCGGCCCACAATGGTGAAACTGCAAGGGCCGTCCGTCAACGGCTAATAGCAAGCTGCTTCTAGGGCCCCTGCTGTGGAAATGGCTTCTGCCATTGCTAACAACATCAATGAACCCAGCACGCAACCCCTAAGCTGGCCAAGGCACCAATAATTCCAACCACCAACCATGTATATTTTGAATACAGAAACTTATTTATTTTACAAACTCTGTGTGTGTCAATTCCTCATGACAAACTCATAGAAATAAACACAAAAAAACAGTCAATAACATAACTGGTTCTCACAACCTGGAGATAATGTCCAAAACACTAAACAAAAGTTGGACCATGAACCTCGACCTTTAATAAAAAAATGACCAGCATTTTGTCACACCTCCTACTTTTTGCCCTTCGAGGGTGATCTCCTTCCCTTGCGCACTTCCCCCCTTCTAACCCTACTGCTCCTCTGTAATGGGACCTCAGTGGCTGCAGCAAGGCTGGTGGAAGGCTGCTGCTCGTCAGACCCTGACACTGCAGATGTCCCTGAAGGACGGCCTCGACCAGTTCTGGGCCTGGAGGGCCCGGCTGCAGACTGCACCAACTCTGCATGGGCGGCAACAGTCTGTCCTACAGGCGGTGGCAAGTGCAGTGGAGAAGTGACAGTGTTGGCAGCAGGAATGCTGTCATCGTGAGAGAGGACAGCAACTCCCTGCTCGCCCGACACACTGGCACTCCCACGGGGCAGCACTTCAGCATCCGGAGCAATCTGCTGGAGAACAGATTGCTGGCCTGCTGCGGCGCGGTGACAGCCCCGGGGACATGTGAACGAACCATCGAGGTTGGCAGCAGTCTGTGCTCGCGTGGCCTCAATCTGAGTCTGCATGAGAGCAGTCAGAGATGGGATCACGGCAGCCAGTGACTGAATTGCAGCACTAAGCGTTAGTGTGGCATCCGCCTGTGCTACAGCGAAGTGCTCCACACTCCTTGCCAGTGACTCAATGCATTCGGGCACCCTTCCCACTGCACCCATGAGCTCAGTGTGCATGCCCACCGCCTGGGTGTTCATTTCTGCGATCAGCCGCTCCTCCTCTGCGTCCATTGCAGTAGGAGTGTCTGGCATACTCTCCCTCTGGGGAGAAGGCCCCCGTTCTTCCCTACCCCCATGGCGTTGCTGCAGCCCGCTGGGTCCTGGAGCTTCACCCTCATCAGACCCTTCCCCCCTGCTCCCCTCCAGGGAAGGCGTGTTCCCAGTGTGGGCATGGGCTTCCTCGGGAGAGGGTGGCACTGATGCTCCGGCTTCCTCTTCCTCCTTGGCTGCAGCTTCACTCCCAGTGGCAGCTTCAGGGCCCGTCTCCTCAGCTGGTGAATCACCATCTGAAAGCAGGGAGGTACAAGAGTGGCTTTAGCGTGAGGACAGGGTGGCAGTAAGGGAGGAATAAGTGCAGCGAGTTAGCAAGTTGGATTGAAAGTGTCAAAGGCTGGTGTTGTGAGGGACAAGTGGAAGGACAGAGGACAAAAAGGTGATGACCTTACCATTGCTGTCCAGAACGGGGTCGGCGTCTCCAGTGGCGACGGGACCAATCACCCGGCTTGCCACAATCCTGTGGACGCGCTCCTCAAGATCGCTGAGGGGTTGCAGCTGAGGCCGCCCTCCACCTGTCCGTTGCTGCTGTCTCCGATTATGCGCCAGCTTGGCCTGTAAGAAAAAGGACAGCATCTGAGTAAATATACAGCCATGGTCTTGCCTGATGTGCCTCCCATAGGTGAATAGCCCTTACTGTATGCAGCCATGGTCTTGCCTGATGTGCCTCCCATAGGTGAATAGCCCTTACTGTATGCAAAGTGTGGAATGTGTGTGTGTGTTTCATGAAAGGGCCATAGGTGTTGGATGAGTGTTGTGCATTGGGGTTTTAAGACCCTCTGGCCATAGAGTGAGGTTGAGATGGAGGGATGGAGAGGTATTGAGAAAAAGCCACTCACCCTGACGACCCGAGTGAGGTCGTTGAACTTTTTGCGGCATTGAGTATGGGTCCTGGGCACCATGCTCCTGGAGGAGACGCTCTGAGCCACCTCCCTCCACACTCTTCTGAACTCGCGTGGCAAAGGCCTCCTGCCACTCTCAGGGAAGAGTATACATCTTCTGCGCTCCACCGTGCCAACCAGAGCATCCAAGGCCCGCTCGGTGAAGCGATGAGCTCGTTCTCTCACCCTCTCCATCCTTGGCAGCAAAATGGATTCACAGGTCTCTCCAGGCCGAGATTCAAGGCTGCAATGAGCAGGGTGTGGCTGGGGAGCAAGTTGCCCCCCCCCGCTTTAAGAAGTGGCCGGCGCCAGTGTGTCTGTGTTCCCTCGCTAACTGGCAGCAGCTGCGCTGCGCTCGCGCGCTGAGTTAGCGCCTCACTGCTCGGCCTTTGCGCCTTAAGACAGGTGTGCAGCGCCTGATTTAGCGCTCCACTCACCTCCCGGGGCGGTAAAAGTGAAGTTTCCAGTCAGTGGCGATAATTAGCGCCAGGCGCTAATATTTGCATCCAGACGATATTTGCGCCCCAAATGGGGCGCAACCTAATTTTTCCCCCCATGTCTTTGATCATGCCTTCAATCACACTCTAGTCCTACAGTTTTCCCTCCTCCCTTCTCCTTAATAGTCTCCTTTTCCCTTTAGTCAAATGCTCAGGCACTTTATTACATGAGGAGCTCTCCAGAAATGCAAGTGTTGCAGTATATTTCACTTATTGGTTGCTTGATTTAAATTCATATTTGACAGTGGTACATTTTCCACAGTATGCATGCCAGAACTTACTGTGTGAATAGGTATAGAAACGAATCACTCTGACATACTGTGTGTAATCACCAAGCGAGAGGCAACTAGTACTGTTCACCATCAGTAGAAAAGGTGTAGTGCCAGAGGACTGGCGGATAGCCAACGTAATACCTATATTTAAGAAGGGGGATAGAACATGTCCAGGGAATTATAGACCAGTCAGCTTAATATCAGTGCTAGGAAAAACAATGGAATCCCTACTAAATGAGAGAATAGAAGAACATCTGGAAACGAAAAGTATAATAATGAATAGTCAGCATGGATTTCAAAAGGGAAAATCTTGCTTGACCAACCTTATTGAATTTTTTGAAGAGGTAACAGAGAGAGTAGGTAATGGTAATGCAGCAGATGTAATTTATCTAGATTTTCAAAAGGCCTTTGATAAATTACCCCATAATAGACTAATGAATAAGGTCAGAGAATGCGGAGTCAGGGGACAGGTAGCAGAATGGATTGCTAGCTGCTTCAAGACCGAAAGCAGAGAGTGGGAGTAAAGGGTAGCTATTCACAGTGGCAGAAGGTGGGTAGTGGTGTTCCACAAGGATCAGTGCTGGGACCACTGCTGTTCACAATTTACATTAACGATTTAGACTTTGAAATCAAAAACACAATTTCTAAATTTGCGGATGATACCAAATTGGGGGGGATAGTCAGTACTGAGGAGGACTGCAACAAATTACAGGAGGACATTAATAAACTTACAGAATGGGCAAATAATTGGCAAATGAAGTTCAACACAGTTAAATGTGAGGTGTTACATTTTTGTAGGAAGAATAGGGAGGTCACTTATTACTTGGAGGGTGCGAGTCTAGGTGGGATAGAGGAACAAAGGGATCTCGGAGTACAAACACACAAATCACTGAAAGTTGCGCCACAGGTTAGCAAGGCCATAAAAAAAGCAAACCAAGCACTAGCGAGTTGAGGAACAGGGAGAGAGTGCAGATAAACACGTGGCTGCAGGGATGGTGTAGGGGGGAGGGTTTCAGTTATGTGGATAATTGGAGCACATTCTGGGGAAGGTGGGACCTGTACAAACAGGACGGTTTGCACCTGAACCAGAGGGGCACCAATATCCTGGGAGGGAAATTTGCTACGGCTCTTCGGGGGGGTTTAAACTAATTTGTCAGGGGGATGGGAAAAAGGGCTGTAGTCCACGAGCCAGTGGTGAGTGTAGGGAGGTACTGAGGAGGGTATCAAGGTCGCAGGAATGTACCGGCAGACAGGAAGATGGCTTGAAGTGTGTCTACTTCAATGCAAGGAGCATCCGGAATAAGGTAGGAGAACTTGGAGCGTGGATTGGTACTTGGGACTACGATGTGGTGGCCATTACGGAGACATGGTTAGAACAGGGACAGGAATGGTTGTTGGAAGTTCCGGGGTATAGATGTTTCAGTAAGAGTAGGGAAGTTGGTAAGAAAGGTGGAGGAGTAGCATTGTTAATCAAGGATAGTTTAACAGCGGCAGAAAGGCAGTTCGAGGGGGATCTGCCGTCTGAGGTAATATGGGCTGAAGTTAGAAATAGGAAAGGAGCGGTCACGTTGTTAGGAGTTTTCTACAGGCCCCCAAATAGTAATAAAGATGTGGAGGAAGAAATTGCAAAGCAGATTATGAATAGGTGTGGAGGTCACAGAGTAGTTGTCATGGGTGACTTCAACTTTCCAAATATTGATTGGAACCTTTATAGGTCAAACAGTTCGGATGGGATAGTTTTTGCACAGTGTGTGCAGGAGGGTTTCCTGACACAATATGTGGATAGGCCGACAAGAGCTGGGGCCACGTTGGATTTGGTACTGGGTAATGAACCGGGCCAAGTGTTTGATTTGTATGTGGGAGAGCACTTTGGAGATAGTGACCACAATTCGGTAACTTTCACTATTGCAATGGAGAGGGATAGGGCCATACGGCAGGGCAGGGTTTATAATTGGGGGAGGGGTAATTATGATGCGATTAGGCAAGAATTAGGGAGTATAAGATGGGAACAGAAACTATCAGGGAAAGGCACAAACGAAAAGTGGAGCTTTTTCATGGAGCAATTACTGCGTGTCCTTGATAGGTATGTCCCTGTCAGGCAGGGAGGAAATGGCCGAGTGAGAGAACCATGGTTCACAAAAGAGGTTGAATGTCTAGTCAAGAGGAAAAAGGAAGCGTATGTAAGGATGAGAAAACAAGGTTCAGTTGGGTCGATTGAGGGGTACAAGGTAGCAAGGAATGAGCTAAAAAAAGAGCTTAGGAGAGCTAGGAGGGGGCATGAGAAGTCCTTGGCGGGTCGGATCAAGAAAAACCCCAAGGCTTTTTACTCTTATGTGAGAAATAAAAGAATGACCAGGGTGAGGGTAGGGCCGGTCAAGGACAGTAGTGGGAACTTGTGCATGGAGTCAGAAGAGATAGGAGAGGTGATGAATGAATACTTTTCGTCAGTGTTCACCGAGGAGAGGGGCCATGTTCTTGAGGATGAGAGTGTGATAAAGGTGGATAGGCTGGAGGTGGTAGATGTTCTGAGGGAAGATGTTTTAGCAATTTTGAAGAACCTGAGGGTCGATAAGTCCCCTGGGCCAGATGGGATATATCCTAGGATTCTTTGGGAGGCAAGGGAGGAGATTGCAGAGCCTCTGGCTTTGATCTTTGGGTCCTCACTGTCCACGGGGATGGTGCCAGAGGACTGGAGAGTGGCGAATGTTGTTCCTCTCTTCAAGAAAGGAAATAGGAATGACCCTGGTAATTATAGGCCGGTTAGTCTTACTTCGGTGGTTGGTAAGATAATGGAAAAGGTCCTGAGGGATAGGATTTATGACCATTTGGAAAGGGGCAACTTAATCAGGGATAGTCAACACGGATTCGTGAAGGGTAAGTCTTGCCTAACAAATTTGATTGAATTCTTTGAGGAGGTAACTAAGTGTGCAGATGAAGGTAGAGCAGTTGATGTCATATACATGGATTTTAGTAAGGCGTTTGATAAGGTTCCCCATGGTCGTCTCATGAAGAAAGTAAGGAGTTGTGGGATAGAGGGAAATTTGGCCGATTGGATAAGTAACTGGCTATCTCATAGAAGGCAGAGGGTGGTGGTGGATGGAACATTTTCGGACTGGAGACCAGTTACCAGCGGTGTGCCACAGGGGTCGGTGCTGGGTCCTCTGCTGTTTGTGATTTTTATCAATGACTTGGAGGAGGGGACTGAAGGGTGGATCAGTAAATTTGCTGATGACACCAAGATTGGTGGAGTAGTGGATGAGGTGGAGGGCAGTTGTAGGCTGCAAAGAGACATTGATAGGATGCAGAGCTGGGCCGAAAAATGGCAGATGGAATTTAACCCTGATAAGTGCGAGGTGATTCATTTTGGTAGGGCAAATTTGAATAAGGATTACAGGGTCAACGGCAGGGTTCTGAGGAACGTGGAGGAGCAGAGGGATCTGGGGGTTCATATCCACAGATCTCTGAAGGTTGCCACTCAAGTGGATAGAGCAGTAAAGAAGGCCTATGGTGTGTTGGCGTTTATTAACAGAGGGTTTGAGTTTAAGAACCGTGAGGTTATGCTGCAACTGTACAGGACCTTGGTGAGACCACATTTGGAATATTGTGTGCAGTTCTGGTCACCTCACTATAGGAAGGACGTGGAAGCATTGGAAAGAGTGCAAAGGAGATTTACCAGGATGCTGCCTGGTTTGGGGGGGAGGTCTTATGAGGAAAGATTGAGGGAGTTGGGGCTTTTCTCTTTAGAGCGGAGGAGGATGAGAGGCGACTTAATAGAGGTTTATAAGATGATGAGGGGGATAGATAGAGTGGATGTTCAGAGACTATTTCCTCGGGTAGAGGCAGCTGTTACAAGGGGGCATAACTATAAGGTGCATGGGGGGAGATATAGAAGGGATGTCCGAGGTAGATTCTTTACTCAGAGAGTGGTTGGGGTGTGGAATGGACTGCCTGCTGTGATAGTGGAGTCGGACACTTTAGGAACTTTCAAGCGGTTATTGGATAAGCACATGGAGCACACCAGAGTGATAGGGAGTGTGATAGCTTGATCTTGGTCTCGGACAATGCTCGACACAACATCGAGGGCCGAAGGGCCTGTACTGTGCTGTACTGTTCTATGTTCTATGTTCTATGTTCTAGGGTTTATTTCTAGAGGGATAGAATTGAAAAGTAAGGAAGTTATGCTAAACCTGTATCGAACCTTGGTTAGACCACACTTATTTAGAGTACTGCGTGCAGTTCTGGTCATATTATAAAAAGGATGTAGAGGCACTGGAGAGGGTGCAGAGAAGATTTACAAGGATGATACCAGAAATGCGAGGGTATACATATCAGGAAAGGATGAAGAGGTTGGGTCTCTTTTCTCTTGAAAAAAGAAGGCTGAGGGATGACCTAATAGAGGTCTTTAAAATTATAAGAGGTTTTGATAGAGTGGATACAGAGAGAATGTTTCCACTTGTGGGGAAGAGCATAACTAGAGGCCATCAATATAAGACAGTCACCAAGAAATCCAATAGGGAATTCAGAAGAAACTTCTTTACCCAAAGAGTGGTGAGAATGTGGAACTCGCTACCACAGGGAGTGGTTGAAGCGAATAGTATAGATGCATTTAAGGGGAGGTTGGACAAGCATATGAGGAGAAGGGAATAGAGGGTAATGCTGATAGATTTATATGAGAAAGATGGGAGGAGGCTTGAGTGGAGCATAAACGCCGGCATGGACTGGTTGGGCCGAATGGCCTGTTTCTGTGCTGTATATCCTATGTAATCCTATGTAATCACTGCGAGATTATGGTGCTTTTTACTTCATGATGAATTATAGGTTGGCTGTCCCATTTTATGTTCTTAAATCAATAACATGTTTTAAAATGAAAATGTTTACTAACTTAGAAAACTGAAAATAGGAAGTTTTGTTGATTTTTGACATTAGGTATGGATGCGTTGTGATTTGTTAATCCTGTTAAATTGCTATTACGGTAGATTTGATCATTTCGTGCAGTAGCTGAAGGGGCTAGATGTTCTTAGCAAAAATATTTTGTTCAATGTTTCCTCTGACATTTGTTTAACATTTGTTTATGGATTTTTAATCATTTTTTTGCAAAGAAAGGATTTGAAAATCAGACTTTTTTTTAATGGTGAGGTTTTTTAAGCAGAGTTTATTCTCAAGTTTAAAACAGGCACCTAGACAAAATGTGGCTAAACAGAAGTTGCTTTCTCCAGGGACTAAACCAGAAGCAATTTGTTTACCTTGTCTAGGTAATTGAAAAATACCTCACTCCCATTGTGTTGGAAAGTCCTTTGATCCCACTCTGCCTGAGAACAGATGGAAGATAAAAGAGAGGGAGAGGCTTTCAGAGAGGCAGGAAGGCTGTAAGGGTAGTCAGGCTTTCAGACAGAGTGCTGCAAAAGCTTTAAGCAGACTCAGAAAGTCAGAAATTCTGCAGGAACAGTTACAAGGCATTGGGCCAAAACTTCGGCACTTCCCGGGTGAGACCTCACTGTGTACTCACCCGCAAGGCCTCCTGAAGTGCCGGTTTCCTGCATGCACTGCACATGCACGGGAAACCGGAACTTCCAGTCTGGTGAAGGGAGCGGTTCAGAGGTGAACCATGTGCGCGGTAGAGGCCGCGCGCACGCAGCAAACTTAGGGTTTTTTTCAGGTTTCTTCGGGAGGGTAAGTATTGAAGAACCTACGCTTTTAAAAAGGAGGCGCAGGACCCGTTTTCAACAAGGTAAGTGGTTAATTAATTATAATTTTAAAAAAATTTCAACAGGTTTATCTTTTTTAGATACTTTAAAGAAAGGTAAGTTTATTTTTAGCACTGTTAAAAAGTATTTTAATTTTGTTTAAAATTTAAATTTTTGTTTAAAGTAGTTAATTTATTTAACTTATAGTTAGTTTATAAATGTGATGTTTTTTTTTAAATTTATTTGCAGTTTAGTTGTTCTTTTGGGGCTGATTTCAATTCATAGATTTGACAGGTCTTCCTGTCAAATCTATGAATGAAAGATGGTCTGCTGCCATTGGCTCTCCATGGCCCACGTGATCCCAGGGGATGCATCGCACTAACTACGCCCCTGGGACACGCAAGCACTGCGCGCCGGCACTTGGAGCAGGCCCAGGAGCTGAAGTTCCCGTGGGCCCAGAGGTCAACGGCAGGCGCGGTAGGTAAGTGCGCGCGCGATCCTTACCCCCGCGGCAAGCCGAAGAGGCGAATTTCAGGGCCATTGTTTTAAGTCAAGTAAGATGGCTCAGTGGTGTGCGGAATCATGGCGTGTTCTTTATTTTGTATCATTATACGACGATAAGTTGTACAAATGGAGAAAGTGAATTCAATCATAATTGCTGCTCTGCATGTTACTCACTGTGAAATAAAGCAGTTTAAAGATTAGTATCAAGCCTCGGCTCACCACGTGTTTACTCAATTCGCCTTTAAAGAGATTGAAGATGGACACATGTAAAAGATACATTCAGGTCACAAGCGGGTACTATTGTTACACCTGCAGATCATGCTATTGTACAAGCAGATAGAGGCAAGTGTGAGTCCATTCCCACAAAAGCAAGAAGGTGATGCTTATAGGGCTAGATGAAGAGGACTGGGCGGAGGCTTGTGTGGATCATAAACACCGGCCTGGACCAGTTGGGCTGTAAATACTATGGCCCAGAAATTGATCTCGCTCTGTTCCCGCGGGGGTAAGCCTTTCCCGCGATGTCTCACCTCGCTTATGCTTTTTCTGATCCAGCTCGCACGAAATTGATGTTCCAGACATCAGCTGTGCTGGGCTTGCGTATCCCAGCGGCGTAGTTAATTCGTGCGAGCTGTGGGATCACGTGACTCAGTTAGAGCCAATGGCAGCACACCATCTTCCATTCATAAGTCTCACAGCATGGCTGAGAGACTTATGAATCTTACACCCCCCCAAAATAACAGCTAAACCTCAATTAAATTTTTAAAAAAAACCATCACATTAATAAAATAAGTATAGTTAATTAAATTAACCATTTTAAATAAAAAATTAAATTTTTGAAAAAATTTAAAATCTTTTAAAAAGTTATAAAAATAAACTTACCTGTCTTTAAAGTCTATAAAAAAGATATACCTGTAAAAAAAAATTCAAAAAAATACTTAATTCACTACTTACCTTCTTAAAAGCGGGTCTTACTCCTCCTTTTTACATTTCCAAAATCTTCCCTACTTACCTGCGCGTCCAAAGCATGAAGTGCACAGCGTGCGCGCAGCCTGTAGCGCGCACGCGATGCACTCAGGCCCCGCCCCCTTTTCGGAAGAGCAATTGCCGGTTTTCAGCGCATGCGCAGGGCATGCAGAAAACCGGCAATTGGAGTGGGAATACGCGAGAGTATGCAGTGCGTACTCTCGCGTCCCGGGATCAATTTTCGGCCCTATGTCATTTTATGTAAGACACTCAGGCCACTCCCAGGAGCAACTGATGCCAATTAATTCAAGAAGACCTGAATTTATAACCGTCAGCAACAAAATAGGTAGTCGTTGTGTCTGATTTCCAGTGACCACGTTCCCGGACTCCTTTTTAAAAATTATTTTTACTGTCAATATCCAGGTTAATTTGTGGAATTTTCACTTAAAAACTAGCAGAATACTTTATTTTGTCACATAAAATGAAAAGTTCCCCTCACATCTCTGTAAAGGTTATCGCTCAAAATAAATATATTTTAAACTTCGTACATAATGGCCAGTCACATCAGTCATTAAAGGACTTGTGCAAGAGTCTAGTCCCGTTGTGTGTTCGCCATCATTAGGCAGGGTGTGAGAGGACACAAGTGCGCAAGGGCATGCTCGGGCAGGGCTAGTTACTGGCAAAATCTGAGGGGCTCCTTGCTGAATCTGGAGTGTTAAAGTGTGCTGCTGAGGGCAAATAAATTCAATATTTTTTAAATCTCCTTCAAAAGCAGGGGCTTTGCTGAAGTATTTTTAAAATGTATTTAAAAGGCAATTAGTAATTGCTGGAGACTCCAGGACAATCTGGGAGGGTTGGCAACCCTATTGACTCAACTGGGGCGGTGCATTTGTCGGACAGTGTTTAAGAACATAAGAAATAAGAGCTGGAGTAGGCCATTGTTTTAAGACAGATGGAAATAAGGCTGCAAAATTATCCATCCACAGCCCAATTTCTTTGATGTAGAAGCAAGAAAGTTGGAGAAAGCTAAATCCCATCCCAGCCTCTTTCATCGAGTTGTTGATATATTCTCGCATTGAACTGAAGCCTCATCTCTCGCGCAAAGATAACAGATAACCTGAAAGAAGACAGCGCTGCAACGGTCATTACAAAACATTGCACCACAGGTCAAAAAAAATGGATTAGGAAAGAAAAAAAGCTGCATAATTATTGGCATGAACTTCTCAAGTTTTTTATATCTCTTCCTACCATCTGTGCACAGCGTCGAAATGCCAACAGTAAGCTAGCTTAAAACAATGAAACAAGCAAGGAGCAATGCTTAAAATTAAATATAGCGAGGCTCAAAGGTTTACAAAAGGTCTCTCTGGATGAGATAGGTCAAACTAATTATTTACACTTTATGCAATGTTAATCAGTGGGGAATACATCACCATACATGTTGTGCCATGATTTTGAAAATGGTGACCTTTCACATGTGATTAAAGCGCCATTGAGCTCTGAAACAATACTTGGCTCCCGTGAGGTGCTGATAAAGCCATGGGGAGTTAGGATCATTATCTATATTCTGAGAAAAGTAGCTCTGACTGGATAATTAATAGCAGAACCTCCAGTGTACTTCCCAGAGGATTTCTGTCCTGTAAATTAAAACATGAGGATGTTCAAGCAAAACTCTGCAGCTGCCAATGTTTAAAGTAATGGGTCCTGTCTCTGACTGAAGAGCAAGCTGCCGCTAACAGGTGACTGATGGAAATGTTTCATCAATTAAAATGCCAATAAAGGTTGTGAATAATATTGCAGCAACCCGCTGGCATTGTGACATTTTGAGCATCAGTAAATACTGCACAAATGGAAAATAGAAGAGACAATCTGGAGTACTGTGCACAGTTTTGGTCACCACAACTTAAGGAGGCCATCCAGAGACAGTGCAGAGGAGAGCAGCAAGGGGAAGAGCTACGAGAAACAACTTGGTAAGATTGGAACTCTTCAGTATCGAAGAGACATTGCAGATGGGCCCCCACAGAAGTAGATAGGATACTTGAGAGAGTAGAAAAAGTAAGCTGAAAGAATAGTGTCAGATACACCAGAGGGCACAATTTCCGTATTACAAAGGACAAAATTAGGACAGAAAGGGGTAAAAATTCACTTGGTTGCGCCTCCCGTTAGCGCCTTAAGAGGGCGCTAATGGGGCGCAAAGCCGCTAACGGCCGGGCGCAGCGATGTTTGCGCCGCTCGAGAACTTAACTTGAGATTGTGCGGCAGCGCTAAAACTTACCGCTGCGACCACCTGCGCACGCAGATTGTGACGTCATTCCATGGTGCAACGCCCTTGTGGTGCCCCGTAGCGGAAATTGAGTGGCGCCCCCTGCCTTACCGCCTGGCACTTCCAACGACCAGAAGACTGGAACGCTATCAATCGCTGTGGGGCTGGGGGGTGCGCAATTTAAAGGGGGCCTCTTCCTGTCTTTTATTGTTGGTGGCATTTTTGAACTGCGCATTCTGAGAGAGAGAGGGAGAGACTTCTGGAGAGATTCAACATTGTGTGAAGGAGTTTTGGGTACTGAGCAGCACTTTGCAGGTTCATTTTGATTTGCCATTCCTTGTATCGATTTAGCAGAGACTGTGGGAGCTGCACTCTGAGCTCTTTGCCTGGTACTCTCTATTGTTCTTTCCAGCACATTTGATGTGCAAGTCTCTCCAGGCCGAGATTCAAGGCAGCAATGAACAGGATGTGGATGGAAAGCAAGATTAACCATCCCCTTTAAGAACTGGCCCGTGCCATTGTGTGTGTGTTCCATTGCTGACTGACATTACATGAGCTTCGCCAGCGCTCCGAGTTAGCGCCTCACTGCTCGGCCTTTGCGCCTTAAGAGAGGTGTGCAGCGCCTGCTTTAGCGCTCCACTCACCTCCCGGGGCGGTAAAAGTGAAGTTTCCTGTCAGTGCCGATAATTAGCGCCAGGCGCTAATATTTGCGTCCGGACGATATTTGCGCCCCAAATGGGGCGCGACCTAATTTCTACCCCAAAGAGTCAATAACTGGAACAGGTTGCCAGGAAGGGTGGCTGAGGCATTCATTTAAGTAACAGATGGTGTAATGGGAAGCTGGTATGGTCGGTATTCTGAAAGGATGAGATAAAATGTACTGCAGGGGCTTCTTCATCTGCACCTATCTTGTGACAATATATAAAGAACTCCATTTTGGAACAAAGATTTCCATTCCAAATGTAGGATTGTTGTTGGCATCACTGGCTACAGGAACATTATATTCTCCAATTACCTCACCTCAACAAGCACGGAAACATCCCACTTTATTTGGTTTTGGTTAAAACGATTGCCTGATTTTAGAAACTCTTCGGCCTTTGTCACAACGCAACCCCAACAGAAAGCACAAGAGTACACGAGAAGAACCTGCTGATGCAATGGGAAAACATTTGCTACATGCCCGTTGGGTACTCCCCTTCCCCTCCCCTCCAACTTTCTGCTCTCCCCTCCTGAAGGTGCTCACACTGAGCGACATTGACGTTTTGAACTAAAAATGGGATAAGTAGAGGATAGCTCACGAGTTATACCATCATGGGCCTTGATATTATGCTGTGTGGTGATTAGCATACAAAAGATTTAACATATTCATGTTAAATTCATAAGAAAGAAAAAGAAAGACTTGCATTTATATAGCGCCTTTCACGACCTCAGGATGTCCCCAAGCGCTTTACAGCCAATGAAGTACTTCTGAAGTGTAGTTACTGTTGTAATGTAGGAAACGCGGCAGGCAATTTGTGCACAGCAAGCTCCCACAAACAGCAATGTGATAAATGACCAGATCATCTGTTTTATGTTGAAGGATAAATATTGGCCAGGACACCGGAAGAACTCTCCTGCTATTCTTTGAATAGTGCTGTGGGATCTTTTACATCCAACTGAGGGGGCAGATTGGGCGTGGGTTTACTGTCTCATCCAAAAGACAGCATCTCCACCTCCTGTAGCCAGTGCAGTGCTCCCTCAGTACTGCACAGAAGTGCTAGCCTGGATTATGTGCTTAAGTCTCTGGAGTGGGACTTGAACCCATAACGGTCTGACTCAGAAGCCAAAGTGCTACCACTGAGCCACAACTGACACCTTGACACCTATTTTAACATAAACATTAACCATTTAAAATAAAGGGGTTAAACCTTCCATTGAAATAGCAGGCAATGAAATGTAATATAAACGTTAAACTTTTATGCACACAGCATAATCTTAAGGTCCCTGATAGTTTAACTTGTGCACTGTTTATCCCCTTTTACAGTACAAACATTAAAATGTCATCAAATAGCATTATTGTAGAGATATGGGGAAATAGCAGATTTGCATGTGTGAAATGCCAGGCAGTTCAGTGCATAAAGCGTCAGGAGACTTAGGATGTGCAAGGTTTATGGAGTCAAGCCACAACCTCATAATGAAAAAAGCTTCAGTGGTTTTTGATGGAAGAAAGCTTGCATTGATGGGAATAACGTCCCCTTTGTAGGGTTTGCACAGAAATAACAGCCTGGGAAAGACAGTTTTTGTTCTTAATGGTGGTTTGCAATATTCCACTTCTGATGAGTTAAGTTCTAAAATGGTAACAGTTAATCTTGGGGGAACTGTTAGTATGCCACTCGCCAAAAGTAGTAATTCTACATCGTAATTTAAAAAATAAAAAACGTCCATTTTTATTTAAGTGCATGGCATACCTGTAACGGTATAATTTAGATAATACTCTACAATTTTAAACATCTTAATTATTTCCTAACTACACCCCTAACATTTAGCCCTCTGTTAGCCGTATACTTTTATGTGTTTATTCTTGCTAATTACATGGATTTCTGTGGAGATTAGAGCCTTCTCGGTGTTTACACAGGTCATATAAAAGTTACATTTCCACCGTGCTTCTTTTGTGGTCCTTCGATGAACACATCTTGCAGCCGTGATAAAACATAAACACAGAGGCTTTACTTTGAATGTACAATTCCTGCTGGCTGGATCAAAAAACACTTTCAAAGAGCAGATTTGACACTCAAGGATCTAATTGCAAGGTCAGTGAAGAAGCGAGCGCATTTTGCAGGGGAAAGGAAAGCCTGTTTGAAAGTAGCCCCTCCTATCAGCCGCTCCGCCAGCACCATATGGGCACTGCTGGCTCCGTTCCACATACCTCTTACAGTATGTGGACGTAAACATATCACTGTCCACATACCATTGTAGTGCCAGGAATTTATCCCAGTAAGTGACTCAAATCAGGCTTTATCCATGATTTGAGACTGGGATTTTTATCCAACGGTGAGGATAAAATTCTACTTCGGCCGAGGCACAGAACAGGCAGTAGCGCATCTGACGCCCCATTGAAGTCGATGGAAAAGAAAAAAAGGGCAGGGTGTATAACAAGCGACCAATCCACTGCTGCCTGTTTTTGCACCCCCCCCCGCCCAAATTACATTTTACCCCCAGTGACTTTTTATATATTGCGGCTGAATTTTGAAACTCAGCTCTCAAACTGAACTAATGCTTTGTTAAATATAAAATGACTTAAGAAGGTAATGCACAACGGTTGCAGACTTCTGATTGAAGGAAGCTGTGAGTAAACCATTGTGTACCAGATAATGCGGAAGTGTAGAATCTGGGATAAGTAGAAGATAGCGCACAAGTTATACCACCATGGGCTAGAATATCTTGGCAGGGGCTCCCAGCCAATCCCCTTCACAAACCGTCCTTTATAGAGCCCCAGAAAAGGCTAAGAGGGGCTCAGAAACACCAAATAATAAAAGTGACAATGTCCACCTGGGAAGACAAAGACCTCTTCACTGCATTGAAAATCTCCCTCAGTCTATCAGTTATCTCCCAAATCTGTTGCAATGGGGAAATTCCAGAGTCATTACCATGGGTGGGTTCCAAAACTGACAATGTCAAAGTCACCACCGGACGAGATCAACTTAACAGAGGCAGGATTATGCACTTCAATCAACTGACAGACAAATTCCACCTTACCCCGCATGACCTACTCTGCTACCTCCAAATTAAACATCTTTCTCATGACCCAGCTACACTCACAAAACTCCAATGACAACCTACCCCCTTGGACCTGTACCTCTGCTCCCAGAAGCACATCTCTATCTTTTGTACCATGTTATTTTTTTTCTAGATCAAAAGGCAACGGCGAAAGCTTTAAAGGTGTCTGTGGACAGGACCGTAGGCCACCAGCGGAAGAGAAATGGAGAGGACTATGGAAGCAGACCCTCACAACTACCACCCGCACAAGCGTCAACTCGAGATAATGCATCGAGCAATTCCACATGTGGTCCACAAATGCCACCCCTTTCATTGGAATAAATGCTAGAGGGGCGGCGGCCTGAGGGCTACATTGCGGCACACTTTCTAGTCCTGCCCCCTCACTTAATCATTCTAGGTAGCAATCTGGAATGCCACATAAAGCATGAGAATCCCTGCAAATCTGAGTCTAGGCCTGGTGGGCCTACCCGATATGGAGCAAATTCCCGCCCCGCACCCTCCCGCAACAACAACAACAACAACTTGTATTTATATCACAGAATCACAGAATCCCCACAGTGCAGATAGAGGCCATTTCGGCCGATCGAGCCTGCACCGACACATATCCCACCCTATCCCCGTAACCCCACGTATTTAATCCCCCTAGCACTAAGGGTCAATTTATCATAGCCAAATCAACCTAACCCGCACATCTTTGGACTGTGGGAGGAAACCGGAGCACCCGGAGGAAACCCACGCAGACACGGGGAGAATGTGCAAACTCCACACAGACAGTCACCCGAGGCCAGATTCGAACCCGGGTCCCTGGCGCTGTGAGGCAACAGTGCTAACCACTATGCCACCGTGTTGCCCGCATATAGCACCTTTAATGTAGTTAAACGTCCCAAGGCGCTGCACAGGAGCGAGTATCAAACAAAATTTAACACCAAGCCACATAAGGAGAAATTAGGGCAGATGACCGAAATCTTGGTCAAAGAGGTAGGTTTTAAGGAGCGTCTTAAAGGTGGAAAGAGAGGTAGAGAGGCAGAGAGGTTTCGGGAGGGAATTCCAGAGCTTAGGACCAAGGGCTTTGAAAACAAAGATCAGAATTTTAAAATCGAGGCGTTGCTTAACTGGGAGCCAGTGTAGGTCAGCGACATACAGACTAGTGCAGGTGTCAGTGTTAGCTGCTAGACTATAATTCCCCCCTCCCACTGTGTCAGAGCAAAATCCTTCTGACAAGAAACGTGGGTGGAACATCTGTGGGACATATGCCAGCTAGAGAGAGTGATGCACTCACTCCGCCTGGAGCTCGGGAGATACTAGGCAGCCTGGAACCCATTCCTGGAAGCCCACACAAACCAGACACCTCCCACACAGCCCAGACCACCCCCCAGGAAAGTCAGAGTGCAGCCACAAACTAACTTCCCCTCCTAGTGCTCCACAAAGGACAATGCCCCAACCTTATAAGGCCAACAACCAAATTTGTATATGCCTGAATACCGCCTTTCCAAGCCAAATTCCACTGCCTAATTATCCTGATCCCCAAACACTATTACCAACATGTATACAACATACCAAAAACTCCAGTGTATTCTTCTGTAACAGTGACTTCATCAAATACATGCATTTAAAGTCTCCTTTAAGGCTAGATGTGCATGCATGCACACACACACACACATACGCACACATTTCCAAGGCATGTGATTAAACAATGGCTTTAGCAATATCCTCGCAACCAAATAGGCACCATTTGGCTGACTGGCTCTCCACTGTGTCTTTACTGGGTTTTAGCCAACAGGAATGTTGCTAAAGTCAATAGGGGTGAAATTCCTCTGGGATTGTACCAGGTCTATGCTGTTTCCAGGAGTTCCCACAGGCCGCAGTTAGGGGAAAACCTCCACCTGCCCCTTACTTGGGCACCTACGTCAGGGAGAGTGGGGCCAAGGACAAGGACTCCAAGTGACAGAAGTTCCCACACCCTTGGCCTACATGACACCGAACATAATAGCGGAGGCTGAAACGCCAAGGGAGGAGAGGCACACTGGCCTCCAATCCCGGTGTAAGTGGGCCTCACTCAATGAGGGTGGTGGATGCGGGGGGGGGGGGGGGTGGTTCAAGCCAGTATTTGGGCCTGGATATCCTAAGATAAGGGGTTCTTTTCTTTAAGTAAGAGCTTACTCACAGAATCTGTTTTGAGGGGGGTGAGAAGGAAGGAAATCAGCAGGAAAGGTCCCTTAGTCTCTTCTCAGGATTCTTCCTGATTCTGCTTATGCAGCAATACTGCAGAGCCAGGAAGCAGATCACCTCTGAGCCTGATATGGCTCATGGGCCTAGAAATTCAGACGCCCCCATTTGTAGGGAACGATTCCTGCGCCTGAATGGTGAGGCCCGAGGTAGACCCGATATTGGGCTTGGGTCTCATTAACATCGGTAATCTGGCACAGCAGATCACCTGCCTATCGTAGAACCCAGCTGATTTTTATCCCTTTGATTTCAGTGGAATAAAAACTGGGCTGGTTCTACAGTGAGCGGACATTCCTCGCCACCAGATTAAAGCCCAGGCTGTGAAGATGAAAATTTACCCCGTGATGTTACTGGAGCAGATTTGTTGCAGAATAGTAAGCACGACCCTTACGATTTGGCCACAGATAACAATCAGAGGAAATCTTCCCCTTTCATCTTTCTAACGTTAACAATTGAATTCTCAGTAACAGCGAGCCAATGGGCCGTGTATCTGAAGTGCCAGAGCTCAATAACTTTGATACTCTCGCAATCCACACTGGGGAGGAGTCACCGGCAGCCTTTAAGATGAACAATACTGTAAAGCCAGCAGTGATTATGAAACCATGAGGATTAGAAAATCATGAGAGAGATTTTGAAACAGCAATTACCGAGACACAATTAGAAGGAATAATGAATGATTTATCAGGCATAGACTATTTCTGAGCTTTTTGTTATGCATCAAAAATTGGATGATCCAATCATTTGAATTAAGCAATTTTGAATTAAGTCTGTATGCAAAGGTATATGAAATCCTTATGAAAGGCATACCTTAAAAATGTCTGAAAATTCCTAAAAATGTAATTTAATAAAAAGAAGTAAGAGCTTGTTACTTTGCAGAACAGGCTCGAGGGGCTGAATGGCCTACTCCTGTTCCTATGTTATGGTGCTGGTCGGTCATGAGGTAATCACAGGCTTATTGACACGGAAGCGAGGCAACAAAAGTTCATGTGTTTTTACATCTTAAATAGAATTAGCTTGTGGTGGTCCAGCATCTGTTAGCATTAAATAGGTTCTCTTATTATAAACTCATTGATTAGGAAAGATGAGGCCAGAAGCAGCAGTCCAGATCAATGATCAATTGTTTTTATCTAAACAGCTGATGCTACAGATTGTCTGCAGAGTACCTTATTAATTAGGAAATCAAAGCACAAAACCTGTCCTTTTTTTTAAAACTTTCAGCCTTTACTTCAGAGCAATTCCTACATTACAGCAGTGACTACACTTCAAAAAATACTATATTGGCTGTAAAGCGCTTTGGGACATCCTGAGTGAAAGGCGCTATAGAAATGCAAGTCTTTCTTTTATTTTTATTTTTTGCAGGTGTCCTTTCAGCAAATGGTGCAGCAATGCGTCTGTCCCATCTACAGACCCAGACCATGAGAAGATAGTTCCCCATGGTCATTGCCAAGTAGATGTGCCAGGGCTTTAGAAATGGTTTGTGGTATCGTGATGGGTTCCAGCAATCAGGCCACCAGTGCCTCTTGATCACCCCGACATACCTTCTTTCACGCAGTGCCATTGA
Organism: Squalus acanthias; assembly: GCA_030390025.1. Taxonomy (NCBI): domain Eukaryota; kingdom Metazoa; phylum Chordata; class Chondrichthyes; order Squaliformes; family Squalidae; genus Squalus; species Squalus acanthias. The sequence goes on from CM059442.1 coordinate 42,557,656, forward strand.
AAAAGTGGCACCCTACTTCTGAAGAAGCATCAACATGATTGTTAGTCAAGAATTCAGATATCTTAGCGATGCCATCGGATCTGCTGTGCCAGTTTCTTGGATGAGAAGCCTTCAGCATCATCTGCCAAAGTGGGCACAGAGCATTTCTCATGTGGCTTGACCCACCTGCATAGATCCCCCTCTTCCTTTAAACATGACAGGGTGAGTCCTACTGGGAAACCTATTGGTGCAGCAATGGGGCTAAAGACAAAAAATAAGTAATTTCTAATCAGTGCAAATGCTCATGAAAACCTTGGCACCAACAAGTGAACAAATTAAGAGAAACTGTTAAGAAATGGTCCTATCAATGATGGCCGATATAGTTTACCACCAACTGACAACCCTGAATGTCCATTTTAAATGGATCTAATTCACATTTGATATTCTGCTTGCTAGATCACTGGGAAATGGCATGCAGGACAGACACACCTTATTAATATGTAAATGAGGCACATTTAAGGCAGACACTTTTCCCACTGCTGGTCCTGCCCACTGGAAACTGCATCTGCCAGAATTCATAGGAAAATCTAGTCTACAGACACCTAATCCCAGGTCAAACACTATTAAATAATATTAGCCTCTATATTGACCTGACAATTAACCACTAATCCAGCCATAGGAAATAATCATTTCCTCCTCCTCTATGTAAATGTGGCATTTTCATTTTGGTGCTTCTTATCCCGGGGTCTCTCAAAGCTGAAGGCATGGGGTTAAGTGCTAAAGTTGGCAGCATTACACTGTGGAATCCGATACTTCCAGAATGTATTCCATTTGTGACTCTCAACAACTGTCAGAGAGGGGAGAAAAGGAAACTTAAATTCTCCTTGAGTCTGGATTTAAATCCTCTCGTCTCAAAGGTAAAAGAATATGGGAGACTGACAAATTAGATGCCAAATTTAATGCAGTACTGAATTAAGGAACCGTTGAGTGTGGTTTAGGTTGAGGCTGGCAAAGAATCAGAATCCTCTTGTAATGTGCAACAGCCAACATTGATCCTCATCTCCATTCTCTGCAGGTTCAGTAGCCATGCTCCATGCTTCAGTTTGATTAAGGTTTCCCTGCCCCCAGAGCTTAGAGTGTATACACCAATCCAGAATAACTTTGAAGTAAGATCGTCTTTGTACGTCCATAAATGGGCATCAGGATATCTGCCCACATTACCCGCGGCAAGTTCTCGATAGCGAAATGTGCTTGGCATTGGAACTGATCATCAAAGCACAGCTGCCAAGGTGGCCCAGTCCAAAGTACATAACAGCTGGTGTTGCGGCAGACAGTGTGATGAAAAATTATTTTGATATCCAACATTAGATTAGATTTTCATTTCGCACAGAGCGAGAGATGTGTTTCTAAGGCAGAGGTTGATAAATATCTGCAAAATTAGCAGTTCAGTGACTGCTGGGAAGTGCCAATTCATTACAGCAATCAGGAACATCACCTGCACCGTTTGTGAATGGAAGCCATATGTTGAAGCAAATGCGACAAGCTTGCAGGCGCAGGATGTTTGGATTGCTCCCGTCCGGACGTTCAGCTTGCACCTGGACCCAGCTTACACGGACTGGCAGATGTGGAGCAGAGATTGGTGCCATTTTGGCGCATTTACACAGAAACAAATTTGCTGGCCTTGGGTTTTCTGGCCCCACTGTCAGCAACATCTGCAGCGGCTCCTCGGCCAGTTTGGCTCGAATGGAAAGAAACTCTGAGCAATCGCACAATAAAAAAGTTATAACTCTGGATTTAGCTATTCCATTAACAGCGCCTTAAATCTTTTTGTGTACATGGATCGGTTACAGAACTTGGGTAGGAGCTGTTGTTACCTATTCTCACTTCAGAAAGGATCTGAGATTAACATATGAACAAACTCCATCCATATTTCAATTAGAGAAAACGAAAAAGAGACTTCCCTGTCTCCATCTCTTGTCTCTCTCTCGCATAACCACCTCCCCCACAACCACACACACTCAAACACACACACACACACAACCCTACACACACAACCCTACACACACAACCCTACACCACACACACACAAACTAACCTGCACACCCAAACCCAAACACACACCCCACACCACACACACACAAACTAACCCGCACACACAAACCCAAACACACACACACACACAAACCTGCACACACAAACCCAAGCACACACACACAACCCCACACCACACACACACAAACTAACCCGCACACACAAACCCAAGCACACGCACACAACCCCACACCACACACACACAAACAAACCCACACACACAAACCCAAACACACACACACACCCACACCACACACACACAAACAAACCCACACACACAAACCCAAACACACACACACAACCCCACACCACACACACACAAACTAACCCACACACACAAACCCAAACACACGCACACAACCCCACACCACACACACACAAACAAACCCACACACACAAACCCAAACACACACAACCCCACACCACACACACAAACTAACCCGCACACACAAACCCAAACACACACAACCCCACACCACACACACACAAACAAACCCACACACACAAACCCAAACACACACAACCACACACCACACACACACAAACAAACCCGCACATACACACACACCACCTCACACACACACCATTCTTTTTGTTCCGATCCATGAACATCATTATGGATTCCATCAATATTGCTCTTTGTTTGTTTCTCAGAAGGCATTCTTGAGTAGTTAAAGGGACCAACCCTCAGCTATAATGTTTTTCTTTCCTCTTTTGCCCAAGTGTGGTCAATTTGCAGCCCCCGCCCGCTCCTCCCGCAGTGCACTATGAAACTCAGAGTTAGTCAAAAATCAGATTCAAAGTCGAGTCTTCTGCTTGAGAGTCCAGCGCTGCAGCACTGGAGTAACCAGGTCATTGCGAAACAAGAGCCTCCATTATGGTTTACTAATGGTCTTCTATTCAGTACACAAACTTTTATCACATTTTGCATTTGAGCATTCTGCAAGTCAACACCTCAGCAGCAAAAGCTATTATCGGAATCAAATTGGCTTCACACTCGCGTGGTTGGAGTCCCTACAGTACCTGGCACTCAAACCTACCCAACAAAACATGGGATTGCTTTCGTCAGTTGTAGGTTCAGACTGGGGTTCCATTGTTGTTGAAGAAGTGACACTTGATTTAACTTGTCCTTTGGGCTAGATTTCCTCTGTGGCTGGTTCACTGCCGGAAGTGCATCGCAACTGCATTTCTACCCAATGGTGTTACTCTGCTGAAAGCAGCCCAGATTTGCTTGGTGCACATTAATTAAAATTGCATGCAGGTCTCCCCGAGCTATTAGCACCCTCTATAGGGAGTCCAGCTCTTGGAAGGAGAGGGCGGGGGGCAGGGGTGAGGAGGTAGGAAAATCCAGAGCTACTTCAGCCCCTGTTAGGGCCAGGGCAGCCATTTTGTGTCTGCACCAATGTGGTTTCATTGCAATGTCTGAGGCTGGTGTTTCTTCAGGGCAGCAAGTCCACATGTTTAAACGCTTTTCATTATGGTGTTAGCGCCTGGCATCCAGCAGAGGAGGATCCTGCTTTTTTTGGCCCTGGGAGAAGGAAGCCCATGCAGGGCATGATCCAGGCCTTGTGGAATGGAGGTGGCTTTGAGCAGCGAGTGCCATGCCCAACAACCACCACATGGCTACTCAGTGTCAGAAAAGTTAACTAACCTCTCCAAGGCTGCCAAGGTAACAAGAGGTAGTCCGAACCTGTAACAATATGCTAGACTCGGCTATTCCAATGCTCTTCTGGCTGGCCTCCCACCTTGCATCCTCCGTAAATTTGAGCTCATCCAAAACTCTGCTGCTCATATCCTTACTCGCACCAAGCCCCATTCACCCATCGCCCCTGTGCTCACTGAGCTACATTGGCTCCTGATTCAGCGATGCCTCAATTTTAAAATTCTCATCCTTGTTTTCAAATCCCTCAATGGCCTCGCCCTTCCCTATCTCTGTAACCTCCTCCAGCCCTATAACCCTCCAATCCCCGCACTCCTCCAATTCTGATCTTCGCACATCCCATATTTCAATCGCTCCACCAATGGCGGCCGTGCCTTCAGCTGCCTAGGCCCTAAGCTCTGGAATTCCCTCCCTAAACCTCTCCGCCTCTCTACCTCGCTCTCCTCTTTTAAGAGGCTCCTTAAAACCTACCTCTTTGACCAAGCTTTTGGTCACCTGTCCTAATATCCCAATATGTGGCTCGGTGTCAAATACTGTCTGATAACGCTCCTGCGATGTGCCTTGGGATGTTTGCGCTCGATTTGAATGCAAGTTGTTGTTGTAATAAGCATCCTTTCCAAATGTAGCCACTTTGCCTCACTGCAGTGAAGATGATCTGCAGCTTACCAGCAATGTGCAGGAGATGCCACAATACCCTTCACAACCCCTTCCTTCTCCTACGTGTTCATTTACTCAAGCTGAACATATAGTAAAACAATGGAAGGCTCATTTAGAAAAAAAGACTTGCATTTATATAGCGTCTTTTACGTTCTCAGGACGTCACAAAGCGCTTCACAACCAAGTACTTTTTTGAAGTGTTGTAATGTCGGAATCGCAGGCAAACAATTTGCGCACATCAAGTTCCCAGAAACAGAAATGTGAAATGACCAGTTAATTTTTTTTTTCGTGATGTTGGTTGAGGGCTAAATATTGGCCAGGACACCGTATCCTAACTCGCACCAAGCCCCGTTCACCCATCACCCCTGTGCTCACTGACCGACATTGGCTCCTGGTCTGGCAATGCCTCAATTTTCAAATTCTCATCCTTGTTTTCAAATCCCTCCATGGCCTCATGACTCCCCTGCTCTTCTTCAAAATAGTGCCATGGGATCTTTTACACCACCCGAGAGGGCAGACGGGGCCTTGGTTTAATGTCACATCAGAAAGACAGCACCTCCGTCAGTACTACAGTGGAGTGTCAGCCTAGATTTTGTGCTCAAGTCTCTGGAGCGGGACTGGAACCCACAACCTTCTGACTTGGAGGCGAAAGTACTTCCCACTGAGACGCGACTGACGCAATGGGCTGGATTTTGCCATTGGGGGCGGGCTGGGGCGTGTCAGGGGGCATTCGTGTCAGGATCCCGACTCCGATGTGAAGTGGGGAAAAAGTGCGATTTTCCCCTAATTGGGCACTTGATTTCCAGCGTGTGGGAACCCTGGGCCCAATGAGTCTTTTCATCCTGAAAGTCGCCTCCGATGACGTCATCAGTGCTGCTGGATTTAAGGCCTGCAAGCAGCCTTGCTTCTTCTGGAGACTGGAAACGCTTTGACATTGTATGAAGGATTTCATTTACCGACCATGTCCACCAGCAAGCAAAAGTGTGCACCTCGCTTTGCTGAGCCCTCCCTCCAAGCTCTGGTGCAGGGAGCAAGATCTAATAAGGAGGTGCTCTTCCCTTCCTCAGGGAGAAAAAACCACCACAACAGACTAAAGCTGTGTGGCTGCAAGTGGCCCAGGAGGTCAATGCCTATCTCTATGTGCCGCAGAACCTGGCTGCAATGCAGGAAGAGGTTTCATGACCTTCTCCGCATAGGAAAAGTGAGTATGACTTTCTCATCACCCTCAATCTCATCCCCATCGCCTCTCCTCACCAGCACTCTGCTTTGCCAACCTCTTCCTCCACATCCCACTTGACACTGACATCCCTGCACCCTTACCCATTCCCTCTCTCTCTATGGTCACATTCGCTTAACTATTCGACCATGCAGCCCTCACACTCCCTATCACTGTGATGCAACGACAACAACTTACAACACACAGGGAGGGCCCTTTGTCTCCTTCTAAGCATCTATGCTATGGATTCTCTACACTCACTCCTTCATTCTCACTCAAACTCCACTTGTGTCCCTCATTGTAGGAAAAGAGAGCCCACAATAAGAGGGAAAGAGCGAGGACAGGAGGAGGGCCACCCTCAGTAGCCCAGCTCACCACCTCGGAGGAGGCGGTCCTGGAAATCGCCGAGATCGAGGAGGATTCCCAAGTGGGGGACGGACAGATGGGCGCAACACAGCAAGCTGGTGACAGAATAGTTTGGCATCTCTCTCATTGACATTGCATGAGTCACTGATAATGATTCTGATGCTCTAACAGATTGACTTATGATCATCTGCACAATTCAATGTGCATGCAACCTTTACCTCACATCTCTAACTCTTTCCTTTACTCCCCCACAGGACCATCGAAAGCCCCTGTCCCCACTGTCCAGGAGGAAGAGCCTGAGCTTCCAGACTCCTCAGAGGAAGCTGCAACCTCTGAGGGCGCTCCATCAGCAGAATTAAGCGCACCCTGCACCAGCGCAGACACTCACACCTTGGTGGGACCTTCGGGACATAGAGTAGAGTTGTCACCTGGTGTATCACAGTTCACAAGTGAGCATCAGCAGATGGTGGAGACAGGGACAGCAGTGGAGAGTCCTCGTCGCAGTGGAGAGTACGCTCCCAGCTTGGCTCTGCTGCATGTCGACCCTGTGCCTCCAGGTCCATCCAGAAGGAGAGCGGTGCTGGAACTCCAGGAACAGGTGCAGGAGTCTCTGGCAGGTTTTGTCTCCAGGGTCGCTGCGAGTGTGGAGCGAATGGAGGAGTCCATCGCGAACATGAGCAGAGCCTTTGTGGAGGCATTGGCACATGAACGCAACCTCCTTGGAAAGGATGGCTACCTCCATGGTAAGGCTGGTGTAGTCACTTGGGTGTAATGTTGTGTTTAATTTTGAAAAACCATCAGTTACTTATTGTCATAAAAAAATCTGATGGCAAACTGTTGCAGTTGTGGCGTGTGTCATTTCGCTAATGGGACTTCCACATTGAGGGCTTAGGGCGACTTGCAATTGTTAGTATGGTGGTCAGAGTGATAGGAATCCGCAGGTTCTTGGCCATTGTCGATCGTCTGATAAGAAGGTGCGAGGCAAAAGTGTTTGATTGTGCAGGCTAAGTAAATCTGGCCAAGATGAGTGCGTCCCTTGCATCCCGGGCAGCAATGTGGTCGCGCGCTGGCGCCTTCTGGCCTGTGCAGCTTCAGGTGGGTGAGCAGCAGCTTGGCGCTCCTATTGTTGCTGTTGGTGGTGCTGTTGTTCACGGTTCTGCTGCTGCCATGGCTGGTCTTCATCCGAATCTGATGTCCAGGAGGAAAGGGAAAAAAATGGTTCCCATGCTTCTGGTATATGCGTCAGTTGAGGAAGCGCTCAGTCAAGGTGGCGAGAGGGATTTCCCAGGAGGTCACACTGGAGATGGGTGTCAGGCTCCAAACTTCCACAACAATGGGTATGCCTGCTAAAAGTTCCCCCAGACCTGAGACAACAAAGTTCTGCCACCTGCAAATGATGATTGCTGAAAACTCCTTTTTAATGGTGGAGCTGCAGCTGTTAGTAAGCAGTCCACTTGTGAGGCGGCCAGGATTCACTGGCGTGTTCCAGAGGAGACATGCAGGACGTGGGAAAAGTGGTAAAATCAGAAAGGCCTCTCAAAATGGGATTATAGAGGCACTTAACTGGTTGTTAAGGGTCTATCCCACTTCTTGGAGGCGGGATGGAAACGGGGTCAGAAAACACACATTTGGGAAAATTGCTCGGAGGTGGGATGGAGGCGGGATCAGGCCCGCCCGCCATTTTTTGCGATTTTACCACCTCACACGCCTCCAATCCCACCTCCTCAGGCCTGGTAAAATCAAGCCCAATCTGTTTTGTTCCCATTAACAAATGTTTTCTGAATCCTGTTTTGCATTTCATGTGATGACACACAGAGTGCCTCCACTCTACTTTCTTCTTAGAAGGGAAACGGTCCCCAACCAACAGCAAGGAAGTACCAGCTCAAGGCTCCTGCTGCACTTCATCAGCCGGCCACCTCAGAACCTGCTGCCACTGTAGGGGAAATAGGAGGCTTGGATTGAAAGGCACGCAATAATAGGGACTAAATCCCAAGGGTGCATTAGTGATGTTTACCCTGATCCGCCCTTGTAAGACGGAGCAACCACCTCCTGAGGTCCAAGAAATAAAATTATTTATTTTCAGTCTTCAGCTCCAAATGGAAAGGACTTACATTTACAGACCGCCTTTCATATATAGCCAATGAAGTACTGTTGAAGTGCAGTCACTGTTGTAACATAGGGAAAAGGAGCCATTCTGCCTCCGGACAAGGCAATCGATCCTAGAGAGGATCGATTGCCTTAGTCTACTAATGGTTGGAGGCCTTTCAGAAGGCCTGAAAGCTGGTGAGAATTGCACTGAAGCCTTTTATAGGCACAAATGGCAGAATTCCCAGGATAGACCAACAACTCCTCACCGCGCCGCTCCCACCCACCCCGACACAGCCCCTCAACATAGGGGGTGGGTGGAAGATCCGCACACGCCCCTCCCCACACTAGAATTTTAAAGGCTAGGGCAAACGGGAGAATTGTGACAGAATGGGGTTCCACCCCAAATTGTAGCACCCCACCCCTCCCAACCAGGCAGCAACAGGCTTCCTACCCTCTCTGGTCCCAGGAATTTCAGGGCCCCCATCTTTACTCTTTTCACACGCAGGAGGATCTGCTGTGCGCTTCCAGCATTTTCTAGTTTAAATTCAGATTTCCAGCGTTTGCAGAGTGTTTCTTTTGATTGCAAACTAATGCCAGTTTGCCTTGAGTTACACGGCATACGTTGAGCGCTGTGAGGCCAAATCCACTTCAGAGTGACAGAAAGTGTTTTGTTCTCAGTGATTACATCTACCACATTGCCACATCATTAGATACATAAAGAAACCAGCCAGGAAGAGTTTAAATCCAGGCACAACGTACAAAGACAAGAATATGTCAAGTACATAGAGTATGGAAAAGTACATGAAAACTCCTTCACTGCTACAGTTCCTTGGCTAATCTACGGAATCTTTGATGAATTTCGGTAAAAAGCTGCAAATCACAATAAAACAATTTCTTTCTAAATGGTACATTGCATAGAATTGTAGAATCATACAGCATAGAAGGGAGCCATTCGGCCCATCATGCCTGCGCCAGCTCTTTGAAAGAGCGATCCAATTAGTCCCAGTCCCCTGCTTTTTCCCCGTAGCTCTGCAAATTTTTCGTTTGTCAAGGGGAGATTTAATAGAGGTGTTCAAAACGATGAGGGGTTTTGATAGAGTAAATAAGGAGAAACCGTTTCCACTGGTAGGAGGGTCGATAACCAGAAGAAAACATTTAAGATCATTGGCAAAAGAACCAGAGGGGAGATGAGGAGAATTTTTTTTTTTTACGCAGCAAGGTGTTGAGATCTGGAATGCGCTACCTGATAGGGTGGTGGAAGCAGATTCAATAGTAACTTTCAAAAAGGGAATTGGATATAGACTTGAAAAGGAAAAAAAATTACAGGGCCATGGGGAAAGAATGGGGGAGTGGGATTAATTGGATAGCTCTTTCAAAGAGCCAGCACAGGCACGATGGGCTGAATGGCCTTCTGCGCTGTATGATTTTAAGTATATAACCACAAGTAAATTTCTCCTCACTTCCCACCTTTTTATGCCTTCAAATTATTTCTCTCCTCACCCCAAAGGTATCTGGCCCCTCCCCAGCACTGTCCCCACCCACAGAAAGGCAGCTGAGGTGAAGGCCGGGGACCAAACCTGCATCAATATATTGTATTGCCCTTGGCGCAATGAAAGAGTAACTTGGGCATTTTAACTAAATTCTTCAAAGAGAACAAATATTTAGCGGTCCCTAAAACTGGACTTCTCAATAGTGGCACAGCACATTGTTCATTTAACAGAAGATCTTTTTCGTGTAACTTATTAAAATTAATCATCTTTAATAAGGCATAGTTTACTTGGCACATGGGTAAAGATTTTTTACATCAAATTTATAAACACTATTGTTTCTCACTTTTATTTGTTAAAATCATGGCTTCCATACTTGAATATTTCATGTATTTATGTACGAACTGTGGAAGTTTATCACTTGTCAAGTAGTGGTAACATTTTGCTATGAGGGGCACTAGAAGTGATGTATATTTACACATAATTCTGCAATTAGCAGGCTGCATAATGAACTCATTAAACCAAAGCCTGTGCTTTTTTCCGAACCTTGTTTACATTGCAGCAATACTAATCTGCTGTCACTAATTCTGCTGTGACAGACAGGCTGCCCAATCTGCAATATATTTTATATTCCTCTGCGTAAGTGAATGCAGATGTTATTAAAGTATGTGACCTTTCCTGAAAGATATTGAATAATGCTGCTGTAAAAATTGTCCTTAATAAGCTTGAATCCCAAACCTGGCTTGCATCTCCCTCTAGATAAAATTAAAAAAAATCCATCTGCTGTCAACATACTCATTGGCAGTGCAATACACAATACTATCTAATTTTTCATGCCAACTTTGTCAGTGCTTTCATCGTTTTAACATACTGAAAAAAGAAAGACTTGCATTTATATAGCGCCCTTCACGACCTCAGGACGTCCTAAAGCGCTTTACAGCCAATGAAGTACTTTTGAAGTGTAGTCACTGTTGTAATGTAGGAAACACTGCAGCCAATTTTCACACAGCGTCCACCTGAGAGGGCAGACAGGGCCTCTGTTTAATGTCTCATTTGAAAGACGGCACCTCCGACAGTGCAGCGCTCCCCTCAGTACCGAACTGGAGTGTTAGCCTAGATTTTGTGCTCAAGTCTCTGGAGTGGGGCTTGAACCCACAACCTTCTGACTCAGAGGTGAAGAAAAACTAAAACCATTATAAGCAACAACAACAGCAACAAAAAATTGAGCTTTAAAATACAGAACACTCTTTCAGGATCAATGTTATACTAATTCTATCACTCTGTGACTACCATGAATACAATTACTCACCATCAGCCTATCACTCTGTGACTACCATGAATACAATTACTCACCATCAGCCTATCACTCTGTGACTACCATGAATACAATTACTCACCATCAGCCTATCACTCTGTGACAGCACTGTACTATCAATAATCCTATCACTCTGTGACACATCACTGTACTTCCAGTGATGCCAAGCTTCCGTTGAGCTTCACTGGAACAGTGTATGAGGCCGAGGACAGAGAGGTCAGAGAGTGGGGCGGAGAATTAAAATGGCAAGCGACCAGAAGCTCAGGGTCACGCATGCAGACTGAATGGAGGTGTTCCGCAAAGCGGTCACCCAATCTGCGTTTGGTCTCCCCAATGTAGAGGAGACCGCATCGTGAGCAGCGAATACAGTATACTAAATTGGAAGAAGTACAAGTAAATCGCTGTTTCAACTTGGAAGGAGTGTTTGGGGCCCTGGACAGTGGGAAGGGAGGAGGTGAAAGGGCAGGTATTGCGCTCCTGCGCTTGCACGGGAAGATGCCGTTTGAAGGGGAGTTGGTGTTGGGGGTGATTGAGGAGTAGATCAGGGTGTCGCAGAGGGAACAGTCCCTTTGGAATACTGAAAGGGGAAGATGTGTTTGGCAGTGGGATCACGCTGGAGGTGGTGGAAATGGCGGAGGATGATCCGTTGAATGTGGAGGCTGGTGGGGTGGAAGGTGAGGACAAGGGGAACTCTATCATGGTTCTTGGAGGGAGGGGAATGGGTGAGAGCAGAAGTGCTGGAAATGGGACGGACACGGTCGAGGCCCATGTCAACCACGGTAGAGGGGAATCCTCGGTTGAGGAAAAAGGAAGACATATCAGAAGCACTGGTGTGGAAGGTGGCATCGTCAGAGTAGATGCGGCGGAGACGGAGAAATTGGGAAAATGGCATAGAGTCCTTCCAGGTAGCTGTGGGAGTTAGTGGGCTTATAGTGGATATTGGTTGACAGCCTATCCCCAGAAATGAAGATAGAGAAGTCAAGTGAAGGGAAGGGAAGAGTCGGAGATGGACCATGTGAAGGCGAGGGAAGGGTGGAAATTGGAAGCAAAGTTGATTAAATTTTCCGGTTTGTTCAAGAGCAGGAAGCGGCACCAATACAGTCATCAATGTACCGGAAAAAGAGGTGAGGGAGGAGACCTGAGTAAGACTGGAACAAAGAATGTTCTACAAAATGTTTCCACAAAAAGGTAGGCATAGCTAGGACCAATACGGGTTCCCACAGCAACACCTTTTATTTGGTGGAAGTGAATGGAGTCAAAGGAGAAGTTGCTCAATGTAAGAACAAGTTCAGCCAGGCGGAGGAGGGTGGTGGTGGATGGGGACTGGTTGGGCCTCCGTTCAAGAAAGAAGCGGAGGGCCCGCAGGCCATCCTGGTGTGGGGTGGAGGTGTAGAGGGACTGGACGTCCATAGTGAAAAGGAGACCATTAGGGCCAGGAAAATGAAAACTGTTACAGCGGCGGAGGGCATTGGAAGAGTGCTGGATGTAGGTTGGAAGAGACTGGCCAAGGGGAGAAAAAATAGAGTCAAGTTAGGAAGAAAGAAGTTCTTTGGGGCAAGAACAGGCTGTAACAATGGGGCTTCCAGGGCAGTCCTCTTTGTAGATCTGGGGAAGTAGGTAGCAGCGTGCTGTGTGGTGTTGGGGAACTATGATGTAGGAGGCTGTGGGGGAAAGAACTCCAGAGGAGATGAGGTCACTGACGGTCTGGGAAACTGTACTACCCATGATCTGTAATACATTTATTTCCATTTTCATACATTTAAAGTGTATTCTTCACTGTTTTTTTAAATTTCATTATTTCGGCCAATCAAGTACAGTACTTTGGTGCACAAACACATTATGCCAGCTAGCTGTCTGGAAACACTTGAATTGGGACATGAATTTGTGTCTATTCAGCACTCAAATGGTTACTGGTAAGTGCAATGAACAATTCTAGACTGATACCATAGTTGGCTTCGGCACCATATTGCATGTAATGCTCAGATATATGTATCTATTCCTTTATTTCAATGACTAAAATTCACACATGATTTCAGTTGCTCCTAAATGCTAGCTCGATGCACTGAAAAACCGCTGTCCAAAAGTCGCATGTGTAACCGTTGGAGAAATGTATAATTGTGCCTGACATTACAGCTTGTGCTGCAGTCTAATATTGAACAGTGACGAGCTGCTGGCATTGTTTAATGATGGATAGAAGGGACTCGAGCGAGACCTACCCGGGCAATTAGCCTTAATGAGGGAAGAATGTTATACTCCTGGGGAGAAGGGGGCAGCAGCTTCTCCCCTGGACACCAAGGGCTTCCAGTCTGACACAACAGAAGGTGGCAAAATGTCAGGGTAGGAAATAACCGAGCAAGAGCTGATGAATTATTCACGAGGTGCGGCCTGCTGCTCTTGAATGTATTCAGCTCTTATTCTCGCCAAAGTGAGACCACAGTATTTAAGTATGCAGTGCACGGGCTTGTTCAAGTTAAGAATTAGAAATCGCTGTATCTTCAGCTCTGTGGAATGCACATTTCACAAACTCCAGTAAGCAAGGAATATCAATACTACTCATGACAATACCATCTCCATGCAATGCCTCTCATAATTTAGAGATAACACCACAATTGAGAACAGGCAGCACTGTGGGGAATAACACTTCCACAGTCACATGGCCAAAAGGACTCTACGCTCTGCCTGGAATTTTGGTTCGCATTTGAGATTAGTGTCCCGCACACACCTTTCAGCATTGTGGTGTAAACAGAATACATGCAAAGGCAGCTGTGGGATACTAACTATAGCCCGTGTGTGAGGCTGAACATAAGTCACCACCAGTGATTTTGCTGTTGTGAAATGGTCAGCCTCACGAATAGGATTTCAACGGTACCCCATGGCTCCTCATCTTTATACACATCACAGAGAATTGCTTATGAAAAGTTTTTACTCGAAATTATAGCTTTTTTAAAGATAGAGGTAGATTAATAATCACATCTGTGCCATCCAGGTTTGTATGTATGAGCATGCATCTGTGTACATGTTTGGGAGTGTGTATGTAAAATTCTTTTTGTATATGAATGTGTTTGAGCATATTTGGTTGACTGGTATGAGTGTGTGTGAGCAGGTGTATGTTTGTATCTATAGATGTGTGTGTTTCTGCAAGTGTATTTATATGGGAGTATATTTATGTGGGGGCTATTTGTTCCTCTCTAAAATATAGCTCAGCAACTAAACACTAGGAAGGAAATGTCAGAGTACTGGAGACTGCAAGTTTCATGTCTCATATCATCAGAATGGCCAAACTTCAATTGACATTTTAATTGGATACATTTTATAATCCTTTTGATTTTACAAATTTTGCATTCCATTAATTTTCCAGGAGGCAAATGTGTTTTGGCCATTTTCCCCTATGTTTTAAAGAAGATTGTGGTTTCCCCCTGATATTCCTGTCCTTTGTGATGTCCTGAACTGCTGCCTGCGATTTGATGAATGCTGATTCATTCACAAACTAGAATCACAGTCCATCGATCGCCCAGTCTGTGCATTCATTAACAAAATTCGTCAAATAGTCACTTGATCCACAAACATATGACGTGTCATTTTAGAAAACCAGGAGGAAGAAACAGTGAAAGAAAAGATTCTCTAATGTATTTTCATACATAAATTTACAGTGGATTTGAGTTCAACCTGGAAACAGATACAAATCACTGCCACGGATAATACCACACAGCATTAGCAGAGACAGTGATCCATAATCATTGCATTAAATAGTGACACAGCTTTGCTGGAAACCACTGGGTTATTGTTTAGCTTTTCCAGTGCTTTGAACCTTAACTCACGGAGTCAGCCATGGATCAATTGGTAGCACTCTCACCTCTGAGTCAGAAGGTTGTGGGTTCAAATCCCGCTCCAGAGACTAGAGCACGAAATCTAGGCTGACACTCCAGTGCAGTACTGAGGGCGTGCTGCACTGTCGGAGGTGCCATCTTTCAGATAAGACATTAAACCGAGGCCCCGTCTGCCCTCTCAGGTGGACGTACAAGATCCCACGGCATTATTTTGAAGAAGAGCAGGAGAGTTCTTCCCGGTGTCCTGGTCAATATTTATCCCTCAACCAACACCACTAAAAAAAATTGATTATGTGGTCATTATCACATTACTGTTTGTGGGAGCTTGCTGTGCGCAAAATGGCTGCCGTGTTTCCTACATTGCAACAGTGACTACACTTCAAAAGGTACTTCATTGGCTGTAAAGTGCTTTTGGGACGTCCTAAGTTGGTGAAAAGTGCCATATAAATGCAAGTTCTTTCTTTCTTCCTGAAACAATGTATGCTACATTATTCCTGATATTGGAACTTGGCTTTGGGATGCCAAAGGTTACATCGCACCACCAGTATCCTGCAACCCAGCAAGAAAGAATGCAGAGTCTGTTGGGCTAAATCTAAAAGTAGTCACTGTGGACACTGTAAAGACTGCACTGTCTCCAATGAGGGTCTGGATTGTCCAAAGCAGAGCTGGAGATTTTGAAACCTTTACTGCAGAAAAGGGATTATCCATTCTAAACAGGTTGGCATCCTGACGATAAGAAACAGAGTAATGTCAAGTGCATTCTCCCAAGTAATGAGCGCAAGCAATCGATAAAGCAAAACGTGTGCTTAGCATTCATGTATCTTTGGGGTAATTTGCATATCTTGTTATTCAGCAGTGCACGAGAGGCTGGAATGTCGTCCGCTATCGAAGGCTGGAAATATTGAAGGTTTCTCTTCTAACTGTCCTAGGCATTGATGAAAATCTCCCCCTTTCTGCTGTAATGGAATAAGCCATATTCCAAGAAATACATCATCCTATGAACAGATTTTGATATTAATACAAGACATACTGAGTTTAAAAGTCTGGAAAGCCTCGGAAACACAGGCTACAAACACAATACAGGCTTCTGAGATAAGGTGAAGTGTTAACAAAAGCTGTAAAACACCACAAGCTTTGAAATGGGAATTGGTTTGTAAATACAGAGACAAAGCCCCTATTGAAGCAAACCATTGGTGCTTCCAGGGTGTCTAGAGTTTGGAACAAAACAATAGCAATGCCCAAGTAAAGTGTCAAAATCTAACATGTCGAACAGGTGCACAGAACATTAAAAAAAACAAGTGCCTTTGAAAAAATGACCATCAAGTAAAAGAAATACCTGCCGTAAAATAGTTTTATGTTAAACTTAGAAGACAGGAAACACAATTAAATATGCAAACAATTGAAATAGCTAAGAAATGCAAAAAAACACCCTGGTTGAAGTGTTTTTGATTTACAAGTTGTAAAACGTACAAATAGGAAGGCTTTGAAAATATAATATCAATAGATGACACCAAGCAATTACATTGTGTTTGTATTGAACTTGGAACACCACGGAGTCATGACATCTGGCTTACAAGCAGTTAAGTGATATTAAGAATTCAATAGAAAGACTTCCTAAGAATAGCATCAATAGATAAATCTGTTATACCATATTTTATGATAGTTTTTGAAACACCTAAAGGTAGAGACAGAATTCTAAAAGTTGGCAGCTGAAATGACAGTAAGAATAGAAAAGAATTCAATAGAATAGAATCACTAGAGACAATTAACTTACATCAGCAGGAAACTTCAAAGAAAATACCACTAAAAAAGGTATAAAAATAGAGCTTTTCAGATAGAAAACAGAAGTCGCTGGGAAGGGGCAGAGTGATTCTCGCCTTCAGAACCACTCTGTAGGCCTACAACTCTGAGTCTCGGGTAATCAAGGTATTTGATTTTGGTGGATATTCTGGATTAAGAAATAAGTAGAAGTGTGGAAATGTAACGAAGTTAAGATTTGAGAATAAGGATCTCTGATAAGAAATTTGTATTTTGAACGGTTAAAGTTGCGATTGCCATACCAGCTGTTAACTAAATGTTGGTTCTTTAATAAATCTATATATTTTTTAAATTGTATCAAAGAGTATTTCTGTATCAATCTCGCGAACTCAATTTCTGTACACTCTTCAGTGAGGAGTTGCAGAATTCTGGGGGGTTTTCTGGACCCTCATAATATCTGGAAGGTTACAGTTTAGTTAAACTTATTAAAAGTGCTATCCGGAGGACGGTAACATCTTCAGGCCATTCCTTTCCTTTAGGGAGAGATAGTCTGAACCTTTAGACCCAATTAAGCGTCTCTAGGATTCGGCTACCGCTAACTTTAGTTGAAGGTGAACGTCTGGGGAATACGCCTGATCTGGGGTAGTCTGAAAGGGCTAGGACATGTAATTATCCCTTCACTGCAACATAAGACTAGGAATATCCCAAATTAGCCATTTAGGTGACAAGAAACAACATTAAATCAACAGGAATACCATGTAGTAACAGGGTCCAACTTTATGGATAGATGCACTGTTGGCACAGCCTTGTCAACAGATGTCTGAAATAAATGAGCCAGGGAGATGTTGGGGGAGCAATTCAACTCGTGCTAGTTTGCGGCGAGAAATGGGCTGCGCAATCCCAACATGGGCCCGAAGACGTCGGCCTGTGGCCCAATCAGAAAGGAGCTTTGGGCCTCATTTGCATTAAGCTGCCGAGCTGCGGATGCCAATCGGGCGTTCCAACACAGCTCGCTGTTCGGAGCTTAACCGATTCCAGCTGACTTCTACCCCAAGCCGGCCCACAGGTAGGTCCTGGGAGAGTGGGGAGTGGGGGGTGGGGCTGGGGCAGGTCTGGGCCGGCAGTCGTTTACTGGAGGCAGTGGAGGAGCACTCCTGCCCCTCCTGGCTCCACAGAAATTAAATTTTGAAAATGTTTTCTTACCTTTTTTTGAGCAGCCAACAGCGGTCCCTTTAAGGACCACTGGTTAGGCGCGGAACAACTAGGCCAGCACTGCCCATTTGCTGATCAGTTGCGATCAGAGTCCCAGATCAGGCATTCGGACCCCTATTTGCTTAACGCCTGTTTCAGGCGGGCGCCCTACACATCCAGAAGTCGCCAGTTTGACCTTTCTAATTTGGCAACCGCTGCACTTCTAGGGAAGATCGTGCACAGGAGATCGTGACCCAGAACTTGTCGTTGATTTAATGCCCAAAAAACGGGCACGACGATGTTGAATTTCTGCCCGTTAATTCTTTAATCGGGACATTGAGAACTTGAACAGCCATAAGGACCAATGGCTTTTCTGGAATCAAACTGTGGAAGGAAATGTTTACCTTTTTTGTACCTGATTTTGATTTGGTCAATTGGGTTATGATGCTTCAATGCAACATGTGGGAGGCTTCGCAATTTTTTTCCGCAAGCAAAAATCACATTCAACAGCGATCTACAGCGCATGGCCCATGATTTTCTTTTTCTCAAGAGAAGGAACAATCAAGTTGGGCAATGTTGGAAACAGATTCGATTATTTTCCATCAGCTTTTGCAACCTGCCCAAGAATCGAGTAGTTTGGACCCAATGTTATCCATCTGACGAGTTGAAGACAGGGCCTTTTCATATTGGGACTTTGCATGGTAATGGACTTCCTTGTCCTGTTGGCCTCCTGATCTTCACTATCTCCCTAATCATTTCCACTATTTGGACAATACTGTAGCTGTGGCAGTCTGCAACATTTGATACAATCTCTTTGGTCCAAGCCCAGATAAAGTCTGGACCTTTTGACTGGTAGATGGGATGCCAGTTTGAGCTAACAACTTCCTGCTTCAGGCTGTTCCAATTAGCCTCGTCACTCAGCCAAAGCTCATGCTTCCTTTAAAGAGACCAATGAAAGGTTACTTGGATGTCGACCAATTGGTGGCAAGTTGTGCCAATTGGTGTTCTAGTGGGTACACATGAAGAAAAAACAAATTCAGGAAACTAGCAAGAAAATACAAGGGAGAGAGGGGAACGCACAATCTGAGGTAAAAACAAATTTAGATCATGACCTGGATGTACTGGGAAAGAAGAGGCGAATGGGAGAAGCATGTTTGTATTGTAGTTCTGGAAGACGAACCAATTCATAATTGAGCATTAATGTCCATGTAAAAGGATCAAAGCTCAACTCACTATCTTTTTAAAGAGAACAGAAACTGCTGGTCCACCAGGAACCGAGGAGTTGTTGTGGGTGGTGCGTACATTCTTTCAAGTATTCTGTTGCCAGCACTACAGATAAGATCTGTCTGGATGGTGGGAGCTGCACTTTACTGGACTACAGGAAACTGTAAACGTGAAGAGACAATAGTCGTAAAGGAAGCAGAAAAAAAACCCGACTGACTAATAATAAGAACGCAGCCGAACTGAAAAACATCCGAATAAGTAGCAACTTTTAGAAAGGATTTTAAAATCAAAACGTAAGATGCAGAATGGCATGGTAAAATAAATGTGTTCACAGACTTGAATAAGTTCCATGTGGCCATGGAAAGGGTAGAACGTGAGCTCTTATGGCACTTTTTGCTACTTTAGCCGTTCCATTGGGTAGATGCCAAGTGGGAGGCAGTGTTTAGAAATGCCTGGGAGAGGAGAAAATAGAACAACTTTTAAACAAGTTGGGGGATTACATGCTGTGATGTTGAACCACACGGATCAGTGCCGAGTTTGCTGCTCTTAGCCAGGGCAGAGGTACGGGCACTATAACAGGCCCATAGGGGCCTAAATTCAACATCGTCATGCCTGTTTTACAGATGTAAAATGAGTGCAGCAATGACAGATGTAGCAGGGGGGAGGCCCCACGCCCAATTTGCATGTGCGCTCGAGCCACTGCTAAATCCGGCATGGCGGATTTTTTAGGCAGTCATGGCGACCACCTGAAATGAATGTAGGCCTTATTTAAATATTGAAATGAGGCTCCTGCAGCCATTTCCAGACCCGTTCGCGAAATTGGTTAAAATAGTCGACACATGCGCTGCGCTCGCTCCGACTACTTTTTTGCAGGCTCTACAGCGGCCTAACCAGCGGTCCTTAATGGCAACGGTGGTGGCCACAGAAGAAACCTGCAGGAGATTTTGTTTTTTAAACTTACAGTAATGTGGTAACCAGGCGGAGCAAGAGTGCAGTTAAAATCAACCAGTTGACTAACCCACCAATGTCCTGCACTGATCCCACCGTCTTCTATTTAAAGCTGCTCATCTGAGCAGGCAGAAAGGACACCCACCTGAAGCCGGCAGGGTCTTTCTTTAAATATGTAGATTGGTGTCCAATGAGGATTTGGGACCAGTAGAGGTCATTCAATTTTCATCCTTTCCTTGTGGGGCCCGTCCCCCCACCCCCAACCCTTTCATCCCACGAGACCCCCCCCAAACCCTATCCTTACACCTTACCATGTTGCCGCCAACTATTCCTTCGATGCTGGCCAGCAGCCTCCTGCCACCCGAAATTCTGTTCCTAAACACTGGGCAACTGCCTGTTTTGGGCAGGTAGCTGACCGGCATGGTGCCGATGTGGCCCGGCTGTTCAAATCGCCCAAGCCTCATGCCTACCAGGGTCGAGAGTTGGGGGGAGGGGTTGGCGCTGGCACTTGCTTCACTCCTCCGCCCAACCGATTCCAGCTCCCAATTAAAATCGGGACTTATAGGGCTGGATTTTGTCTTGGGGTCGGGTTGGGGTCGTGTCCTCCACATTTCGTGTTTCCCCCCGACTCCAGATTAATGTGGATGAATGATGAAATTTTAACTTAATTGGGCAATTGAGTTCCAGCATGTGGGAACCCATGAACCAATTAGTGGTTTCAGCCTGAAACCCGCCTCTGATGATGTCATCATTGCTGACTGCCTGCTCTCAGAGATTGTCTGGCTGCTGGTGAGAGAGGACCTGCCTGGCTTTTGATGTGATTGTACCAGGATGCAAAATTGATATATATATGAGAGAGAGAGAGAGAGAGAGAGAGAGACGGGAACCCCGTGACTGATTTTGTCAAAATTGCGTGGAGGCGGGATGGGGTCGGAAACCCCGACCCCGCAAATTTAACCCCCCACATGCCTCCAAATCCGACTCCATGGGTCATTCAAAATCTAGCCCACAGTCTCCTCCACCTGACCCATGGGGAGGTAATTTTGACTTTGGGCGATAGCGCAAACGGGCGATATTGAATTGCCCTCCCGTTATACACCTCTCCCGATTTTTGTTTGAAGTCAGTAGAAATGGAAATCACAAGAGATGTACAATGGGCGTCTGATCCGATATTACCCCTTTTATACTGTCGCCCAAAGTAAAAATTACCCCCATTATATTTAAGTGTCATTTTTTTAAAAAAAGAACCAAATGCCATTTCCCAATGTTAATGTAAAACAGTTCTGACGAAAGGTCATCGACCTGAAACGTTAACTCTCTTTCTCTCTCCACGGATGCTGCCTGGCCTGCTGAGTTTTTCCAGCGTTTTCTGTTGTTATTTCAGATTTCCAGCATCCGCAGTATTTTGCTATCGTGTTAATGTAAAACCCTCTTGTTGAATATATTGGCCTGGATTTTGTGGTAAAAATAACGGTGAGGCTATGTCCATTCAACATTAGTAAAGTCTAAATCGGGCAGCAACTTCCAGCGTCCGCACATGTGCAGTTAAACATGGAAATCAGAAAGTTGCTGTCCAAGTTGCCCTGCTCCTCTAGAAGCTTCGTTACACCGAGAGACTCGGCATTGAAACACACGGAACAGCATGAAGTTGCTGTACTTGCGTGATAGATACACAATGGCCCGAAAATTAGACCTAATACGCGAGAGTACGCACTGTGTACTCTCGCGTTTTAGGTCTCCAATTGCCGGTTTCCTGCATGCACTGCGCATGCGTGGGAAACCGGCATTTCGTGAATTCAAAAGGGGGCGGTTCCTAAGTGAACCGCGTGCGCGCTACAGGCTGCGCGCACGCAGTGCACTTAGTTATTTTTGCAGCTTTGAACGTGCAGGTAAGCATGGAAGATTTTACACATAAAGAAAGGAGGCGTAAGACCCTCTTTTAACAAGGTAAGTAGTTAATTAAGTGTTATTTTAAATTTTTTTCAACAGGTTTATCTTTTTTAGAGACTTTAAAGAAAGGTAAGTTTATTTTTATAACTTTTAAAAAGATTTTACATTTTTTCAAAAATTTAATTTTTGGTTTAAAGTGGTTAATTTATTTAACTATACTTATTTTATTAATGTGATGGCTTTTTTTTAAATTTAATTGAGGTTTAGCTGTTCTTTTGGGAGGGTTTAGTATTCATAGCTTTGACAGCTCTTGCCGTCAAAACTATGAATGAAAGATGGTGTGCTGCCATTGGCTCTAACTGAATCACGTGATCCCAGAGCTCGCACGAACTAATTGCGTCTCTGGGACACGCAAGCACTGCACGGCTGCATGTGGGACTGGCCTTGAAACTAAAGTTCGTGTGGGCCCGGAGGAAAAAGGTAGGCGCAGAGTGAGATATCGCGGGGAAGCCTTACCCCCGCGTGAACACTCACTGTTTAATTTCTGGGCCATTAAACCCGCCAGAAAAAGTTAGGGCTGGTCCATTCAAGTACAAGTGAATTTTTAACGGTGTGGTAAATCTTAATTACTGCTAAACAACCTCTCTGGCACTGAAAATTAACTTTTACAAGTGTGGAGTACATTCCTTCAGATTTTAATTATTGTTGGAGATTTTTTTTAAATGTAAACATTGAAATAATTTTTTTTTCCACTTTTACTTTCTGTCTCTTTTATCTCTCTCTGTTAATCCCATCTTTCTTTCCCTCTCTGTATTTTGGTTTCAGTACATGATTTAACATTGAATTAAATATTCTAAGTGACACTTCCTGGTTCAGACTCTACGTGCCTCAGTGAGGTTTCTTCAATTTGATTGGTTAAGGAGATACACCGTTGCTTGCCCTGTTCACACAGGTCCCAGATGCCCCGTAGAGGGCGCCACGCTGTTTCTGATTTCCAATTATCACAAGTTCCAGTGCAAAATCCCATCGAAAGTCTGTGGGCAAGTGTAAGTGCAATGATCGGCTGGCACCGTTCGTTCGCCACTGACCGCAAAATCCAGGCCAAAGTGTTATTTCTATTTACATCCATTATTTCACAGCCCAAAGAAGCAGACAATTCTCACCGGTGCAAATGTTGATCCGTTTCGTATCTATTCGAGTCAGTTTAACATTATTCACTAATGTTTTATAAGTATTAGCATCTTCAAATTGTATAAAAATTATAAATCAAAGGCAGCATTTTCCCCCGAATATTTTATTTGGAAGGAGTCAGCTGTCAGTTTTTGGATTACAGCGGTCTTATGAATTCTTTTTAAGTTAATATTATATCCAAGTGTATAAAAACTGCAGGAAATGAGTTCTACACTTAAGAAGAGTGCATTTCTTTGTGAGCTGGTCAGAAATAGACATGTGCAAACCAGACTCTCATCATACTTTCCTAAAGAAGATGTGGTAGGAGATTTATTTTGTGCACTCTTTATATATGAAATACAAATGATGCCAAGAACTGAAGGAACTACCAGCATGCATTATAAAAACATCACAATTATGCATTATATAACAGATCTGTTATCTATAATAACTGGGCACCAGTCATCCTGCATACATATGGTATTCATCCACCCACTCCCAATTATCTCTTAAAGCACTATACAGAGGTTTGTTATTCTGACATATTGGCCTACATTTTCCTCATGGTATGAACAGCTATGTAAATGATGCAGTGAAAAACTATTATAATTTTCTTCTGTACATTAAATGATAGGTAAATAATAAAAGGGAGAGTTGAAAAAAAATTATAAGCTTGTCGATGGGGAATGTGTTTGTTGAATTTTTACTTTCGGAATAAAAAATATTGGGCCATTCTTCAGCTAGAAATAATTCAAATAAGTCAAGCCTGATGATCACTGACAAAGCGAGCTGTTCACACTATCTGAAGCAGAGTGCTTGCTTTCGGAGGAATGCAGGTTGATTGCCTTGTTATCACTGCTGACCCAACCTCCAACCCTCGTTATCCTGGCCAATATTTATCCCTCAAATCAACATGACTAAAAACAGATTGTCTGGTCATTATCACATTGCTGTTTGTGGGAGCTTGCTGTGCGCAAATTGGCGGCGCGTTTCCTACATTGCAACAGGGACTACACTTCAAAAGCACTTCATTCGCTGTAAAGCGCTTTGGGACGTCCTGGGGTCGTGAAAGGCGTTATGTAAATACAAATCTTTCTTTACTTCTTTTTCAGTTCTGAGCTCCACACTCGGGGCCCATCTGGTTCAATGGAGCTGCAGTTTGAAATTAAATACACAAAAGACTAGTGGATTTCATTTCATCTCTTTGAAGGAGAGAAACCTACAGACCTGCACTTCTGAGCACAGCGAGGCATAGAGGTGGCAAATTCTGCTTGGAGCACATACACTCTGCCATCACAGGGCTTGCTGCAGGTGTGCTAAAGAAGGAAACATGGGGGGAGAAATTCGGCATGTTAGCACCTCCCGTTAGCGCCTGGGGGGGGGAGCTAACGGGGCGCTAATGGGTTTGTGGCGGGGCGCGGTGAATCCAACGCCGCACGCGAAATTCACCCGGGATTTAGCGCTGGCGCTAATAGTTAGCGCCTAGGCCTTTAGCGCCTGGCAGATCATGACGTCAGCGCTAACGGCCCAGATGCAAAGTTGACTGTCGACCCTGCCTTAGCGCCTGGCCTGAACAACGGCAGGAAGAGGAGGCGTGATGCAGTCGGATGGTTGCTGTAGGAGCGGTTTTTAAAGGGATCAACATCCGGTTTCATTTAGTCTCCAATCAATGCGGCCTTCTCAGTTTCACACAGCGAAACAGTCGTTTTCAGTGAGTTAAACGTTTCTTACTTTCAGGAGTGTTCTGCCTGCTAAAAATTTGCCAGTTTCATTGTGCTGAGATTTAGATCTCCTATACTTGTATACGTTAATGGGGGCTGTACTGGCTCTCGACCTCGCCCTCCAGCATCAATGTCGGAGGCAGCGGAGGCAGAGACAAAGATTGGAAAATGTGGCCAGAGGGAGGAGGGTCAACAGGGCTCTCAACAGGAGGCCTTACCCTCCTAGGGTATTCCGGGAGCACTTCTCTGACATAAATTTAACTGAGGAACAAGGTCTTCCGCTTCACCAAGGAGGTGGTCACAGAGCTCTGCCACCTCCTGCAGCCAGACCTTAAGCCTCAGATCAGGACCAGCACGGCTCTCCCAGTGGCAGTCAAGGTCACCGTCGCCCTCAATTTCTTCACCAGCGGATCCTTCCAGTCTGCAGCAGGAGACATAGCTAACATCTCGCAGTTCGCCGTCCATTGCTGCATCCGGGAGGTCAGAGAGGCTCTCTACAGAAGGAGAAGGGACTACATTTCCTTCCCCATCACCAGAGAGAAGCAGCGCGAGCATACATATGGCTTTGCCAGGATAGTGGGCTTTCCCATGGTGCAGGGCGCCATTGACTGCACCCACGTCGCTTTGCGGGCACCGCATAACAATCCTGAGGTCTTCCGTAACCGCAAAGGCTACCACTCACTTAATGTCGAGTTGGTGTGCGACCACACACAGTGAATCCTCACCATCAATGCCCGCTATCCTGGCAGCAGCCACGATGCTTTCATCCTGCGCCAGACTGTTCCAGCACTCTTCCAGCCATCACATCAAGCTCGCAGCTGGCTGGTCAGAGACAAGGGCTATCCGATCTCCACCTGGCTCCTGACTCCCCTCCGCAAACCCAACACTCCTGCCCAGTACTCATATAATGAGAGCCATGCCACCACCAGGAACATCATTGAGCAGACTATCGGAGTGCTCAAGCAACGGTTCCGCTGCCTTGACCGCTCGGGAGGAGCCCTCCAGTACTTGGCTGAGCGGGTGTCCCTTTTCATGGTGGTCTGCTGCATGCACCACAACTTGGCCATCATGAGGGCACAGCCATTGCCAACAGGCATTGCAGGACCACCTCAGGAGGAGGAGGAGGAGGAACAGGAGGAGGAACAGCAGCAAGGGAGGAGGCAGCCACTCAATCGGCCTTCTGCCTCATCAGACTGTGGTTCCAATAAATTCTACCCCACATCCCGGTTGCTGACCACATCCCGGTTGCTGACCACATCCCCATCATTCCATCCATTTCATTTGCCATATCACAGCGCAAAGCTGAAATGAGACACAGCACAAAATCTGCAAAATTCAATATTCAATAAACACATATATAAAACAACAATATTAACTAATCACCCTTGTGCAAACCCTTACTTCCCCTCTTTACAGTGTCTTTTCCTAATCTACTGCTCCTACATAGGCTGTCCCCAGTGGCTGCAGCAGGGCGGGTAGAAGGCTGCTGAGTGTTGGTGCCAGAGACTACAGATGGCCTTGCAGGACGCCCTCGACCAGCTCTGAGCCTGGAAGGCCCGGCTGTAAACTGCACCACCTCAGGCTGGGCGGCGGCAGTCTGAGCTGGCTGGATGACAGGCAGTGACAAGGACAATGGAGGAGTGGCAGTGGTGGGAGCAGGAATGCTGTCATCCTGAGAGAGGACAGCAGGTTCCTGCTCAACTTACCCACTCCCACTCCCCCGGGGCAGCACCTCAGCAACCCTAACACTCTGCTGCAGCACAGATTGCTGGGCTGCTGCGACACAGTGAGATCCCCGGTGGACTGTGGTGGACCCAGCAACGATGGCAGCAGTCAGAGCTTGTGTGGCATCAAGCTTCAGACTGCATGAGAGCAGGCTGAGACTCGATGGCAGCAACTATTGACAGCATTACAGCACTAAGACGTTGCGTGGCTTCCGCCTGTGCTGCAATGGATGCTGCCACATCACCCATGACATGTGGCATGAGGTCTGGGTCGCCACGGTCTCTCAGGAAGTCCACCATCCTTTGCAGACTGCCAAGGATGGGCTCCATGGTGTGCGCAGAGCTCTGTGCAATGTTGGAGGCGGACTCCTCCACGCTCCTTACCATTGCCGACAGGCTCTCGGGCTCCCTTACCATTGCACCTATGATCTCCGTGTGCATGCCCATCACCCTTCTTGTGAACACCTCCCCATCGAGGTCCTCATCTGAGTCGTGTGCAGCAGAACTTGCGTGCGAACTCGCCCTCCGGGGAGTTGCCTCCCGAGCTACCCTTTCTCCCTGGCCTTGCTGCAGCCAGCTCATCCCCGGTGCATCACCCAGTGCAGACCCCTCTACTAAACTTGTCTCTACAGATCGTGTAGTGCCAGTATCTGAGGTGGTGCCTGCGGGTGAGACATGCAGTGACGCGGTGCTTTCTTCCTCCTCCTCTTCTCCCACCTTACTCTCACTGGGAGGCTCAGGGACAGGCTGGTCAGCTTGTTGCTGATTACCTGAAAGCCACAAGACTCACTTTAAGATGAGGGCAGAGGGACAGGAAGGGAGCAGGAAGGGAGCAAGGAATGCAGACAGTGTAATGAGCTGGAAAGTGGGAAAGGCTTGTGGTGTGAGGGGGAAGTGGGATGAGAGAAGGAGAGGGGATGAATAACCCCAAGGGGGTCGACGTCACAGACGGCCACGGCGCCCACCACCTGGCGCCCAATGACTCTTAACACTCGCTCCTCCAGGTCTGTAAGCTGTTGGATGTCTGCTTCACCCTCGCCTGTTCGTTGCTGCTCTGTCGTATTGTGGGCCAGCTTGGCCTGCAAGAGAAAGGAAAGTGTGTGAGTGAGCGTGCAGCTCTGTGTTTGGGAGATGTGCCTGTCATAGTTGAATAACTGTGATTGCAGGCAAGGCGTGAGATGTGGATGTGAGTTTTAGTAGGTGGAGATGCTTGGTGGGTGAGTGGTGGGGGTGTGGTAGTTTGTGCAGTGTGTACAGACTGAGGTTCAGATGCTGATATGTAGGACTTGTTGAAGCATGTACTCACCCTGACCACCCGAGTGAGGTCGTTGAATTTTTTACGGCACTGTGTGAGGGTCCTGATGACCACACTGCTGGCCGAGACATCCTAGGCCACTTCCCTCCACATTGCCCTGAAGACATGGGGCAGTGGTCGGGAGCAGCACTGCCCTCCTTCTTTCGACTGCCGCGACCGATGCCTCCAATGGGATCAGCCATGAGGATAAGAGGTGTAGTTGTTGAGTTGTTTGGAGGTCGCCTTCAGAGCCAGCAATGTTGAGAATGAGGTTGTGCTGAATCTTCAACCTCCCCGTTAAGAGCTGGAAGGAGCCAGTGTGAATGTTGCACCTGAAATTTGTTATCGCTCTGCGGGTATCACCCCGCTCTCTGTGTGTAGCGCCCTAAGTGAGGTGATTAGCGCTTGATTTAGTGCTCCAGTTCTCTTTTGGAGCACTAACAATCAATTTAGCGGAAGGTCAGAAGGATTAGCGCCTGACGCTAATGCTCCACCTTTTTAAAATTTAGCGCCCCAACCGGGGCGATAGCGAATTTCTAGCCCATTGTACTTTAGTTATGCAATTGACAATTTGTTCTTGGATTCCAGCAGACTCTACTTTAAAATCTGTAAACAGGGAGCTTATTCTCGCCTAGGCAACTCTTGCCTGGACATTGGTCCAAAGCAAAGAATGTAGATGACTCTAGTTGCAGTCTCATTCCAACCGACTAGGAATCCCAGAAGAATTCCAGCAACTCTCTGGCTTCTAATTATTGAAGTAACAAACAATAGAATCATAGAATGATACAGCACAGAAGGAGGCCATTCGGCCCATCGTGCCTGTGTCGGCTCTTTGGTAGAGCTAGCCAATTCATCGCACTCCCCTGCTCTTTCCCCATGGCCGTGTAAATTTTTTCCCTTCAATAAAGGCTGCTACGAACAATCTGAGCAAACGTGGGACCAACTGTTTACGATTTTGCATATCCCTTTACATTCTGCTCATAAAACATAGTTATTAGAACCTTTTGTTCCCCCGCCCCCCCTCCAGGTTTTGTGGGAATCCAAGGCTAATCTGGAATGCAATGGGTCACATACCTCTCTCAGCGTTATGCTTTAATTTCTTCTTTCCCTCTTCTACTGCTATTCAAGGGATCCTATGAAACATTCTGTAGCGCTGGTCCATCTGGCACTGAGATATGACCAACTGGTCTCATTCTCTGTTCGCTTTTCCGTCACGCTTTTCATTGCTGCATTATTTCTTAGTCCTTTGAGAAATACAATAGCCTTACCGTACCAAAAAATCAAGACATTTTTATTTATTTCCAAAACTAAGATTTTGGCCCCGTATGTAACTCCGGGAACAGTTTTCAATGGGTGAGGTAGCGGGTGTGAGCTAGAAAGTCGCCTGCTGCTCCAGAAATGAGGCCAGGCTATTTTAACTCCCGGGGCCTCACTTAAATCCCGCCGGCTTGTTCTGGAGCAGGGTTGGGAGCGGGGGGGGAAGTCAGCAGGAAACGGTGGAAAATCACGCGGCTCAGATGTCGCCCACCGATAGCGGGTAAATGCGGGGGTCGGACGCTCCTTTTCCCACCAGTTACAGGCAAATGGTGGCGAGAGGGCAGGGCCCGGGTCCCCCAGCAGAATTCCCTCCTCTTCTCCCCAGTTACCACCACTTCCTGGGGCTGCCAGGTAGGCTCTGGGAAGTGGCAATCGGGGCCCGAAATTCCCCAGTGGAGGGAGAGGGCCTTGTAGCAGCCTCCTCCCCCTCAAGTAGGCCCCAAAAAAATGACCTGCTGAAGGCCTCGATCTTGGTCAGTTCCACTGACGGGCTCCCTCTTGATGGCAGGAATCTGGCCCAGCAAATGCAATGAGCCTCAGACTCAGGATAATGGGTCTGGGTTGGGACAGATATGGATTATAAAAAAATTTTGATTTTGTTACTGAAAGTCTATTTCTCAAAGGACTAAGAAATAATGGAACAATGAAAAAAATTCAAGCATGACGGAAAACAAACAGAGAATGAGACCAGTTTGGTCATGTCTCAGTGGCAGATGGACCAGCGCTACAGAATGCACCGCTGGAACTCTGCCCCAACGAAGACAATTCCCCCCCCACCCCCCCCCAAACATGTGGAAAAAAGGGTATTTTGAAAGAGAAAAGGTCACAGTACTCAAGGGGTTAATTATAACTGGCAAATAGCACCAGGCAATACATCAAAATCAATGGGGAAACATCACACCTTGCTTCCACTACTTAACAAAAGTGTTGGATTGCTCACTGTAAATATCGTCTTCAAGTGCAATACAGTCCTCTCTTACAAATAGGTGTTCATCCATCGAAAACAGGACAAGGAGTAGAGGATTTTACGGCTACCTGAATTACATCCCAGGTTAGTAATCTCCCTGTTCAGGGGGAATGTTTTATGACAAGCGAGTTAAGGCCATCACGGATGACTATAAGCCGCAGTAACAAGAGTTTTAGTGCTTTTAATGGAGCCTGTCTAGATAACGATCTGAGATGTAATTCATATGAAAACCCTAAAATCCTTAGCTTGGTGAGCTTACACATGCACAATGCCTTGAGCACCTGTGTTTAAAGCGGCCATGACTGATTGCTGGAGTTGCCTTGTTGTCTGCCCAAGGTTATCCAATCTAATTTGGCCTGGCAGGCATCTGAGCTACAGAGGCAGACAAGCAAACAACTCAGGAGTCCAAACCATTCCATTATATTTACGGCCCTCCTTCCCTATATGAGAGACTTCCGCCTGACCTTTACTCCGACCTTCTGAAGCACCATCATCGCCAAGTCGCCACTGTCCAACATCTAGGAGGTTACCATTGACCAGAAGCAAAAAGAAAGAACTTGCATTTATATAGCGCCTTTCACAACCTCAGAATGGCCCAAAGCGTTTTACAGCCAATGAAATACTTTTGAAATGTAGTCACTGTTGTAATGCAGGAGACACGGCAGCCAATTTGCACACAGCAAGATCCCACAAACAGTAATGGATATAATGACCAGATAATCTGTTTTTAGGTGTTAATTGAGGGATAAATGTTGGCCAGGACACTGAGAGAACTTACATGCTCAAAAGTCACATCTACCCCCAAGAAGCTGAACACCATCCAGGACAAAGCATTTTGCTTGCTTGATTGGCGCCCCTACCACTAGACTCACTCCACCACCAATGCACTGTGGCTGCACTAAGTATGATCTGCAGGATGAACTGCAGCAACTCACCAAGCTTACTTTGACAGCAACTCCCAGCCCCATGACCTCTACCACCAACAAGGTCAAGCTGTGCATGCTCCGCCCATTGTACCAGGTGGTGAGTGGCCTAACCAGTGGTCGCTCAAAACATCTTCAATTTATTTTTTTGATGGGCCAGGAGGAACAGGAATGCTCCTTCTGGGCCTCTAAAGAAACACCTCAAGCTCAAACGGCTGCAACGACTTCAACTTTCTACCCCTTCATTCTTTGTTTTATATTTCAATTGCTTGATATGCTAACAGAGTTTTGTTGCCTTGACAACCATGACACCTTCACTGTTGGAGTAAGCTCGACTTGAGCATTCAATGTCATTTAAATATTGCAGGAGGCTGCCAGTGCAAAGCGTGTAAGTATCAGTGTGTAGATGATAAATGCATCTATTCCAAGGAAAGGGAACAGACAAGATTTGGATAAAGCAGCATCTATGACAACCAGTATCAGTACAACCATATGACCATTGACATTATAGCGCAGTTATCAAGTGTACGATAACAGGGTAACAAGCTTGTAACTTTTCACAGGGCAGCACACGATGTTTGTTACACCTTGTCAGAAGACAGCAAAATGACTTATGTATTTCTGTTCTCCTCTTTCCCTTATGTTCATGGGAAAATGCTAGTAGATGTGTTGCAACTCTGTACCATTTGTGCACTAGAAATGTGAGGCCCTCCCTTTTCCTATTTTTACGAAGTGTTTTTATAGTGCACGACTGGAAAGACTTAGGTGTGGCAGGAAGATACTTCTGAAAAGCTCCGGTTACTTATCAGAAATGTGAGCCTTGTCCACACAGATTTCCCCAGGTCATCAATGAAACAAGCTGCAAGTGTGAGCACAAATTTTGCTCCGCGAAGTCAGTCGGTACCTTTTCGATCAGAGGCAAGGACTGCGCTTATCAGAAAATATCAGTAACACATCTTACCTCAGTAAAATAATCGTATGTCAGCGCCCTAATATGAGGAAGCTTTACCCTTGTCTGCAGAGACAACCGTACTCCGTCATTGCCACGTAAGCATGCTGGGTCATACCTGAAGGTGCACCCTGCAACCCGTAGTATCCCTGACCATGGTGATCAGGTAAAGCAATAAGTTTTGCAGTTGCAAAGCTCCTCTGCAAGCTGGATGAAATTAAAAAGTGGGATTTTGTTCTGGACTTAGGATACCCACGTCAATAGATAAAAGGAGTGAAATTCCTTTGTGTGTTCGAGCTAACAGTGGTGCTAAGTATACATTAACGTGCAGTAGTTTGGTACTTTAGCAGAGCACATTTGTGGCCTATGTTCCATCAGGGACTAATCCCATTTAATGCACATTAATGCAGACATTGTGCATTAAGGTTATTTTGATTCAGCAAATGCTAATCAATCACCAATTAAGCAAGTTTGCTCATGCTGACCTTCCAGCCCACACGATGTGAATGATGGCGACTCAAAGGTTGGCATGAAAGTATTGGAAAGAGTGGGCAGAGATCCAACGTAGAGCAGAGCAAAAGACTTTATAAGGAGCAACTCAATTGCTTCAGGCCGCAAAGCAGCACTGGTGCACTAGAGAGTCTCGCAGTGCTGGGTGAGGAGGAGGAAGAGCAGAGGACGTCCAGCGAGGTCTGAAGACATAAGAGGCTGACACTAGGACCTGCTACTCGCAGTGTGTCTGCCACAGACAGCGGAGCTACTCAATTTCACTAAGGAGTAATATCTAAATAAGTTCCAGCTCACTAAAGAAGTCATTGATGAAGTGTGACAGTTCCGAAATCCAAACCTGCAACCTCAAAACAACATCAGCACCATGCTGTCAGTAGAGATTAAAGTGAAGACAGTACACTCAGCTTTTATCGCCACATTATTCTTCCACAGGATAGCTGGCAATGATCAGGCAGTTATCAGTCCACTGCTGCATAACCGAGGGGTCTGATGCTCTGTTCCGGCATGTTGCTGACTACGTTTAAAAAAAAAACCCAAATTAATATTTGTTCTGAGGATGTGGGCGACACTGGTGAGGCTGCATTTATTGCCCATCCTTAGGTGACCTGAGGGCATTAAGGGTCACGTGGAGGCCAGACCAGGTAGGGGGATGGCAGGACATTAGTGAAGCAGATGGATCTTCAAGACAATCCGGCAGCTTTCGTGGTTATTTTATCTGGTGTCAGTCCACAAAGGACCAGATTTACTGAACTCAGTTTCCCCAACGTGCCATGAGGCTCGAAGGGCTGAATGGCCTGCTCCTGTTCCTATATTCCTGGCTCATGAAGCTCTGCACTAGGAATTGCTAATCCGCCCCACTGATGAAAATGATACGTTTACAAACCATGCATTGTCGTAGTGGGTTATAAATAATGCTGAAAATAGGCATTTAATGCACTCTTTGAGATAATAGGAAAATGTGAGTACCAAATCACACAGATAATTTGGAAAAGCAGATTGGTCTTATTGCTTCATTAAGCGTCTCATTTGTGGTAAATAGACATATTGGTCTATTCAAATTGGAATGTTGTACAATACTTCTATTGTGTTTTAAGCGTTAGCACAGTGGTGTTGACAAATTATTCAGAATCATCTAAAGTGAAAAGATCCATTTCCTATTAAAACCCACTGTTGGACTTTAAAAATAAGTCTGAAAATACAGCACCCCCAAAGACAGCTGCCATGTATCCTA
Organism: Squalus acanthias; assembly: GCA_030390025.1. NCBI lineage: Eukaryota > Metazoa > Chordata > Chondrichthyes > Squaliformes > Squalidae > Squalus > Squalus acanthias. Next base: position 42,591,159 of record CM059442.1, read on the forward strand.
GAACGTGGAATCAATAGTGTTCTTTGTGTTTCAGATCAGATTACAGGCCTGCTGATAAACCATGCAGAGCTAGATTGTAGAGATGATCCATATCTGTCCATCGTGTAAACAGCTCAGCAGCTGCAATTCCCTTTGTGATGGTGGCCCAGATCTTCCTGCCGCAGTGATATCAAGAGCCTACACCTTGCGGTTCACCTTCTAGTGCGCCGATCTCGCTGTGGGCAATGATTTCAATGGAAATAAAAATCGGGGGAGATGTAAAACGGGCCACCGATTCGCTATCACCCGTCTTGCACTGTCGCACAAAGTCAAGATCTACCCCTTTGACTTAGACCAGGCCAAACGCAGTCTTCTTTCTCGGTGTCCTTTCCCTGCAGGTGAGACTCCCTTCCTAACACGGGCTGACTGAAAACTCTTCACATGTGTAGTTTCAGGCTACAGGACATCAAATCTCGACAGAGAGCACATTTATTTTATTTTTTTGCGCACACTACTTTTCGGGTGAGACAGTATTGTTGATTGACGCACTTTCCACTCGTACCTAGCAACAGTGTGAAGCACTGCCATGTAGTCCAGGTGTGAGTGTTCAGCTGCAACTCAGAGCTCGGTAGATTTTTTTTTTTGTCTTTCCACTTGTTCGTTGCTAAACTTCAGCAAATTATCTGCCCGTTGTAACAGCACATCTCGCAATCCTGTGGCTCCTCAAAGCTGAGGTATCCAAACTGAGTGCCCAATGTCTCTCGTTTCCTGGAGACAATTTGTTTCCATTGGAAACTAGAATGGGAATGCCTGAAGTCATTTCAGTTGTGATTTCAACCAGAAGAGAGAGGAACTGTTTACTGTCCTTCTGTGGTCTGGTTTCAATTCTGTCTGATCCCCAGAGGCAAGCACTTTAGGATAGAATATAGCTGAAATTAAAAAAAAGACAATGTTGGCTGCATCAAGGAAGGCAGTGAAATAAAACCAAACACTGACGATAATGATGGAAGAATCCTTTCCTTAAAAGCAGGGCAGCACTGAAACCTTGATAACTCAAAATAGGTGTCTGAGAAGTAATGACCATAAAATAGGAATAAGTCAAGGAGCAGTAAAAACATTCATTGCTATTCTCAAAAATTGTAATAGAGATTAGATTTAATGACCCTTTAGAATTTTATTTAATAACCCTTTAGAAAATTCACATAGCCGAAGTATGGTTGCAGTACAGTAAATGGTTAAAAGCCACATTTATCTCCTTTCACAATAAAGGATTAGTTCTCCGTATCTACATCTTATTAAAAAATCTTATAACTGCATGTATTTCCTGTTTGCAAACCTTGCTTGTGTCAATCTTTCCCATTGTAAATTCCTGTGCCCACATTTCCCATTCAATTTTCATACATCAAATTTAAATGGCACAGCTTGTTGATGAACTAATTGAATCACTCAAAATGCTTTTTCAAAAAAAAATCATCTGCCATTTTTTCTCAGTAACTGAAATTTATAATGTCCAAAATTAGGTTTTAAACAAAATGTAAAAAAAAATAATTACATAATTAACAGCCTACTGAACATACCTACTGAATTATCTTTTTTGTCTTTTACTACCTTCATTAAGTTGTCTCCAAAAGTCTGGGCTTCAACTCTATGGGGGAAAAATTGGGTGGCGTCCATTTTGGGGTCCCAAAAAAGTTAGCGCCCCCCCTCCCCCCACCCGCCGTAAATTCAGTAGTAGCGCCCCAAGCAGGAGGTGGGGCACTACTGGAAAGTGCTCCACCTCCTGCTTGGGGCGCTACTACTGAATTTCGCGCGCCACTTGCAGCAGAGCCACACGCGGCGGCATGTAGCATTGCGTCATTGCAGGCCTCCTCCCCTGATTAAAGGGGAGGAGCCTATTACTGCATGCACCGAGGCCCTGCCGGACCACCGGGGAGTGGGGTGCCGTGAAAACAGCCCGGCACTCAAGAGGCGTGCCGGGCTGAGCGATCGCGGCCGGCACCCCGCATACAAAAGCAAAAGGGGGCAGGTGCTGGCAATCGGCCAAAATAAAAATGGCCGCCCGACACCTGCCCTTTAACTTTCGCCGCCGCCACTGCCAAACCGCCCCCTGATCCTGTCACACATATCGTGATGCGATAGGTCAGGGGGCGCAAGGAAAGTTTGTGGCTGGGGCGCTGCGCACAGCGATGACGTTATCGCCGGGGGCGCAGCAGCGTGGGAGGCGTTAGCGGCGCCGCGCCCGGGCGCTAGGGGATTTGCGCCCCGTTAGCGGGGTCGCTAACTAGAGGCGCAAACCATCCCAATTTTCCCCCAATATATTTTTGCCTCACAACAGTTAACTTCCATGTGTATTCTGAGCATGTGTAGCTTACAGAATTTCCTAGCATGCAATCTGTTCATCAACAAGAGCTGACTGGTAGAAATTTATGCCCCTTCAAGGATTTCAAAGTTTCTTCGCTTTTTCCAAAAGTATTTGGAAAAAAAAAGGAAACTGAATTGTGAAATGATTTATTTCACATTTGTGATGAATTTGTATAAATTTATTAACAATTGCACTTTTATGTTATGAACTCCTCACAGATAAACACTGGTGAGAGGCAACACATGTGAAAAGTAACATCTGTTATCCAAATATTGACACACTCTTGGGGTCCTCCTGCAAATATTGACTGCCTCCCAGGAACTCCCCAACCTACCCTCTACTATCCGAAAGAAAACTGTACAATCATTGCAGAAAAAGAGTTTTTAATTATTATTCGGCTCTATCCCACTCCAGTATAACAATTGGTACACCACAGAAATAAATTAGAATCATAGAATCATAGAATGGTTACAGCACAGAAGGAGGCCGTTCGGCCCATCGAGCCTGTGCCGGCTCTCTGCAAGAGCACTTCAGCTAGTCCCACTCCCCCGCCCTTTCCCTGTAGCCCTGCACAATTTTTTCTGTCAGGTACTTATCCAACTCCCTTTTGAAAGCCACAATTGAATTCCCCTTTAATGAGGAGAAGAGCCCTTCCGTGCGGAAGCACTATGTGACTCAGTGCGTAGTGCTGCAGAATGCACCGCCCCGGTATTCGGGGTTAGCGCTCTAAGAAGGAAGCAGAACGCTTGAGTTAGCGCTCCACCTCCCTCTTGGGGCGCTAAAACTGAAGTTAGCGATCGTCGGCACTATTTTTCGCCAGGCGTTAAATTTAGCGCCCAGGCGATGTTAGCGACCCAAAATGGTTGCCAGCAAATTTTTCCCCCATGCCTCTATTTATGAAGCCCAGGATCCCGTATGCTTTTTTAACCGCTTTCTCAACCTGCCCTGTCACCTTCAACGATTTATGCACATATACCCCCAGGTCTCTCTGTTCATGCACCCACTTTAGGATTGTACCATTTAGTTTATATTGCCTCTCCTCGTTCTTCCTACCAAAATGTGTCACTTCGCACTTTTCTGCGATAAATTTCATCTGCCACATGTCCACCCATTCCACCAGCCTGTCTATGTCCTCTTGAAGTCTATCACTATCCTCCTCACTGTTCACTATACTTCCAAGTTTTGTGTCATCTGCAAATTTTGAAATTGTGCCCTGTACACCCAAGTCTAAATCATTAATATATATCAAGAAAAGCAGTGGTCCTAGAACTGACCCCTGGGGAACACCATTGTATACCTTCCTCCAGTCCGAAAAACAATCGTTCACCTCTACTCTCTGTTTCCTGTCACTTAGTCAATTTCGTGTCCATGCTGCCACTGTCCCTTTTATTCCATGGGCTTCAACTTTGCTGGCAAGCCTATTATGTGGCACCTTATCAAACGCCTTTTGGAAGTCCATGTACACCACGTCAACCGCATTACCCTCATCAACCCTCTCTGTTACCTCATCCAAAAACTCAATCAAGTTAGTTAAACACGATTTGCCTTTAACAAATCTGTGCTGGCTTTCCTTAATTAATCCACATTTGTCCAAGTGACTGTTGACTTTGTCCCTGATTATCGTTTCTAAAAGCTTCCCCACTACCGAGGTTAAACTGACTGACCTGTAGTTGCTGGGTTTATCCTGACACCCTTTTTGAACAAGAGTGTAACATTTGTAATTCTCCAGTCCTCTGGCACCAGCCCCGTAGCCAAGGAGGATTGGCAGATTATGGCCAGTACCTCCGCAATTTCCACCTTTACTTCCCTCAATATCTTAGGATGCATCCCATCCAGTCCTGGTGACTTATCTACTTTAAGTACAGCCAACCTTTCTAGTACCTCCTCCTTATCAATTTTTATCACATCCAGTATCTCAACTACTTCCTCTTTCACTATGATTTTGGCAGCATCTTCTTCCTTGGTGACGACAGATGCAAAGTATTAATTTAGTACCTCAGCCATGGCCTCTGCCTCCATGCGCAGGTCTCCATTTTGACCCCTAATCGGCCCCATCCCTCCTCTTACTATTTATATGCCTATAGAAGACTTTTGGATTCCCTTTTATGTTAGATGCCAATCTGTTCTCATACTCTCTCTTTGCCCCTCATTTCCTTTTTCACTTCCCCTCTGAACTTTCTATATTCAGCCTGGTTCTCACTTGTATTCTCAACCTGACATCTGTCATACCTTTTTCTGCTTCATCTTACTCTCTATCTCTTTCATCATCCAGGGAGCTCTGGCTTTAGTTGCCTTACCTTTCCCCCTCATGGGAATGTACCTCGACTGTACCCAAACCATCTCCTCTTTAAAGACAGCCCATTGTTTGATTACAGTTTTGCCTGCCAATCTTTGATTCCAATTTACCCAGGCCAGATCGATTCTCAACCCACTGAAATTGGCTTTCCACCAATTAAGTATTTTTACTCTAGATTGCTCCCTGTCCTTTTCCATAGCTAGTCTAAACCTTATGAAACTGTGATCACTGTTCCATAAATGTTCCCTTACTGACACTTGCTCTACTTGACACACCTCGTTCCTCAGAACCAGATCCAGCAATGCCTCCTTCCTTGTTGGGCCAGAAACGTAGTGATCAAGAAAGTTCTCCTGAACACACTTCAGAAATTCTTCCCCCTCTCTGCCCTTTACACTATTACTATCCCAGTCTATATTAGGATAGTTGAAGTCCCCCATTATCACTACTCTATAGTTCTTGCACCTCTCTGTAATTTCCCTGCAAATTTGCTGCACAATATCCTTCCCACTAGTTGGCGGCCTATAGAATACACCTAGTAGTGTAATGGCACCTCTATTGTTTCTCAAGTCTAACCAAATAGATTCCGTCCTTGACCCCCTTCAGAACATCATCTCTCTCCAGCACTGTAAAATTCTCCTTAATCAATACTGCCACACCACCTCCTTTCTTTCCTTCCCTATCTTTCCTGAACACCTGATATCCAGGAATATTTAGTACCCAATCCTGCCCTTTTTTGAGCCAGGTCTCCGTTATCGCCACAACATCATAGTCCCATGTGTCTATTTGCGCCTGCAGCTCACCAACCTTATTTACCACACTTCGTGTATTCACACACATGCACTGTAAACCTATCTTAGACCTTCTTGTATTCTCTCTTTGTCTGACCCAACCTAATACCATACTATTTCTTACTCTAGTGCTATCTGACTCTCCCAATCCTTTGTGCACCTTGTTTCGCCTTTCTAATGCTACATCCTGGTGCCCATCCCCCTGCCAAATTAGTTTAAACCCTCCCCTGTTGAGTCAACAAATACAGAAATCCGATGCCCTCACAGGTCCCCTGAGGTGTCTTACAGACCATCAAGGGTCAAAAGCTACCAGTTTGAAAGCTTTGTTGGAATGTTTCAAAACCATTTTATGGGCTAATTTTGGTAATCACATTTTCAGTACAGCAAGACTTGGCATAGGGGTAAAAATGGGAGGGAAATCCGTTATCACTTTTCATAAAGGGAACTATGGGTGAGAGGTATGGGTGCACCAGGAGTTCATCTTAGGACAGCTTCCTGTTCCTGGTATACATAAATGACCTGGAATCACAGTGCCAATGCAAGGTAGTTACATTTACAGATGTCATCAAGTTAAGGGGGTGGTGATCTTAGTCTCAGAGGAGATAGACAAAGACCTTACAAAGAGAACCCAACAGGGTTTGTCAGTGGGATAAACAATGGCAAATTAAATTTAATACAGACAAATGCAAGGCACTGCATATTGGAAATAAAAATAGTAAGCGCATGGGAGGGATATAACTTGCCTTGTGAATGTTGAAGGAGAACTGGGGTGTTAGCTGACCCTTTGCTCACCAAGTTCAAACAGTTTGAGGCAGCAATAAAGAAAGCAAACAGACATCTGGGTAATAGTGTCAAATCATTTGAGCTCAAATCCCCATAAGTCATTCTGAAACCATAAAGCACCCTGATCAGGCTGCATTGGGAGGACTGTGAATAGTTCTGGTTCTGCAACATACTGGTCCATCCTGGTCATAGAGGCAGTGCAGAGGAGAGCAACAAGGCTGATCGCCAGTGTCAGTGGGAATAGCTAAAAGGAACAACTTTATGGACTAGGAACTCTTCACCATCAAAAAGAGACAGCTCAGAGGGGGACCTTACCGTAGTAGATAAGAAGGTACTTAACGGGATAGAGGCAGTAAACCTAAAACAGTACTTGCAGATATATCAGGGCAAAAAGGGTACAGGCTCAAGGTTGTCGAGGGCAAAGTTACTACAGACACAGAGGCTGATCTACAGCTGGAATAGGTTACCAGGAAGAGTAATTCAAACCAGGACCCCAGACTCATTTAAGAAACAGTTAGATGTGCAATGGGAAAATGATAGCACTGATATTATGGAAGATCAAAACCTATCTGAACCTAACTTGGAATCTCATGATCATGTGATGTACTGGTTAACGTGGCCTCAGAACGATCATTGGAATTTTAAGGCAATAGAGAATGAGGAATGAGATAATCAAGGAAAGAACACAGCAACCACCAGTGTCTGAGCTGATTAAGCAAATTAGGCAGACATAATTCAGTTCCCAAATGCCTGATAACAGACTCCATAAGAAACTCTTTCATGGGTCCCAAGAAGAAAGAAAGGCCCAGACTAAATTAAGGATTCATCTTTAAAGATAAAGAGGATACAAATATTGAGTTGGAAGAGTTGCAAAACCTACTTCCTCTACTTCTTGTGCATGGTTCTTGTGCTGTGGCGATACCTAAGTTAGACCATTCGGTCAGTAGACCCTGGTGAGTGAATGGTTACATGAAGGGCAGTGATTCTAAGATCCTCCAACCTAGCTTTTCCATGTCTTCATCCTGTTCCACTTCACAACATCATTCCCATCGAGAAATCCATGTTTAAGGTGCAAAGCAAACTTTGAGCAAAGCTGAGTAAAAGTATCAGCAAATGTCCTTGCCTCAATGCCCAAAGTACTAACAAGATCACTATACAGGCAAAGAAACATCAACTTCACACAGAATGGCCCTGTTAGTGTGGTATGGGATACCTTGCAGCAGCTCTTACTGCCACTCGTATAATGGCAGTCATTATTTGGGGCAGAAATAGAGGGGAATGGGATGGAGGTGTTTGTAACACCCCCTTGACCCCATTTTAATGCGGTGAAGCAGGTTTCCTGTGGACCATAAAGGCAACTGCCAATTTTTTAGGGAGGGGATTGCAGGTGCAGTTCTTTATGTGTGGTGGGTTTGAGGCGGTAGTCTTTAAGAAAGCATTTTATTCTGTTGACCATCCCAAATCCGCCCCAAAATAGGCAGTAAGTCAAAGGAGATAAAAAGAGAAAATGCTGGAAATACTCAGCAGGTCAGGCAGCATCTGTGGAGAGAGAAACAGAGTTAACGTTTCAGGTCGATGACCCTTCGTCAGTCAAAGGAGATCCTAGGCCGTGCTGGATAAAACGTTGCCAGTTAGATTTCTGCACAGTATGGAAGCAGAAGATTTAAAATAATTGGTATAATTATTACTGTTTGTGAGTAAACTATTGCAATTTAAAACAGGAAACCAATTTAATGATACGCCAGATAGAAACTTTTATTTAAAATTAATTTGCGGTATGCACTTGTCTACTTGCTCAAGAGGAACAAATGAATAAAGGAAACATTTTACTTCTCATAAAGTGGCTTCCATTTCGCCTTTATGTTCTCTTATGCTAGAAGTTAATTTTTGAAGCCACTTTAGAGAAATTGTGGCTGTTTAGGTCATATTTTGTATTGGCTGGATATAATAGATAAAACCACAAAAGTGCCACAATTTGTTTTTAAAGTCATTGCTTGCTGAATACACATTTTTGTTGCTTAAAATCCATGAATGTTATTTAGTTGTGCGTAATATATATATCTCCAATAATAAAATGGAAAACATTTAACCTATCGTAAACAGTTTTCAAGGGGCGACTGGATAGGCACTTGAGGGAAATAAACTTGCAGGGCTACGGGGATAGAGCGGGGGAATGGGACTGACTGGATTGCTCTACAGAGAGCTGGCGCGGACTCGATGGGCCGAATGGCCTCCTTCTGTGCCATTATGACTCTATGACTCTATGACCCTAACAATTAGATTTTTTATGTATAAGGTTTTCAGTCATAAGAATGTATTATTATTTCCATCACATTTCTAATGTTATTTTAGGTGCAAAAATAAAGTTAGTTGTTGGCAAAGTCAATTTTGACGGTGCCTGATAGAGGAACTGTGGCAGTGTAGGGCGTCTTTTATATTAGCTAAACGTGATGAATAAAATATTGAAAGCATCATGATTCATTTTGAATACTAACATTTATATAAAATGGAAGAAGAGGGATAGAACGGCACTGAATTACTTGCTGTCTTTCCTATCTTCCTTTCCCATCACTCTTGGTGCAGCCAGTAGTTTATGCAACCAAGAAACAAAATATAACATGTCAACACTTTACTTTCATGTTGCGCCTGCTGTTTTTATGATGTTGCACCCGAGACCAGAGTTAGTAGCACCATTAGCAGTGATACTGACAGTGAATATAAATATGCCTTTCATTAGGCTGCACAAGATAAGAGGCTTTTATTCCAATTTTAATAACTTGCTTTTAGAGTTTTCATCTGGTGTAAGTATTACTGCGTTATTGGTTAGTGCCAAGATTTTATACCATTGTGCTGAAAAAATGATAAGCAATTTCACCAGGCATTTCCTTTGTGTTGGTTTCCCAGCTTCATATATTATTTACTTCATCGAGGTATTAACAGTTTTTATTGAAGAAACCGTAACAAAAAACAGCTTGCATATAAATTCCATGAATATTTTACTGTATTCAGTCTTCATTGCCCACATGTTCTCAAGTTCATTTGGGACGATAGTTCACCTATCACTATTTCAAAACCTAAGTGACAGCGTATCCACTGGGACCCTCTAAGACGTATGGGAAAACTAGCTTTAGTATAAATCCTTTTGTTACCTTTGCATTTTTGATTAATATTTCACGTCACCAAGGTAAGGGATATCAGTGCTGAAATATGGAATGCGTTTCCATTTTCCTTACCTCCTTCAGCGTCAAGCGTTACTAGGTCAGGTAAATCATGGGCCAAATGTGGAGTAATGCTCTCTCCACAATACCTCCTACAATGCCCTTTAACCCTAGCCTCAGAAGAGCACCCGATCTGGATTAATGCGCTGTTCCCCATTTCCTATGTCAACTATCCTTATTGCATTTGAGGAAGTAACAAGGAGGGTCAATGAGGGTAGTGCATTTGATGTAGTCTATATGGATTATAGCAAGGCTTTTGACAAGGTCCCACTTGGTTGACTGGTCAGAAAAGTATAAGCCCATGGAATCCAAGGGAAAGTGGCAAGTTGGATCCAAAATTGGCTCAGTGGCAGGAAGCAAAGGGTAATGGTTGACGGCTGCTTTTGTGACTGGAAGGCTGTTTCCAGTGGGGTTCCGCAGGGCTCAGCACTAGGTCCCTTGCTTTTTGTGGTATATATCAATGATTTAGACTTCAATGTAGGGGACATGATTAAGAAGTTTGCAGATGATACAAAAATTGGCCGTGTGGTTGATAGTGAGGATGAAAGCTGTAGACTGCAGGAAGATATCAATGGAATGGTCAGATGGGCAGAAAAGTGGCTAATAGAATTAAATCCGGAGAAGTGTAAGATAATGCATTTGGGGAGGGCTAACAAGGTAAGGGAATACACAATAAATTGTAGGATACTGAGAAATGTCGAGGAACAGAGAGACCTTGGATTGCATGTCCACAGATCCCTGAAGGCCGCAGGACAGGTAGATAAGGTGGTTAAGAAGGCATATGGGATACCTTCCTTTATTAGCCGAGGCATAGAATATAAGAGCAGGGAGGTTATGCTTGAACCGTATAAAACACTAGTTAGGCCACAGTTAGAGTACTGCGTGCAGTTTTGGTCACCACACTACAGGAAAGATGTGATTGCACAAGAGAGGGTACAGAGGAGATTTACGAGGATGTTTCCAGGATTGGGGAATTTTAGATATGAAGATAGATTAGATAGGCTGGGGTTGTTTTCTTTGGAACAGAGGAGGCTGAAGGGAGACTTGATTGAGGTGTATAAAATTATAAGCGGCCTTGATAGAGTGGATAGGAAGGACCTATTTCCCTTAGCAGAAAGGCCAATAACCAGGGGGCATAGATTTGAAGTAATTGGTAGAAGGATTAGAGGGGGGTTGAGGAGAACTTTTTTCACCCAGAGGCTGGTGGGGGTCTGGAACTCACTGCCTGAAAGGGTGGTAGAGGCAGAAACCCTCAACGCATTTAAATAGTATTTAGATATGCACTTGAAGTGCTGTAACCTACAGGGCTATGGACCAAGAGCTGGAAAGTGGGATTAGGCTGGATAGCTCTTTCAGCCGGCACATACACGATGGGCCAAATGGCCCCCTTCTGCGCCATAAACTTCAATGATTCTATGATTGCATTGCCCTGTATAATGTTGTGTTATGTTGTATAGTGCTGTGTTGTGTTGTACAATGCTGTATTGTGTTGCATAATGCAGTATTCTGTTGGGTTGTATAGTGTTGTGCTGTATTGTGTGTGTTGTGTTGGGTTGTATAGTGTTGTGCTGTATTGTGCGTGTTGTGTTGGGTTGTATAGTGTTGTGCTGTATTGTGCGTGTTGTGTTGGGTTGTATAGTGTTGTGCTGTATTGTGCGTGTTGTGTTGGGTTGTATAGTGTTGTGCTGTATTGTGTGTGTTGTGTTGGGTTGTATAGTGTTGTGCTGTATTGCGTTGTGGGCACACACCTATGAGGACTTGGGATTGAAACTACCCAAGCACAATTAATTTACCACTCTTACAGCTGAGAGTAGGGTGAGATGCTGTGGAGTAGATTCAAATCTCTGACAGGTGAAAGGACAATATGTTAAAACTATTGTGCCGACCAGTTTCCAACATGACCCCATTTATTAACTGACATAGATATTAACGGACCCTGTATATGTTGGTCTTCAGAAAGATGTCCTTTGTTGAGGAGGAATATCAGAATTATACTTTAACATACTCAGATGTGTAATTCACGATAAGAAAAAAACATTTTCATATGTTTGAATTATGTCTGATACCCAGGTAAAGACAGGTATTTATTTAACCATTTTAGATGCATACCATTCTTCTTAAACTTACTAAAGCTCAAAAGAGCTTGAGATCAGTGTTGCTACATTTAATTGAAGTCATAGGGGGAAAAATTCGGTTGCATTGCGCCTCCCGTTAGCGCCCTAAGAGGGCGCTAATGGGGCGCAAGGCAACTCGCGCCTAGGCGTGGCACCGCCAACGCTACCACGAAATTCAGCGGGAGGTTAGCAGCGGCGCTAACCGTTACCACCCTGCAGCGCTGCGCTGCTGGCGATAACATCATCGGCGTGCACAGCGCCCCGCTCGCGCCCCAGCCGCGATCTTTGGTAGCGCCCCCTGATTTACTGCCGGACGCTATGTCCGATGGGGTCAGGGGGGTCTACCTGCAGCCGGGGCAGCGCTATTTAAAGGTGAGGTGCCTGGCGGCCATTTTTGTTGCTGGCCGCCTGCCAGCACCTGCCTCCGCTGCCATCCCCGGCCTCCTTACCTGCCCCCCTGCAGAGTGCCAGCTGCGCTCCATGAGCCCGGCACTTCTCTTGAGTGCCAGGCTCTTTTGTCGGCACTCCCAATCCCCAGGGGCCCAGCTGGACCCCAGGTCGTGGTGTGCAAGGCCCCTCCCCTTTAAGAAGGGGAGGAAGGCCTGCAATACCGCGGCACGTAGCGCCACGATCTTCCCTTGTAGTGCCCCAAGAGGGAGGCGGGGCGCTTCCAGTAGCGCCCCGCTTCCCTCTTGGGGTGCTACCACTCAATTTTGGTCACGGGGACGTTAATATTTCCAGGGCGCTAAAAGTAGCACCCCGGCGAAGTTAGCGCCCCAAAGAGGGCGCGACTCAATTTTCGCCCATAATATTCATTAAACATAGTCTTCTCTGATGAACAGGCTATTTTAGATCTTGTATTGTGTAATGAGACAGGGTTAATTAGTAATCTCATAGTGAAGGATCCTCTGGGGAAGAGTGATCATAATATGCTAAAATTTCACATTGAATTTGAGAGTGAAATACTTCAGTCGGAAACAAGAGTCTTAAACTTAAATAAAGCCAATTACATAGGTATGACAGGCGAGTTAGCTGAGGTAGATTGGGAAATTAGACTAAAAGGTATGACAGTAGATAAGCAGTGGCAAACATTTAAAGAAATATTCCAAAATTCTCAATGAATATACATTCCATTGAGAAATAAAACTCCATGGGAAAAGTGATCCATCCGTGGCTAACTAAAGAAGTTAAGGATGGTATTAGATTAAAAGAAGAAGCTTATAATGTTGCGAAGAATAGTATTTAAACCTAAGGATTGGGAAAGCTTTAGAAAACAGCAAAGGATGACCAAAACATTGATAAAAAGGGAGAAAATAGAATATGAGAGTAAACTAGCAAGATATATAAAAACAGATTGTAAGAGCTTCTACAAGTATGTAAAACTTAAGAGAATAGCGAAAGTAAGCATTGGTCACTTAGAGGCTGAGACAGGTGAAATTATAATGGGAAATAAGGAAATAGCAGAGACTTTAAACAAATATTTTGTATCTGTCTTCACTGTAGAAGACACAAAAAGCATCCCAAAAATAGTGGGGAACCAAGGGGCTCATAAGAATGAAGAACTTAAAGTAATTAATATCAGTAGAGAAAAAGTACTTGAGAAACTAATGGGACTAAAAACTGACAAATCCCCTGGACCTGACGGCCTACATCCTAGGGTTCTAAAAGAGGTGGCTGCAGAGATAATGGAAGCATTGGTTGTGATCTTCCAAAATTCCCTAGATTCTAGAACGGCCCCAGTGGATTGGAAGGTAGCAAATGTAACCCCGCTATTCAAGAAAGGAGGGAGAGAGAAAACAGTGAACTACAGGCCAGTTAGCCTGACATCAGTTGTCGGAAAAATGCTGGAATCCATTATTAAGGAAATGGTAACAGGGTACTTAGAAAATCATAATATGATTAGGCAGAGTCAACATGGTTTTATGAAAGGGAAATCATGTTTAACAAATTTATTAGAGTTTTGTGAGGATGTAACTAGCAGGGTAGATAAATGGGAACCAGTCGATGTAGTATATTTGGATTTCCAAAAGGCATTCGATAAGGTGCCACATAAAAGGTTGCTATGCAACATGAGGGCTCATGGGTTGGGGGTAATATATTAGCATGGATAGGGGATTGGTTAACGGACAGAAAACAGAGAGTAGGGATAAACGAGTAATTTTCCAGTTGGCAGGCTGTAACTAATGGGGTGCCGCAAGGATCAGTGCTTGGGCTTCAGCTATTTACAATCTATTATCAATGACTTAGATGAAGGGACTGAGTGCAATGTATCAAAGTTTGCTGATGATACAAAGCTAGGTGGGAAAGTAAGCTGTGAGGAGAACTCAAAGAGCCTGCAAAGGGATATAGACAGGTTAAGTGAATGGGCAATAAGGTGGCAGATGGAGTATAATGTGGGGAAATGTGAGGTTATTTACTTTGGTAGGAAGAATAGAAAAACAGAATATTTTTTAAATGGTGAGAAACTATCAAATGTTGGTGTTTGGAGAGATTTAGGTGTCCTCATACAGGAAACACAGAAAGTTAGCATGCAGGTACAGCAAGCAATTAGGAAGGCAAATGGCAAAGTGCAAGAGTAAGGAAGTCTTACTACAATTGTACAGGGCTTTGGTGAGACCACACCTGGAATGCTGTGCACAGTTTTCGTCTCCTTATCTGAGAAAGGACATACATGCCTTAGAGGCGGTGCATCGAAGGTTCACTAGATTGATGCCTGGGATGCCTGGGGATGGGGGATCTTAGCTACAGGGACAGGTTGGAGAAGCTGGATTTGTTTTCATTAGAGCAAAGGAGGTTGAGGGGTGATTTGATAGAGGTGCACAAGATTATGACGGGTTTGGATAGGTTAGTTGATGGCAGGACATGGGGACACAGATTTGAGGTTTTGGGCAAGAGATACAGGGGGGATGTGAGGAAAACAAATTTTACACAGCGAGTGGTGATGACCTGGAATTCGCTGCTGACGGAAGTGGTGGAAGCGAAGACACTCAATGTTTTCAAGGGGAGACTGGATAGGCACTTGAGGGAAATAAACTTGCAGGGCTACGGGGATAGAGCGGGGGAATGGGACTGACTGGATTGCTCTACAGAGAGCCGGCACGGACTCGATGGGCTGAATGACCTCCTTCTGTGCCGTATGACCCTGAGGGCTGGACTTTACCTTAGATCCGGAGGTCGAGGTGGGACTGCTGGTTTTCGGGTTTCAGTCCTGCCCCCAGCGACGTCTGATGAACAGACCCTATTTTCCCTTGATTGGCCTTGTTAAGCCCGCCCTGCGGGCTTGCCGACCAATTAAGAGAAAGCCAGTGTCAGATGACATCAGTGCATGACGTTTCATCTGCCGGTTTTGTTAAAGTGACAAGCACCATCATTTTTTGACAGATGATTTGACAGTGTTTGACAGCATTGAGGTGCTGTCAAACACTGACAATCACTGTCCAAAGGTGAGTCCTTGCACCCAGGCACACCAATGACTCTTTCCTTAGGATGAAACAGATGGCAGCTGCATGTGAGGTTGCAGAAGCCATCTGTCACTTCTCCCGACGAGATGAGGCTGCACAAACACATCACAGCTTGTCACCTGCAGAAGCATCAAACCACAGTAAAAAAAAAATCCCCAACATTCTCTCACCTGTCATACTTACCAGTGTCCCATTGCAGCCTTCACACTCCCTCTGCAGCTGTCATTTCTACAGTTACAGTACAACAGACCCACAGCTCGCCTCACTTACCCTGGCGGGGTTTCCCGACATCGGGAAGCCCGCAGCAGTAGGCGCAAAATGGGACAAAGCCTCTTAACTACCTGTTAACAGGCAGTTAATCGGCTCTAATCCCCGTCCCGCCGCTAGGAGACGGGTCCCTACGCAAATCGGGGACCCGCCTCCCGGGAAGATCATTTGGAGGCGGGTTGGGAGCGGGTTCAGGACCCGCTCCCATTTTTTACCATTTTGCCACCGGTCCCGCCTCCAAACCCGCCCCCTGAGCGCTGGCAAAATCCCCCCCTATGATTCTATGAGAGGGTTGTCCTATGAGGAGAGATTGAGTAGATTGGGCCTATACCCTCTGGAGTTTAGAAGAATGAGAGGTGATCTCATTGAAACATATAAGATTCTGAGGGGGATTGACAGGGTAGCTGCTGAGAGGTTGTTTCCCCTGGCTGGAGTGTCTAGAACTAGAGGTCATAGTCTCAGGATAAGGGGTCGGCCATTTAAGACTGAGATGAGGAGAAATTTCTTCACTCAGAGGGTTGTGAATCTTTGGAATTCTCTACCTGAAAGGGCTGTGGATGCTCAGTCGTTGAGTATATTCAAAATGCGGAGATGCTGGTGTTGGACTGGGGTGGACAAAAGTGAGAAGTCGCACAACACCAAGTTATAGTCCAACAGTTTTATTTGAAATCATAAGCTTTCGGAGCTGCTGAGATAGATAGATATTTGGACTCTAGGGGAATCAAGGGATATGGGGATCAGGCGGGAAAGTGGAGTTCAGTTCGAAAATCAGCCATGATCTTATTGAATGGTGGAGCAGACTCGAAGGGCTGTATGGCCTACTCCTGCTTCTAGTTCTTATGTTCTTACAAACTTGTTGAAATAGACTTACTTGCAAGAGAAACTGCAAGCCTCTAGTTTAAAGATTAAATGTAAATGTAATCTCCTTAACTGCACATAAAATGCCCCTATCTCCATTAATGTTATTCTAATAATAAACGTGGCAACTGGAGATAGAGTGCTGCACGAATATCTACTTGTTCCTTTATTATTGAATTCATTTTGTGCATATTACTATAATGTTTGATTTCATTTATGAAGTATCTGCATTTTCCTATTGAAGATAGAGGAGCAAATAAAAAGTTAATGGGCATACTGTTCCGTAGACGGCAACACCCAGTCCATATTATGCACTCAGAATTATAATTACCCTGTAAATTGAGCATTCGTTTCCTTAAGTTTGGACTGCAAATTTTTTTTCTTTAAGCCGTGCATTGTAAACACTCAATCAGGGGAGAGTTCATGCTTTGGACTTGGAGCGTAACACATAAATTTTTCACTAAATCATAGTGTGGGAAAATGATGCCTTGTGAAATTGTAACACATTAACCACTTTGATGGCATCATTGCAGTTAAGGGCTCTATTTAGTAAATGTCAGTTGCTTCGGTCTCATTAGCCAGTTGCCCAAGTTTCCCACAGGGCTGATGCCTTGTCTGCAGATCAGCTAATTTATCCACAGTAAGGGATACACCAACCTCTTTGCAATGTAAGATTTTTGCTTATCTTAGACAAATTTTGGCATATGTGGTTAAAATATACTTGGACGAGTATCAGGGTCTGATAATGACTGAAAAACAAACAGACCCTTTCCACCAGCATCAAACTCTTGTTGCTCAGTAAAACAGCTAACTCAACAGAAGATCATTTTTAGCCTACTGATTAACATCAATAAATATACCCAGTTCACATCAGTATTACAATCTCCACAGTTATAGCTCTGCCAGTTCAATGTACCTACCTCCTGGTGGTGTGCATTTATACCACGGATCAATAGATGGGTCAGAAAGCCTCCAAGGCGACATGTCCCAATAATATCTGATTTAGGAGTAGGGTTACCACCCATCCACTTTTGGGCCATGGTGTCCAGACATTTCTAAACTGAAAACCAGACTCCAAAAGTTTGAGCATAGAAGATTGAGGGGTGATCTGATCGAGGTGTTTTAAAATGTTAAAAGGATTTGATAGATACAGAGAAACTATTTCCTCTGCTGGGGGAATCATGAACGAGGGGACATAATCTTAAAATTAGAGCTAGGCCATTTAGGAGGGAAATCATGAAGCACCATAGTAGAAATCTGGAATTCTCTCCCACAAAAGTCTGTGGCTGCTGGTTCAATTGGAGCTTTCAAGACTGAAAGAAAGAAAAACATGCATTTATATAGCACCTTTCACAACCACTGGACATCTCAAAGTGCTTTACAGCCAATGAAGTACAGTCACTGTTGTAATGTGGCAGCCAATTTGCACACAGCAAACTCCCACAAACAGCAATGTGATAATGACCAGATAATCAGTGTCAGTCCTAGATTTTATGTGCTCAAGTCCCTGGAGTGAGACTCGAACCCACAACCTTCTGACTCAGAGGCACGTGTGCTACCTACTGAGCCATGGCTGACACTTTCAAGACTGAGATAAATAGATTTTTGTAATGTAAGGGTCTCAAGGGATATGGAGCATAGGCGGATAAATGGAGTTGAGGTAAAGATCAGCTATGATCTAATTAAATATCGGAGCAGGCTCGAGGGGCTGAATGGCCTTCTCCTGTTCCAATATTCCTATATTCCTAAAAATGTGATTTTTAAAATAGAAATCCATTTTATCCATTTACTTCTGATGGGGAGGCATTACTGTGACCGTTACTAAGGTTTACATGAATTTTCAACAGCAGAACTCAAGCCATAATCCCATCTCCTCTACCAGGCCCTATCTTGTGCATGCCAAACTTTGGACTCGGCAAAAGGCTGAAACCTTTTGAGTTTCATGCCAACCCGGTAAGTTAAAAAAGAAAGAACTTGCATTTATATAGCACCTTTCACATCCCCCAGATGTCCCAATGCACTTAACAGCTAATGAATTAATTCTGAACTTCAGTCACTGTTAATATGTCAGCCAATTTTCACACAGCAAGATCCCAGAAACAGCAAATGAGATCAATGACCTCGCCACGCTCATCTTGTCCATGAGAACCACATCCTGCTCCCTCGACCCTATTCCCACCAAACTGCTGACCATCCAACTTCCTTTTCTGGCTCCCATGTTAGCTGACATTGTTAACAGTTCTCTCTCCTCAGGTATTGTCCCCCTCTCCCTCAAATCTGCCATCATCACCCCTCTCCTCAAAAAAACAACCATTGACCCCTCCGCCCTTGCAAACTACCGCTCCATCTCCAACCTCCCTTTCCTCTCCAAAGTCCTTGAACGTGTTGTTGCCTCCCAAATCCGCGCCCATCTTTCCCGCAACTCCATGTTTGTATCCCTCCAATCAGGTTTCCGCCCTGCCACAGTACCGAAACGGCTCTCATCAGAGTCACAAATGACATCCTTTGTGACTGTGACAAAGGTAAACTATCCCTCCTCGTCCTTCTTGACTTGTCTGCAGCCTTTGACACGGTTGACCACTCCATCCTTCTCCAACGCATCTCCACCGTCGTCCAGCTGGGTGGGACTGCACTCGCCTGGTTCGATTCTTATCTATCTAATCGTAGCCAGAGAATCACCTGCAATGGCTTCTCTTCCCACTCCCGCATCATTACCTCTGGTATCCCCCAAGGATCTATCCTCGGCCCCCTCCTATTTCTCATCTACATGTTGCCCCTTGGTGACATCATCCGAAAACACAGCGTCAGTTTCCACATGTATGCTGACGACACCCAGCTCTAGCTCACTACCACTTCTCTCGACCCCTCCACGGTCTCTAAATTGTCAGACTGCTTGTCCAGCATCCAGTTCTGGATGAGCAGACATTTTCTCCAATTAAATATTGGGAAGACCGAAGCCATTGTTTTCGGTCCCCGACACAAACTCCGTTCCCTAGGCACTGACTCCAGCCCTCTCCCTAACATCTGCCTGAGGCTGAACCACACTGTTCGCAACCTTGGTGTCATATTTTACCCTGAAATGAGCTTCTGACCACACATCCGCAGCATAACTAAGACCGCCTACTTCCACCTCCATGGCATCGCCCGTCTCTGCCCTTGCCTCAGCTCATCCACTGCTGAAACCCTCATCCATACCTTTGTTACCTCTAGACTTGACTATTCCAACACACTGCTGGCTGGCCTCCCACATTCTACCCTACATAAACTTGCAGTCATCCAAACCTCGGCTGCCCGTGTTCTAACTCGCACCAAGTCCCGTTCACCAATAACCCCTGTGCTCGCTGACCTACATTGGCTCCCAGTTAAGCAATGCCTCGATTTCAAAATTCTTATCCTTGTTTTCAAATCCCTCCATGGCCTCGCCCCACCCTATCTCTGTAATCTCCTTCAGCCTCACAACCTGCCGAGATATCAGCGCTCCGCTAATTCTGCCCTCTTGAGCATCCCTGATTATAATCGCTCAACCATTGGTGGCCGTGCCTTCTGTTACCTAGGCCCTAAGCTCTGGAATTCCCTCCCTAAACTTCTCCACCTCTCTTTCCTCCTTTAAGATGCTCCTTAAAACCTACCTCTTTGGCCAAGCTTTTGGTCACCTGCCCTAATTTCTCCTTATGTGGCTCAGTGTCAAATTATTTGTCTTTTAATACTCCTGTGAAGTACCTTGGGATGTTTTACTACATTAAAGGCGCTATATAAATACAAGTTGTTGTTGTTGTTGATAATCTGTTTTATTTTTTTTAATTTGTTTATTGGATGTGGGCATCGCTAGCAAGGCCAGCATTTATTGCCCATCCCTAATTGTCCTTGAGAAGGTGGTGGTGAGCCGCCTTCTTGAACCGCTGCAGTCTGTTAGGTAGGGAGTTCCAGGATTTTGACCCAGTGATGATGAAGGATTGGCGATATACTTCTAAGTCAGGATGGTGTGTGATTTGGAGGGGAACTTGGATGTTGTGGTGTTCCCATGCGCCTTCTGCCCTTGTCCTTCTAGGTGGAAGAGGTCGCGGGTTTGGGAGGTGCTGCCGAAGAAGCCTTGGTGAATTGCAGCAGTGCATCTTGTAGATGGTACACACTGCAGCCACAGTACGCTAGTGGCGGAGGGAGTGAATGTTTTTTAAGGTGGTGGATGGAGTGCCAATCAAGCGGACTGCTTTGTCCTGGATGGTGTCGAGCTTCTTGAGTGTTGTTGCAGCTGCACTCATCCAGGCAAGTGGAGAGTATTCCATCACACTCCTTACTTGTGCCTTGTAGATGGTGGATAGGCTTTGGGAGTCAGTAGGTGAGACACTCACCGCAGAGTACCCAGCCTCTGACCTGCTCTTTTTGCCACAGTATTTATGTGGCTGGTCCAGTTAAGTTTCTGGTCAATGGTGACCCCCAGGATGTTGATGGTGGGGGATTCAGCGATGGTAATGCCATTGAATGTCAAGAGGCGGTGGTTAGACTCTCGCTTGTTGGAGATAGTCATTGCTTGGCATTTGTGTGGCACAATGTTACCTGCCACTTATCAGCCCAAGCCTGAACGTCATCCAGGTCTTGTTGCATGCGGGCATGGACAGCTTCATTATCTGAGGAGCTCTGAATGGCACTGAACACTATGCAGTCATCAACGAACATCCCCATTTCTGACCTTATGTTGGAGGGAAGGTCATTGATGAAGCAGCTGAAGATGGTTGGGCCTAGGACACTGCCCTGAGCAACTCCTGCAGCGATGTCCTGGGGCTGTGATGATTGACCTTCAACCACCAGAACCACATGTTGCTTGAAGGTTAGCTGTTGGCCAGGATACCTAGAGAACTCCCTACTCTTCTTCAAATAGTGCCTTGGGTTCTTTTGTATCCACCTGGATGGGCAGATGGGGCCTTGGTTTAACACCTCATCCAAAAGACAGCACTTCCACCAATAAAACACTCCCTCAGTACTGCACTGAAGTGTCAGCCTACATTATGCGTTCAAGTCCTGGACTGGGACTTAAGTCCACAACTTTCTGACTTAGATATACAACCACTGATCCAAACTGGCACAGGTATAGATGAATGAGTTTTGCCAGCTGTGAGGTGAAACGTTCGTCTTTTCCTATGGAGCTCTGAATAGTCTCAAAAGGGCACCGTTTAGTTGACTGATCCGGAACATAATTGCAGTATCTAAAGCCATAGGAAAACCTCGGATCTGATCACCACCTTCCTTTCTTAAACTGTTGCATATGGCAAAAATTAAGAGGGAAGGTATTAAAAATGAATTGAAAAACATTATGAAACTAGATAAAAGTATTCAGTACATTTGTAATGTAATAGGCATAAGTTTTTTTGTATTATACCCAGCTAAATGTATTTCATGAAAAAAAAAGTTATTTTGTATCATCTATTTATTATATTTTGTGCTGGCAAAATAAGTTTAGCGTGAACAGGAAAAGAGAACTACCGGGGAACTAAATCTTCAAAGTTACAAGGATCTTCAGAAAGGTCAGAATATCTTACCAACTGGGACTGATCAAGGAAGACATGGAATCGAGTGACTTCAGCTGAGAGCGTTGAAGGGAAATTGACCAAGTTAAGAGTAATTGGCACTTATTCCTTAAAATGCAGCACCATTAATCAAGAAGGGCTCACTTCCCTTTGTATTTGCTGGATTGACAAGATTTGCCCAAGTCTAGCTTGAACCTGCCTCTCTTAGCAAGCTGATTAATCCTTTTGCTTCAGGCTGAAGCAGTGTTCCTTTGAACAGTGCCCTTCTTCCCAGAATAGTTGTTAAGGCAATTCGTAACACAATCAAATCGGTGTTTTTTTTGTTACCATACGGTTTAGCTTTATCTGACATCCATTAATAACAATATAAGAAGTTAGAAACAAGAGGTGGGTTATTATTCGTATTTTCTGACAAAGCGAGGAATGAGAAAAGGCCATTCAAACCATTTACCTCATCCAGCCATTTAAGTTCATACCATTGATGTCTGCGAGTTTTGCTGTTCATACATTTCTACATAAACTCATGAAATGCTGTGTTCTTGTAGTTGACAATTGCACATCTAAAGAAATATTTATATTTTGAGTGTTATCATATTTGTATATCAACAAGAGTCTAATTCATTCACATTAGTTCTAAGGCAACTAAAAGTAGATGGGCCTTTAAAAATTTATGTTATAGTGTTAAAAGCAATTGAACATTACAGTGCAACACTGCAACTAAATACTTTCCAGGCACACAGTGAACTACAGATTTCAAATTCTTTTGCTTCCACCAATTTAGTTGCTTTAATAAAAGCAAAATACTGTGAATGGCAGGAAATCGGAAATAAAAACTGAAAATGCTGGAAATACTCAGCAGGTCAGGCAGCAGCTGTGGAGAAGAAACAGAGTTAACGTTTCAGGTCGATGACCTTTCATCTGACAAAAAGGTCTGTCCTGTTCTGACAAAAGGTCATCGACCTGAAACGTTGGCCCTGAAATTCGCCTCTCCGGCTTGCCGTGGGGGTAAGGATCACGCTCGCACTTACCTACCGCGCCTGCCGTTGACCTCTGGGCCCACGGGAACTTCAGCTCCTGGGCCTGCTCCAAGTGCCGGCGCGCAGTGCTTGCGTGTCCCAGGGGGCGTAGTTAGTGCGATGCGTCTCCTGGGATCATGTGGGCCATGGAGAGCCAATGGCAGCAGACCATCTTTCATTCATAGATTTGACAGGAAGACCTGTCAAATCTATGAATTGAAATCAGCCCCAAAAGAACAGCTAAACTTAAAATAATTTTTATTAAAACCATCACATTTATAAACTAACTATAAGTTAAATAAATTAACTACTTTAAACAAAAATTTAAATTTTTGAAAAAATTAAAATACTTTTTACCTTTCTTTAAAGTATCGAAAAAAGATAAACCTGTTGAAATTTTTTTTAAATTATAATTAATTAACCACTTACCTTGTTGAAAACGGGTCCTGCGCCTCCTTTTTTAAAGCGCAGGTTCTTCAATACTTACCCTCCCGTAGAAACCTGAAAAAGAACCTAAGTTTGCTGCGTGCGCACAGCCTCTCCCGCGCACGCGGTTCACCTATGAACCGCCCCCTTCACCAGACCGGAAGTTCCGGTTTCCCGCGCATGCGCAGTGCATGCAGGAAACTGGCACTTCAGGACGCCTTACGGGTGAGTACACAGTGCGTACTCACCCGGGAAGGGCGGAATTTTTGGCCCGTTAATTCTGTTTCTCTCTCCACAGATGCTGCCTGACCTGCTGAGTATACAAAGCCAAAAGGTGAATGTCTCCAAATGAAAATTAGCAGTTGAGCACTACAGTTACTACCGAATCCATCATTCATAACCAGCTTTCTAAGAAATCATTATAAATTATGATAGATTTCTGTTTGAAAATTATTCACCCGCGTTAATCTAGTTAGAGTTGGGGCTTACAACAGTTAATCTTGGAATGTGACTAAAACACAAGTGAACAGTAACTGTGTAAAACTATAATGGAAAACAAGCTGGTAATCCAGTGAAGAAAGTTAGACCTAATATGGCTATAGTGCCAGATCTGTGAATAGACTGTGGGTACTGAATTAGTCATCAACCGTGGTGTACCATGGTAAACCATTGCTTAACAATGGAAAGATAAGATCATGAAGCTGAAATAGTGCAAAAATAGATACTGTGCAAAATGGCTCAGAGATAATTAAGTGCATTTGCTTCTATAGATAAAAGCAGGCTTCATGTTTCTAATTACTGCAATTTAGTACAAAGTGAATAAATACCACAGTTAACCACAATAGCAGTTTTTTCACATATTATGCTAATTACGTTTGTCTAAATTCACCGTACTGCAGCTGTTGAGTCATAAGAAAATAACTAAGATGGAGTGAACAACACAAAATTCATTAACAGCAAAGTGCACTGTCATTAAGATTCACCCGCGTTAAACTGTAATCACTGAATTAAACGATCGTAGCACATCAAAGCCATTCTGAAATGGATTGCAAAACTGAAGTTTATCAAGTCATTTCTGTTACAGGAAACCAAGTAAGAGTTGGTCATTGACAAGGGCTTGGTTTCCAACCTGAAATTAACAATTAAAATCAGATATTATCATTTCCTTTTTCCATTCAGAGTTCCTTTTAAGAGTCTTAGATGAATTATTTCTCTATTGGGTACACATTTATGCAGAGATGGATAAGGGGAGATTTAATAGTGGTGTTCAAAATTATGAGGGGGTTTGATAGAGTAGATAGGGAGAAACTGTTTCCACTGGCAGGAGGGTCAGTAAGCAGAGGACACAGATTTAAGATAACAACAGAAAACGCTGGAAAAACTCAGCAGGCCAGGCAACATCCGTGGAGAGAGAAACAGAGTTAACGTTTCAGGTCGAAGACCCTTCGTTGTTCATCTTCCCCCCAGCCTCCCACTTGCTTTTTTATCTGTTTCATTTCCTGCTTTTTTCTCAGTTCAGACGAAGGGTCTTCGACCTGAAACGTTAACTCTGTTTCTCTCTCCACGGATGTTGCCTGGCCTGCTGAGTTTTTCCAGCGTTTTCTGTTGTTGTTTCAATTTTCCAGCATCCGCAGTATTTTGCTAACAGATTTAAGATGATTGGCAAAGAATCCGGAGGGAAATGAGAAGACTTTTTTTTACACTATGAATTGTTATGATCTGGAATGCACTGCCTGAAAGGGTGGTGGAAGCAGATTTAATAATAGCTTTCAAAAGGGAATTGGATTTATACTTGGAAAAAAAAGAAAGACTTACATTTATATAGCGCCTTTCACGACCACCGGACGTCTCAAAGCGCTTTACAGCCAATGAAGTACTTTTGGAGTGTAGTCACCGTTGTAATGTGGGAAATGCGGCAGCCAATTTGCGCACAGCAAGCTCCCACAAACAGCAATGTGATAATGACCAGAAAATCTGGGTTTTTTTGTTATGTTGATTGAGGGATAAATATTGACCAGGACACCGGGGATAACTCCCCTGCTCTTCTTCGAAATAGTGCCTCGGGATCTTTTACATCCACCTGAGAGAGCAGAAGGGGCCTCAGTTCAATGTCTCATCCAAAAGACAGCACCTCTGACAGTGCAGCACTCCCTTCGCACAGCACTGGAGTGTCAGCCTAGATTTTTGTGCTCAAGTCCCTGGAGTGGGACTTGAACCCACAACCTTCTGACTCAGAGGCAAGTGTGCTACCCACTGAGCTACAGCTGACACTGAAAAGGAGAAATTTGCAGGACTATGGGGAAAGAGCAGGGTAGTGGGACTAATTGAATAGCTCTTTCAAACAACCGGCACAGACACGATGGGCCGAATGGCCTTCTTCTGTGCTGTATGATTCTATCACCTTATCATGTCCTTAGAACATCCAATTCCTACATTACAACAGTGACTACACTTCAAAAGTATTCCATTGGTTGTAAAGCACTTTGTAACATCGTGAGATAATTGAAAGGCATTATAGAAATGCTAGCCTTTCTTTTCATTCTTTCAAAGCACATAACAACCAATGGGTTACATTTGAAGTACAGTCACTATTGTTTTGTAACAAACACAGCAGCCAATTTCGCACAGCAAGTTTTCACTAACAACAAGTCAGATGAAGGACCAATTAATCTGTTCGGGACAGCAGGATATCTCCCAGCTCTTGCAACGGGATCTTTTATATTGCATAGAATTACATAGAATATACAAAACAAAAACAGGCCATTCGGCCCAACCAACCCATGCCAATGTTTATGTTCCACTCGAGCCTCCTCCCATCCTTCCTCATCTAACTCTATCAGCATAACTCACTATTCCTTTCTCCCTCATATGCTTATCTAGCTTCCCCCTAAATGTATTTATACTATTCGCCTCAACTACTCCCTGTGGTAGCGAGTTCCACATTCTCACCACTCTTTGGGTAAAGACGTTTCTTCTGAATTCCCTATTTGATTTCTTGATGACTATCTTATATTGATGGCCTCGAGTTTTGCTCTTCCCCACAAGTGAAACACACTCTCTGGCCGGAATTTTCACATTGCAGAGCGTGCGGGTTTGGGAGCAAGTTGGCGGTTAAAAGTGCTGAAATTGACAGCGCGTCAGGAACCCGCCGTCTTCCGCGTTTAACTGGGGCGCATTTCGAAGCGAGCCATGGACCCGCTCGGAAGAGGCGGGCGATCTCACTGAGCTAGTAAACTGCTTGTTTAGAGACCCTTAACAGCCTTTTTAACATGAGGTTTCATAGAATCATAGAATGGTTACAGTACAGAAGGAGGCCATTCGGCCCATCAAGCCCATGCCGGCTCTCTGCAAGAGCACTTCAGCTAGTCCCACTCCCCCCGCCCTTGCCCCGTAGCCCTGCAATTTTTTTCTTTAAGTACTTATCCAATTCCCTTTTGAAAGCCATGATTGAGTCTGTCTCCACCACCCTTTCAGGCAGTGCATTCCAGATCCGAACCACTCGCTGCGTAAAAAAGTTTTTCTTCATGTTGTCTTTGGTTCTTTTGCCAATCACCTTAAATCTGTGTCCTCTGGTTCTCGACCCTGCCACCAATGGGAACAGTTTCTCTCTATCTACTCTGTCTAGACCCCTCATGATTTTGAACACCTCTATCAAATCTCCTCTCAACCTTCTCTGCTCCAAGGAGAACAACCCCAGCTTCTCTCGTCTATCTATGGAACTGAAGTCCCTCATTCCTGGAATAATTCTCATAAATCTTTTCTGCATCCTCTCTAAGGCCTTCACATCCTTCCTAAAGTGTAGTGTCCAGAATTGGACACAATACTCCAGTTGAGGTCGAACCAGTGTTTTATAAATGTTCATCATAACTTCCTTGCTTTTGTACTCTATGCCTTGATATGTGAAGCCCAGGATCCCGTATGATTTTTTAACCGCTTTCTCAACCTGCCCTGCCACCTTCAACGATTTCTGCACGTATACCCCCAGGTCTCTCTGTTCATGCACCCACTTTAGGATTGTACCCTTTAGTTTATATTGCCTCCCCTCGTTCTTCCTACCAAAAGCCTTCTGTCGCTGTGACTCCATGTTTGCTTGCACCCACACAAATCTCTGCAATATAGACCAATTGCCACCTCTCCCAACCATCTTTATGCCTCCTCCAACAACCTTCAACTGTGACGTGTGCAAGGCTCCTTTAAACTTACGAGCTGAAAGCAAGTCATCGGTGATGTCATCAGACGCGCTCCATTTAGTTGGCCGGGAAACCCGCATGACTGTTTCAATTGATGTAATTGAGTTAAATGCGCCGTGCAGAACGTGCTGCTGAAATCTTCGGGATGTCGACCCGCTACACGGCCCACACGCACCCGACCCGACTCCAAGTTAAAGATTCCGGCCTCTGTGTCTACTCTATCAAAACCATTCATAATTTTAAAGACCTCTATTAGGTCTCCCTTCAGCCTTCTCTTTTCAAGAGAAAAGAGACCTGCCCTGTTCATCCTTTCCTGATAGTTATAACCTCACAGTTCTGGTATCATCCTTGTAAATCTTTTTTTGCACCCTTTTCAGTGGCTCTATATCGTTTTTATAATATGGCGACCACAACTGCACACAGTACGCCAAGTGTGGTCTAACCAAGGTCTGATACAAGTTTAGCATAACTTCTCTACTTTTCAATTCTATCCCTCTAGAAATAGACCCTAATGCTTGGTTTGCTTTTGTTCTGGCCTTATTGACCTGCATCGCTACTTTTAGTAATTTGTGTATTTGTACTCCCAGATCGCTTTGCTCCTCTACTCCATTTAGATTCTTATTTTCTAAGTTATATGTGACCTCCTTATTTTTTTTACCAAAATGTAAGACCTCACACTTATCTATATCTACCTGACCAGGTAAACAGGTTTAGCATCTCATTACAAAGCGGGCATCTTCAATACCAAAGATAATGGGCTGGATTTTGAATGACCTGTGGAGTCGGGTTTGGAGGCAGGGGGGGGGGGTTAAATTTGTGGGGTCGGGGTTTCCGACCCCATCCCGACTCCATCCCGCCTCCACGCAATTTTGACAGAATCAGTCACGGGGTTCCCGACTCCGGCCCGCCTTCAAGAGGCGGGAGAGGCCATTAAAGCCCTTAACAAGCTCTAAATTGGCTCTGTAATGCCATTTTGAAACGCTGTCGCTAGTTTAACCCTTTTCTGACGTGAAGCACGCCTGGTGTGAAACACTCCAGTGAAAGCTGGCGGGAGCACAAGTGGATAGCGGACTATCTGCTGCTGGTCCACTATTATAATGGAGATGTGTGATGAAGGTTGTAGTAGTATTAAGTCTGAACGTCGCCTCTGATGCTGCTGCATTGAATGTCTTCAGATACTGCCTGGGAGGACTTGCTTGTCAAAAAAATTCTCATTCTCTCTCTCTCTCTCTCTCTCTCTCTCTCTCTGTCTCTCTCTCTCTCTCTCTCTCTCTCTCTCTGTCTCTTTTCCCCCCCCATTCCAGGTCCACTCACATTAAAAGCCAGGCAGGTCCTCTCTCACCAACAGTCTCTGAGACTAGGCAGTCAGCAATGATGACATCATCAGAGGCGCCTTTCAGACTGAAAACACTAATTAGTTCATGGGTTCCCACATGCTCCAACTCAATTGCCCAATTAAGTGAAATTTGCATCAGGCATCCACATTAATCTGGAGTCGGGGGGGAAACACGAAATGCGGATTACACGACCCCAACCCGACCCCAAGACAAAATCCAGCCCAATGAGTCAACTCCCTGGAGGACAAGTTCGCGCGTGAGTTCTGCTGCACAAGACTCAGATGAGGACCTCGATGGGGAGGCCTTTAGAAGAAAGGTGATGGGCATGCACACGTAGATCATAGGTGCAATGGCAAGGGTGCCCGAGAGCCTCTCGACAATGGCAAGGAGCGTGGAGGAGTCCGCCTCCAACATTGCACAGAGCTCTGCACACCATGTAGCCCATCATTTGCAGTCTGCAAAGGATGGTAGACTCCCAGAGAGACCGTGGCGACCCAGACCTGATGCCACATGTGATGGGCAATGTCGCAGCTTCCATTGCAGCACAGGCGGAAGCCACGCAACGTCTTAGTGCTGTAATGCAGTCTATGCTTGGTGCCATCGATTCTCAGACTGCTCTCATGCAGTCTCAGCTTGATGCCACGCAAGCTCTGACTGCTGCCATCATGGCTGGGTCTACCACCGTCCACCGGGGCTTTCACGGTGTCGCAGCAAGCCAGCAATCTGTGCTCCAATAGATTGCTAGGGATGCTGAGGTGCTGCTCCAGGGGGAGTGGCAGTGGGTCAGTGGAGCAGCATTCCTGCTCCCACCACTGCCACTCTGCCATTGCCTTGTCGCTGCCTGTCATCCAGCCAGCTCAGACTGCTGCCGCCCAGCCTGAGGTGGTGCAGTCTACAGCCGGGCCTTCCAGGCTCAGAGTTGGTCGAGGGCGTCCTGCAAGGCCATCTGAAGTCTCCCGCATGGACACTCAGCAGCCTTCCACCAGCCGTACTGCAGCCACTGGGCCAACACTTCGTAGGAGCAGTAGAGTAGGCAAAGGCACAGTAATGAGGGGCACTAAGGGATTGCACAAGGATGAATAGCTAATATTGTTGTTGTAAATATGTGTTCACTGATTATTGGTAAATTTATTAGTTGGCTTTGTGGTGTCTCTCATTTCAGCTTTGCGCTCTGATATGGCCTGCAAATGATGGGGATGTGGTGAGCAACAGGGATCTGGGCTTTAATTTATTGGAACCGCAGTCTGATGAGGCGATCATGGACCGCCCTTCCAGAAGGCCAATTGAGTGGCTGCCTCCTCCTGTTCCTCCTCCTCCTCCTCTCCCTCTTCCTCCTCCTGAGGTGGTCCCGCAATCCCTGGTGGCAAGGGCTGGGCCCTCATGATGGCCAAGTTGTGGAGCATGCAGCAGACCACCACGAAATGGGACACCCACTCCGGCGAGTACTGGAGGGCTCCTCCTGAGTGGTCAAGACAGCGGAACTGTTGCTTGAGCAGCCCCGATGGTCTTCTCAATGATGTTTCTGGTGGCAGCATGGCTCTCATTATATGAGTGCTGAGCAGGAGTGTTGGGGTTGCGGAGGGGAGTCATGAGCCAGGTGGAGAGCGGATAACCAAGCAGTCAGCCGCGAGCTTGATGTGGTGGCTGGAAGAGTGCTGGCACACCTGTCTGGTGCAGGATGAAGGCATCGTGGCTGCTGCCAGGATAGCGGGCATTCACATTGAGGATTCACTGTCTGTGGTTGCACACCAACTGCACATTAAGTGAGTGGTAGCCTTTGCAGTTACAGAAGACCTCAGGATTGTTATGCGGTGCCAGAGGGAGGAGGAGGGCCATCAGGGCTCTCAACAGGAGGCCTTACCCACTGTGGGTGCAGTCAATGGCACCCTGCACCATGGGGAAACCCGCTATCCTGGCAAAGGCACATGCACATTCATCCTGCTTCTCTCTGGTGATGGGGAAGTAAATGTAGTCCCTACTCCTACTGTAGAGAGCCTCTATGACCTCCCGGATGCAGCGATGGATGGCGAACTGTGAGATGTTTGCTATATCTCCTGTTGCAGACTGGAAGGAACCACTGGCGAAGAAATTGAGGGTGACAGTGACCTTGACTGCCGCTGAGAGAGCCGTGGGTGACCTGATCTGAGGCTTGAGGTCTGGTTGCAGGAGGTGGCAGAGTTCGGTGACCACATCCTTGCTGAAGCAGAGCCTTCTAATACACTGCTCCTCGCTTAATTTGAGGTATGAGAACTACTCTCAGAATACCCTTGGAGGGTAAGGCCTCCTGTTGAGAGCCCTGATGGCTCTTCTCCTTCCTCTGGCCATATCTTGCAATGTTTCTCGCTGCCTCCGCTCTCTCCGCAGTAGATCCTGGAGGACGAGGTTGACTGCCAGTACAGTCCCCATTAATGTAATGATGTGTAACACTTAGAAATTTTGTCAGAATAAATGTATCAAATTTTTAGTAGCCACAACACTCCTGATACTAAAGAACCTTTAAATGACTGAATTAAACAATCGCAAACTGACAAAGAAGCAGTGAAACAGCACTAACCTGACAGCTGCAACTCATCCCTTTAAATAGCACCCCTGGAGCCGCCATCCGCCTGCTTCACGCCTCCTCTTCCTGTCGTTGTCGGGGCGAGGCACTAAGGCAGGGGGCGATAATCAATTTGGCAGCTCGGGCACTGAGTGAGCGTTGCACGCTCACTGATGTCACGTTCTGCCTGACGTTAAAGCCCCAGGCGTTAACTGTTAGCAGCAGCACCAAGGGGCGACTGGATTTGGTGTGCGGCGCTGGATTCGCCTCGCCCCAGCACTACTTCATGAGCACCCCGGCCAGGCGCTAACGGGAGGCGCTAACCAACCGAATTTCTCCCCCAGTGTCATTTGCAGGGTACATCAGTGATGGCCAACCCAGCCCAATCCAATCCACCCTTCTAACCCTTCCCGAGACCCAAATGAACCACTCCAACGACAGAAGGTAATCAATCCCCTACAGTATTGCTTACCCTGCTCTAGTAAAGGTTTGGGGCTGTTAGAAGGCCTCAATAGGCTTCAGGCCAGGTTTCAACTAGAGTGAGTTCTGATGAGGCCTTTCAAGGATGTAAAGGGAGGAATTTCCCAGGGAAGTCCAAAAACTCCCCTTGACATGCTCCCTTGAGGGTAGGGGGTCGGGTGGAAGATTCACCCACAGGAAGCCCACGATGAATTTAACAGCTGAATGGAATGGAATCCTGGTGGAGTTGGAATGAGGAGTATATTCTAAGCTACCCTGGTGTAAAGGGAACTTGTGCCTTCTCCAGCCCCAGGAATTATGGGGCCATAAACCATAAATTGCGGTGATATGTTATACCTGTGTATAAGTAAGTCCCGAAATTCCTCCCTCACGCCGGAGTGAAAATCGTGCAATTTGGGCACGTGAGGGGAGGATTTTGGGACATGATTCCCCACTCTCCCCCCCCCCCCACCCCCGTTATACCAGGTCGCCGCCCCTTTTCTTTGCTCAGTCATAATTCTATTGGAAGCGGACGTCACAGGAAGAGGCAGTACTGGCGGGATGGCGTCATCCATTGCCAGTTCCACCTCCCTTGCACCCAACACTATGTATACCTGCAGGACGCAGACTCCCGGGGGGACAGATCGGGTTGGAGCATGAAGCAGATTGTACCAGTGTGCCAGGACCTGATCCTAGCGGAGATGGGGCTCCATTTCTCTTTTAAAGGCCGGTTTGCCCACAGCAGTTGAACATCAGCCAGCACAGTGGCCCCATTTATAATACGACAAAGTGCCGCAGTGATGTCCCTCTACCCACCCCACTGAGGTGGGTCTCCTAGTTGTGCCCAAAATACGCGAATGAACCCTGACCCCAGGGTCAGGGACCCCTGCATGTTCCGCTCAACCCCTGATCTGTCCTCTGGAATTTCTGGCTGTAATA
This sequence comes from Squalus acanthias, assembly GCA_030390025.1. NCBI lineage: Eukaryota > Metazoa > Chordata > Chondrichthyes > Squaliformes > Squalidae > Squalus > Squalus acanthias. Next base: position 42,623,713 of record CM059442.1, read on the forward strand.
TCTGGAAAAATTACTAATCTAATATAAAATTAAACTAGCATACTTAGAGAGATTATCTAGTAGTGGCGCCATTTGATTTTACTGAGAGACATCCCTCAAATCAGGAGGAGCAGCAACTTGTCTGAGCTACTTGCCCATGACTAAACAATTCAACTCATAGATATGAACTTCAATGTATATAAGTGCAAGGTAGTACATTTTAGTAGGAAGAAGGAGGCCAAATATTCCTTGGAAAATAAGGCTCTCAATGGGGTAGAGGAACAGAGGGATCTGGGGGTGCAGATACACAAATCACTTAAAGTAGCGACGCAGGTTAACAAGGCCATAAAAAAAGCAAACCAACCATTGGGGTTTATTTCTAGAGGGATAGAATAGAAAAGCAGAGGAGTTATGTTAAACTTGTATCAAACCTTGGTTAGACCACACTTGGAGTACTGTGTACAATTCTGGTCACCATATTATAAAAAAGATAGAGAGGCACTGGAGAGGGTACAAAAAAGATTTACAAGGATGATACCAGAACTGTGAGGTTATACCTATCAGGAAAGGATGAACAGAGCGGGTCTCTTTTCTCTTGAAAAGGAAAGGCTGAGGGATGACCTAAAGCAAAAGCAAACCAAGCACTAGGGTTTATTTCTAGAGGGATAGAATTGAAAAGTAGGGAAGTTATGCTAAACTTGTATCGAACCTTGGTTAGACCACACTTGGAGCACTGTGAACTGCTCTGGTCTACATATTATAAAAAGGATATAGAGACACTGGAGAAGGTGCAAAAAAAGGTTTACTAGAGTGATTCCAGAACTGAGAGGTTATACCTATCAGGAAAGATTGACCAGGCTGGGGCTCTTTCCTCCAGAAAAGAGAAGACTGAGGGGTGAGTGATAGAGGTCTTTAAGATTATGAAGGAGTTCAATAGGGTAGACGCAAAAAAAATGTTTCCACTTGTGGGGTGTCCAAAACTAGGGGTCATAAATATAAGACAGTCACTGATAAATCCAATAAGGAATTCAGGAGCAATGTCTTTACCCAGAGAGTGGTTAGGATGTGGAACTTGCTACCACATGGAGTGGTTGAAGCGAAGCATAAATGCATTTTAGGGGAAGCTAGATAAGTACATGACGGAGAAAGGAATAGAAGGATATGCTCATAGGGTGAGATGAAGTAAGGTGGGAGGAGGCTCATGTGGAGCATAAACAGCGGCATAGACCTGTTGGGCCGAATGGCCTGTTTCTGTGCTGTAAAGTTCTATGTAATTCGATGTAATTTTATGTACTGTGTGGTTTTCCTAAGAGATGGGAACCAGCTCAGTTATGTATGCAATTTTGAAGAGCTGAACCAATTCCCATCAGTTGCTGTAATGTTAATTAGATGTTACATAAAATACCAATCTGTGAAACCGACAGTCCGCGTGGGAAAGGGTAAATATAGTAACTGTTGCTTCAAATTAGCAGAGATGTAACAGCAATCATATCTGTTATTTTATTAACTTAGCTTCTTCTCATCTCTTAGGAAAACCACACAGTAACTCAGTCCTTGAGTATTCTGAAATAGAGAAATGGGCCCTGATTTTGATGGCCTCTGCCCGGTGGGAATGGATGGTAGCACCCTGAAAGTCACGGTGCTGAACTTCCCGCCCCACCCCCCCTTCCTGCTCCCGTCCCTGATCCGCCTGTCAATATTTTCGTTGGGCCTTAACGTGGGCAGCCCGGGCGATCACCTGTTTTACAGGGAGCCCATATCTAACGTGCAAATCAAGGTCCTACACCGGTTGTAGGGTCCTGATGAATGTCCAATGGGCAGAGCATGCATCGGGGTCATTCCGCGCGTTTGTACCAGGCTTTAAGCGGCCTAACCAGCGTTCCTTCAAGGAACCGCTGCAGGCAACTCAAAAAGTGCCATCAGAAACATGTGGCACTGACGTTTTTTTCCCCGTCCGCTGCCAGCCCATCCACGTCCACCTCCCTTAACCCATGACCTCCTGCTCGGCTCCGCGGAGCAGCTGCCGGATTGGCAGACCCCTCACCCCATGAGCTGCCTGTTAGCGCTTGCTCAACGCTTATAACACATCGGCATTAAGCAAATGGTGCGTGGCGCTTTAAATGACTCGAGTTTTTCACCAATGGCTTCGAGCAGGCCTGCCCAGCACCCGACCGAAACACGCCCAGAGTAAAAATCGTCCCCCTTGGCTTTCTTCTTCCAAACATCCCTGATATTTAGGAAAACAGCTTCTATAAGAACCAGAAGAAATTTTCCAATAGTTATTGCATTTATCTTCTGTTAATTCATGCCCTATATCCCCTTTGTGTACTGTCATATGTCAGTCCTTCATAGTGAGGTTGTTGTGAACAGTTCATAGCCTCCTACTTTGGTTCCCAATATCAGTCAATTACTTGACCAACAGAAGATCTCCTTTCCAAAGACGTGCAATATAAAGATTAATCGTCGGCTGCAAGTGCTCCAGATTGTTAGAAAATCTTGAGGGTAAATTTTCTGATTGGCTAAACAGGCATAAAGTGAGCATAATTGAGCGGGAAAAAAGTGGACAAAAGTATGCTCCAATGTGTCTGCTGGAACTTCGGAAGATAAAGGGAATAAACTCAGGAATTCTATCTCTACATCTCCACCCATCCACGTTCGCAATATATTTAGGGGTATTGGAACCAATTCACTGTTTGATCCAAGGGGGTAAATGATTTATCACGCATGCTATATATCCACCCTTTGTCTTTTCTTGTTTTTCTGTTGTTGCCACTTAGGTCAGTAATTCTCATGGCAGTTGTTTAGGCACTGCCATTCTCTACCTATGGCCGCAAAAGTAGCACAGTGAGTTTCCCTATTGAAATCCCCCTGTGCTTGTGCTTTCTGGATGCCACACAGCTCGGGCTGTATCAGAGGTGTTCTGACTTCCCCTGCCCCAAGCCATACCTACAGAGGCACACATACTTTGATTTATCAGAGAAACAGTGCCTATGGGGTCTGCAATTCATCAAGGAGCCAACGACAGAGTTGTGCTGAATGCTCCTGGATGACCTGCAGACAACCACCTCCAGAGTTACGATGCTGCCAGTGGTTATCGAGGCGAAGGGGCCTTTAACTTGTACATAATCAGCTAGCCATAAATGTACTAAACACGTTACTGATGCCTTCTTTGCGCATGCAGACAATTTTGTCTCCTTCCCCTTGAAGAACTGACTGCCAGCACCATGAGCAAGCACTGTATTTTCACAGAGTGACAGGATTCCCAAAGGTCCAGGGGTTATAGATTGCACCCATGTGGCTCTCTGTGATTCTATTAAATCCATGAATCAGAAACCCGCACCATCATCCGTGCACATTCCTGAGGTTTGCATTTCTCTATAGCTTTTGTCAATACCACTCCTCCATGAGGTGGGATTATTTATCTCTTTCCTCTTACACTGCTCCCCCCCCCCCCCCCACCACCCCCTGAATAAAACAGTCTCCCAGTGCTAAGCAGGAAGAAGAGAAAAGTGATTTTGGCTGTTTTGGGTTGGGCTTGGATTAAATGGGAAATTGTGCCATGCATCCACAAGCTTCATCACACAAATCTCTGCTGCAGAGTGCACAGTCACGACAATGAACCCTGTGGAGAAGGTAGCTCCCACATTCTGCACTGTTTTAAGTATTACTACATTCTGCATAATGGCAAATATCAAAAAGATCACAGGGAAACTTAATTTTGTTCAAATTATGCTTAAAACAGTATGAATAATGCACTCAATGGCCTTTAACCTGTTGAAGAGCAAGGGTTTTATTTTAGTCAGTGACTAATACAGCTATGTCTCCCATTGATTATTTTCCGCAAAGTGCTACTTTGCAAAAATCAATTACAGAACATTACAGAACAAGAGGGGAACAGATTTCTATTTATAATTTCTGCTGGAGAAATGGATTTTTTTTGTATTCACCAAGGTGAAAGACAACAAACTGGAGACTGAATCATTGTCTTCGTTGCTCACCAATTATGACGCTGCTACAAGAGATTGAACGTAGCCTAGCTTTTATGCAATTTCGTGTCTTCTCTCTGTTGCCCAATGCCAATTCCAACAAGAGTGCCTCTCCTTGACCAATTCCACTTCCACTCACTACACTATGTAGCTGAGCAGCCCCCCAAGCAATGGTGCCCCTTGGAGCTGGAAGGAGCAGCCCTGATGACGAAATGCTCTTTCTATAATCCGTACACTTCTGCCATTTACTCAGCCCTCCTCGGGTCCTTCTATTTCCACTGAGGTTTGGGCTACGAGCTAAAGTTTGTCAACAGTACCTTAATCTGCAGCCACTGTCCAAACATGAATCAGAGCCATTTTAAAAGAAAACACGAGTGTCAGTCCATCACTTCCTGTCCAATATATCCAAAATGAAACAGCAGGACCAGGGAAGCCTGATTTAACAAACTGGACAAGGATCAACCCAGTGCGACCAATGTGCTTGAACGTAAAATGAATGCAGCGGTACTCCAGTCATGTGTGGATCAGATTTGCTTCAACTTCAGAAAGAGATTGTCAGCGAGCGAGAGACTGGGCTGTTTATTTGTATTATATTTAGCTGCTTCTTAATGCGTTTCACTTGAGATTCCAAGTAATCTTCCTGTGAAAAAAAGACCCTTTTCTTTCTAATGTGGCTTACTTAATGGCCTTGTTTCAGAAGTGAAAGGGTGATTTTCCAAAACATTAAGGATGACATTCTGACTTGTGGCCACCAATGCACTTTAGGACATCCACTTAGAAGTTAATTGGAATTATTTAATTGCACTGCTTCTACATGTGCTAAAGAATGCCGCATCTCACACAGATGGCACAAGACGGAGTGGACGAGCTTCTCCAGTGGCTCAGTTAGTAAATGCACGACATGGTGTAATATTGAGCCAGACTGATCATGAAAGTCCCAGAGTATATCTCTGGTTTGTACCGAATCAGTTAATCTCAGCCTGGGTAGCAGTAAGTGTGTTCGAGCTGGTCTCTGCATAGCTCCGGGCAGCGGAGGGTGGAAATCAACCAAGCATTCTGCTTTTGGGTCGCTATCCAATGACCTTTGTGCATGTTTGGTCCTACTGGGTTGTTCCTTGCACAGCTTGTGTTCGCAGCAGATCAGAACATCATTGGGTGTATGTGTGTGATGCTCGCCGTGGTTCAATAGCCCGATGACGGTCACTGTCAACGATGGCCTCCTGGAGTACAGGAGGGAACCATGCAATAGCGAGGAATCAACACCTCCGGAACAGGAAGGAAATCAGCAGGGGGAAAAATTGGGTAAAGCTCTATGAGACGGTCAACACCATTTGTTTTAATTCTATCTCGGGATCTGGGCATCGCTGGCAAGGCTGGTATTTATTGCCCATCCCTAGTTGCCCTTCTTCTTGAACCAGTGGTAGCAGTTTGATACAACTGAGTGGCTGGCTAGGCTGTTTCAGAGGGCAGTTAAGAGTGAGACTGGAGTCACATATAGGGCAGCAAGTAAAAATCAGTTGGATTTTTACGACAATCTGACACCACGGTCACTTTCACCGATTCGCAGGATTTGTTTCAGTCTGAATTCCCATTCTCAAACCATGGTGGGATTTGAGCCTGGATTCTTAGTACAGGCCTTAGTGATTGTCCAGTAACACATCCACTGCCCTACATTACCATACCTGACCTGTGAAATCATACCCTGGCACAAATTGCTACCCACTGCAGAGCCATTGCCCGGATTATAACTGGCACCTATATGGGCAAAAGGCATAAGTCTTTGTGTATGATGACCTCCAGTTACATCAGATTTTTGAATTACATCACACTTCTTTTGATTGACATATTCTGAACAATTTTAACAGAAAGAATTGTAACGCAAATATGTTTCTGTGTGATATAATACAGACTCCAGTGGGTTAATACTAGAACATTAATTTACAACTGGTGCGTAGTCCAATAAAAAGGGATGTGGCTATATTAAAATGACCTTCCTGTCTGATCTCCAGATTTCAGCAGGACAATCCAGATTTCAGCAGACGAGAAAGAGTTTCCGGTGTAGGCTTTAAACTCCCTATAGATTAAAGACTGCAGTTCAATGTGACTTTGAAAATGTCGGAGCAAGAAGCCACTGATCAGATCAGCGATGAAAGATATTTAACAGACAATATTCCTTTTTGTAATCTCAATGCTGGCTGTGCTCTGAAGTGAGATATAAAAATCCACACGCTCCTCAGGTAAATGAACCCAGCTCTGAAAAATGCCACATGCAGTTTATTGCTGGAGAATTGGTATCATTAGACTGTTCTGATCTGATGTGAACCTTTGTTTTTAGAAATGAAATACTGCATTGTCAGGATCAGATGCAGGTTCAAAGAAAACTAGGAGGATCCTGCCCCCTAGTGAAGAGACAGTGGCACTGCATCCATAGTACACAAACATCTTGGGCTAACATTACAGCCAGATGACTATTAAAGAAACTATCCTGCATGGATAGGATCAAAATAGAGTTTTTTTAAACCGAAGCATAATCGTTACATGCTAATTTTTTCTCAATCGGTGACCTGCACACATGCCCGCCTTTTCAGGCTCGTATTTTTAATTGCTTAAAGGTAGCACTCGACAAACAAGTCAGTTTAACTGGGCTCCAGTTTAGCACCAAACTATGTACAGGGACAGGTGGGGTAGCGATCCTATTGCGCCTGTCATTGTACAAACCTGCTACCAAGGAAACTGGGTCAAGCAGCAGGGGGGTTAGAATGTGTGGCCGCAGCTCAGTTACACGTGGTGGAGCCTGCCACGCGGGTCAAGTCCGACGCCGTAACTTTTCAGGGAATTGGGAACACAAGCGGAAATTAATACAACCCCTGAGTTTTAAGACAACTATTAATTTTGGCAGGCAGGCTCCTTTAAGGCTTTTGACCGAATGATTTGTTGAAGGAATTGTCCGTCAGTCTTCCAAAAAACAGAGAAGTGCATTACTCATGGAGAAATATTAGTCTGTATGCTTCAAATTAATTATTTACATGGAGAGACTAGAGAAGCTGGGGTTGTTCTCCTTAGAGCAGAGAAGGTTAAGAGGAAATTTAATAGAGGTGTTCAAATCATGAAGTAAATAAGGAGAAACCATTTCCAGTGGCAGAAAGGTCGGTAACCAGAGGACACATAAGGTCATTGGCAAAGGAACCAGAGGCACGATGCAGGGAATTTTTTTTTACGCAGGGAGTTATGATGATCTGGAATGCACTGCCTGAAAGGGTGGTGGAAGCAGATTCAATAGTAACTTTCAAAAGGGAATTGGATAAATACTTGAAGGGGAATCATTTGCAGGGCTATGGGGAAAGGGCAGGGGAGTGGGACTAATTGGATAGATCTACCAAAGAGCCAGCACAGGCAGGATAGGCTGCATCATTCTATGATTCTATAACTTTTCTTCCTGTTTGTGAATGGAAATCTCTTTTTCTTTCTCTCTCTCTTTCTATATATATATAGAAATAGATAGATATAGATATATTTATATATACATAGTTACAGATTCTCAACCCAAATGTAAGTCCAGGGGTGAAAGATGGTAATGATTGTATATGGAGAGTGTTATTTGATGAATGAGCTCCTTTGGTGAGTAATAGTTCCTTTTTGTTAGTTTTCCACACATCACGGGTAACTTTCTTGGTGTAATTCACTTTGGGAGGAGGTCTGACCTGTCCAATTAATAAGCAAAGGGCAGAATGACTCCAGACTGTATTTCATCACCGGAGGCCGAGTCTCAAAGCAAAATCTGGTAAGAGTGTGAAGATGTCACAATATATCTCAGGGAACATGTTTAAAATTAGCTCGTAGCATGGTCGCATCTCTTTCTGAATGGCCCGTGCTGGGAAGTGCAGGGGCAGGGAGGGGGAGGGGCGTTGTCAGTAACAAAGAGCATTTTGGCATTCTGTGCTTTGTCATACGTTTGCCCAATGTTTCATTTCGATAGGACATAAATAATGCATAGATCTCAAAAAGAAAAAAACCTTGCATTTCTATAGCACCTTTCACGACCACCGGATGTCCCAAAGCGCTTTACAGCCAATGAAGTACTGTTTAAAGTGTAGTCCCTGTTGTAATGTAGGAAATGTGGCAGCCAATTTGCGCACAGCAAGCTCCCACAAACAGCAATGTGATAATAGCCAGATCATCTATTTTAGTGATGTTGATTGAGGGATAAATATTGGCCAGGACACCAGGGATAACTCCCCTGCTCTTCTTTGAAAAATAGTGCCACGGGATCTTTTACATCCACCTGAAAGAGCAGAGCAGTTTTACGTCTCATCCGAAAGACGGAACCTCCAACAGTGCCGCACTCCCTCAGTACTGCACTGGGAGTGTCAGTCTCTGGAGTGGGACTTGAACCCACAACCTTCTTACTCACTGCAAATGTAACATGCAGTCTGAAGTACATAATTTCTATGTCATTATATTCTAAAGCTAAATCAAGAAGCCGTCGTTAAAGATTCTGTTCAAACCAGTCCTTTCCCTTAAGTGCGTTCTGAAGAAGGCACACACCTGAAAATTTAACATTTCTTTCTCTTTCAGGCGTTGATCGACCTGCTCTGCATTTTCTGCTATTATGTGCCCTTCCTTATTCCCAGATTGGTGCCGCTGATTGAAAGATATCTTGCAGTCTCGTTTGGAATAAGTGATTGTGATTGGTTGCCATGAGTCATGAACACAGTATCTAATGCCCCACCCCCTCACCCCGCCCTGGAAAAAACATGACACAAACTGACATAAATTTACATCATAAATTATAGGAGTTCCTGATATTGTCCAAATATGAAAGGGTTAACTCATTGTAAAACACATCATGGGGGACAATGTGCATCTGCCTATCGCCCAGGTTGTCAGCGTTACTGGGGGCGATAGGTAGACAATATTCTTTTTTTAAAAGCTTACTACTGTCCTCTTGCCCAGTGCGATTTCCAAGTGGGCCTCAAAAGAGCGCTTGGCGCACCCGCCCAAAAGAGGCTGGAACTTCATTAAAATATTTAAATTAAGGTCCTACGCCTTATTAAGGACGCTTAAGCAAATTTGGCCTTCCACTGGGCCTCGAGCGGTTGAAGCACCGGTCCTTAAAGGGACCACTGCAGGCCGCTTAGCAAAGCCTAAAGAAACAGCTTTGGCACTGAATGCTCCTTCTAGCCCCACAAAAACCCTTCCGTCCACAGCCGGTCACATCATTTCCCCCGCCCCGCCCCCCCCCAGAATTGCCCCGCCTTCATGCCGCACTTCCGGCTCGGCTCCGAGGAAGAGCCACCAGAATTCCCGCCCTCCCCCCTCCCCCCCCCCACCTCGATCGGCCAGCTGCCCATCAGCATCCGTTCAGTGCTGGCAGCTCCCCGATATTATTGTAATGAGGCCCTGGTCATGGGCCTCTGGCAAGCTTTCTCAGGCAATCGCTCCATCCAAAACCCGCCCGGTGAACCCCCAAAAAACACAAAAATCAGCCCGAACAACACACATGCAGACATTTTTTCTGAAAGTAATGGAAATATGCAAAAATTCTTTTGTGAATTCAGCAACAAATATATATATATATAGGAACAGAAGAATTTTAACTAATGATATTTTTACATTTAAGAAACTGCTCATCTAGCACTTCAATATGCAAATTCTTTGGGGGTAATTTTGAAGTCAACGGAAATAAAAATTGGGAGAGATGTAAAACAGGCTGCCGATTCGCTATCGCCCATTTTACACCATCGCCCAAAGTCAAAATAACCCACTTTGTGTTTTGAAGAGTTCGGCAGGGCTGTTTGAATAGCCGCTGTGTATACAATACTGTAATGTAGCACTAGTAACATGAGCTGTGAGTATGGAAACTATTAAATGGCCACTGCAGGAACCCCACTGGTGCTGCTCTTACTTGGAATGCCTGCCTTCTTTAGTGTAAATGGCCAGTTCTGTAGGAACTCCAGAGACACAAAGTGCTTGAATTCTGGCGTAGGAGTGTATGCACCAGTACACGTACAGGAATAAAACTCTGGAACCGTATCTTCGCGTCACTTTGCAAAAGAAATCCTGCTTAGCATCATGAGTAGATCTCTCGCATGCTTTGGTGAGATTCACCTTTCATGGGCACCACCAATTCAGCCAATTAAAGCGTCTTTTTCACCTCTGAGTTCTGGGTTCAAAAATTAGCCAAGACTTTTGTATCTCCTGGCTGTAAGGGTCCTATGTGAAATGAGTTTGGGTATTCTCAATCCAGTTCCTGGTGGGGAAGCAGCCATACCACAAAACTGCCTCTAATTTGCACTGAATGGGCGCTAGCACTCAGAGGGAGCACAGGGCGGCTGGTGTGGGAAATGGAAAAATGTCACACTGAGGCAGTGAAGGGTGTTCTTCTGAGTTTGGGAGTCAAGACATGTTGTTGGTGCAGAGTAGATGAAGATTTATTTTGTATAAAACCTTTCTATGTTGGAAGTAGAAATTAGTAGCACTGGTGGCCCAAAATGGAAATTCTTCCATTTCCTTGCATCTCTCACCTTGATGAAAACAAAACCAACAAAATAGAAGTTTTTTCTTAAAAAAAGAAGGAACTACTATTATGGAGGATTATGATTCCCTGACCAAAATGATGGAGACACCAGTAGACCTTTCATGAACTTATGGGCCGGTTTTGAAAAGTTTCAAAAATCAAACCTGCGCACTGCTCTTTTTCCCAGTCGTGTGATACTGTGTACGCCGTTTGAAGTGAATTAAATCAAAGCGTTTCCCCACTGCAGCACGACTTCAGAAAACAGCTGACATCTTAATTAACAGGTTCATAAAAACTTTGATAATTATATTCTGAAGAAACTAGACAGAACCTTCAAAAGAGGTTCAAGTGTCTTAATTACAGTTGTTAAGAAATTCTACGTTCAAGCATTTTAAATTTTGAGCCTGCTATGCCAGGGGGACAATTATACCTGTCTTTAATGTGTTTTTTTTTAAAGAGTATGAAAATATTTTTATCAGTAAGTCATGGTTTCAAAATTCCCGTTCAGTTAGCATTACTTTTGAGATAAGAAAGAGATGTCAAAGAACACCATTTAATTTTATATGCGTGATGCCAGGCCAGAAATGTTTGGCAAATATACCTACAAGCTACAGGTGTGAGATTTATATGATATAAAGGAGCCAGCTCGCAGATGAGTCATCGCTCCCCAGAGCTTTTTCAACCTCAATATCTGGTTATCATTCAAAACCACATTGCCGACTTACGTGACTGTTGTTGGCTATTGCGGTTACAGACTGCAAAAGCCTGGGAAGAGCACCCAATAAAGTAGACTCGATGTCAGTTCAGGCTATGATGTACATTAAGCAATCGCGAAAAGAAACGCGTTCAGCGGCAATTCCATTTCTCCTTCTGTCTGAAATGTTACTGTGATGCACGATGTAACACAGGGAAAGGCTCACACGATTGACATGAAATCACTGACTTAACTGTAAACAGACGTGAATATTCCAGCGGCAGGAGGGTCGGTAACCAGAGGACACAGATTTAATATAATTGACAGAGTCAGAGAGGAGGAGAATTTTCTTTTACACAGTGAGTTGTTATGATCTGAAATGCACTGCCTGAAAAGGTGGTGGAAGCAGATTCAATACTAAATTTTAATCGGGAAGTGGATATATACTTAAAAAGGAAATGTTTGAAGGTTATGGGGAAAGAGCAGGCGGAGTGGGTCTAGTTGGATCGCTCTTTCAAAGAGCGGACACAGGAACGATGGGCCGAATGGCCTTCTTCTGTGCTGTATGATTCTAATATAATTTATTAAAGCAAAAACTATGTGGAAGATCTTATTTGCCTTAATTTTTCTCCTAATTGTACAATAAATGAATTTGGACTGCAATAGAATCTGAGGAAATGTTTGTTCTTTCTTTGGTATTAACACTGCAGAATTGTCCTGCATCACAATGTAAAGCAGTGTCCTGAATTACTTATTACTTATCACAATGCAATACAAGAAAGAACTTGCATTGATAGAGTACGTCCCAAAGCGCTTTACAGCCAATGAAATACTTTTAAAGTGTAGTAACTGTTGTAATGTATGAAATGCGGCCACGATTAAAAGCCCCGCTGAATTTATCCTCTTAATGCGGCCCAGGAGCCTCTTGTGGCCCACCTCGCCCCTCATCTGTGGTCCTCAGCACACGTGCTGTCCTGTAGGTCAATGCCTGTATCGATAGTCTGCCAGCTTCGGGGAGTTGCTAGAGCCAGGATATATAAGTATAAAGAGAAAGAGATAGATGGATTAATTCTGGAAATGGTGCCCGAGCAAAAAGATACTGAGGAACCCTATTCTGTAGCTGTTATGTCTGAATAAACATTCCAAATTGGTGTGGTAATAACTAGCTGCTTTTATTTCCAGGCCCTCTGGTACATTCCCGTCAACGAATAGCAAAAGTAACACAAGACAGGTGTAATTGCTACAAAGTGCTTACTCCCATGAGGGGGCCAACCAGTGTTCAGTTAACAATATGCAACTCCCATACATATCACATCCCATCCACAAAGGAAGTTGCAGGAAATCGTTAATGGTGTCGCCAACACTCTCTCCTCCTGCAAACGTACTGAGAGCAAAAACCAAACTAAACTACCTGTGCTGTGCTTTCGTTACAATGACCTATGGGTTACGATTGTACAAACACCCAAAGTGTTTGAAGTTTCTAACCTCCACTATTTTAGTGACGATGTTAGTCCGTTTGCCTTAAGCATTTGTACTCTAGTGTCCCGCAGTGCAATTTCAGGGCCATTTAGAGCTTTTAAAAATAAAGCACCAGATGATGAAGGAATAGAATTATTGGCCCGAAAATTAGACCTAATACGCGAGAGTACGCACTGTGTACTCTCGCGTATTAGGTCTCCAATTGCCGGTTTCCTGCATGCACTGCGCATGCGCGGGAAACCGGCACTTCGTGAATTCAAAAGGGGGCGGTTCCTAAGTGAACCGCGTGCGCGCTACAGGCTGTGCGCACGCAGTGCACTTAGTTATTTTTTCAGCTTTGAACGCGCAGGTAAGTAGTGAAGAATTTACACATAAAGAAAGCAGGCGTAGGACCCCCTTTTAACAAGGTAAGTAGTTAATTAAGTGTTATTTTAAATTTTTTTCAACAGGTTTATCTTTTTTAGAGACTTTAAAGAAAGGTAAGTTTATTTTTATAACTTTTAAAAAGATTTTAAATTTTTTCAAAAATTTAATTTTTTGTTTAAAGTGGTTAATTTATTTAACTATACTTATTTTATTAATGTGATGGCTTTTTTTTAAATTTAATTGAGGTTTAGCTGTTCTTTTGGGGGTGTGTAGTATTCATAGCTTTGACAGGTCTTCCTGTCAAAACTATGAATGAAAGATGGTGTGCTGCCATTGGCTCTAACTGAATCACGTGATCCCAGAGCTCGCACGAACTAATTGCGTCTCTGGGTCATGCAAGCACTGCACGGTTCCAAGAGACAGAGCCATTCAAACTAAAGTTCGTGTGGGCCCAGAGCAAAAAGGTAGGCACGGAGTGCGATATCGCGGGGAATCCTTACCCCCGCGGGAACCCTCACTGTTTAATTTCTGGGCCATTATGATGTTAAACAACTTCGCATTCTCTGGTCATAATTTCCCTTTTTCAAACTGACTGACTTGTGAAATTAGTCTTCGCCAGGAGCGTGAAATGGGCTCCTAGCGAATGGCCATCCCGTTTTACACCGCACCTGATTTCCTTTCCTATTGAAGTCAATGGAAGTCACTTTCCCTTCCTGTCTGGCTGTAATGAACTGTTTTTGTTCATTATTCTTACTCTACTGCTTTCATTGTCTTTACGCTAAACGTAAAACATCTCCGCTTCAGCATATCTAAAGAGGGAGCCCATACTGTGGCAGATTGCTGCGGGACCCACTTATTCTCTGTAACACACACACTGTGGCCGGGAAATTCCTCGGAGCTGCTCCAGCTCTGTCGCTGTGTCTTCACCAGATGTGCAACAGAAACCCCGTTTTCGCGGGGAATAGGGGTTCCCACTGCACTTCCAGCAAAGTTACCACAGTGGAGCAGGAGCAACTCCGATGAATTTCTCGGGCGGCCTGTTCCTTACTATTGAATCACCACAACACCAATGCTTCATCCTTCCTTTTCCTGCACGTTGGCAGAAATGAACCATTGATTTTGCACGCAATCGACTCACTAGCAACAACTTGCATTGGAGCTGGAGAAGGTTACAGAGATGGGGAGGGGCAAGGCCATGGAAGGATTTGAAAACAAAGATGATTTTTTTTTGAATTAAGGCGTTGCCAGACTGGGAGCCAATGTAGGTCAGTCTGCAGCACAGGCAAAAGCCCTTCTACAATTGCAACATGACAGCTGCTTCTCGCACACATACTTCAGGACTGTTTTACATAGAATACCAAGTATGTTGGCAAATAATTGTTTCCACCAAAAGAAACACCCAATTTTTTTACGTCTCCTCTACACTAAGCTGGGATTTTTTCAAGCCCATCGGTTAGGTAACACACAAACTATTCGGCAGTATTACAGACAGAGTGACAGGCAAATACACAGAGGCAGCTTCGGACTAAGTACTTGCCATCCTCGCTGAAAAACAAAGAAAACGCAAAGCAGCCTTTGTACGGTTTCTGGCACCAGTAAATGCCCCACTTGTCAATTCTCAGTAATTCTCTCATATTGAACATCAGCCAGTCTAGGAGATCTCTGTACTCTGGCTGATCTTGAAGTGAATCTGTCACGAAATATATTACTATAGTAGTAAAAAAAACAACTGTAATGAAATGATGATGGATGGGAACAGACTTTTTTGGATCTTAGTACAGCATAGGTCTGGATAGTGCCCAGGAAAATGTGTTTTTTTGCCACTATAGTAGAGTCAGAAAGCAGTAGGCTCCCGGTTTGGTTGCCAGATATACTTGTGGATCACACCTAAACAGAAGTCACAACCCCTGAGAGAGCAGTATGAAACACATGTTGTAGGTTGTCAACTGTGACATGAGCACAAATAACATGAAGCGTTTTAACAACTGTAAACATCTAAAGCTGTAATAATCACTTCATTAATAACTATTATTGGCAAAAATTGCAGTAGCCATGGTTCCAGATACCCTTAGCAGCCTCTAGCCAACTGAATCCTTATGGTAGTCCATCACACTATGCTGACTTCTGTATTGTCAACAATTTCTCAATTATCATCGAATCATACAGCACAGAAGGAGGCCATTTGGCCCATTGTGCCTGTGCTGGCTCTTTCAAAGAGCGATCCAATTAGTCTCACTCCCCCTGCTCTTTCCCCGTCACCCTGTAATTTTTTTCCTTTTCAATTATAGATTCAATATAGCTAAATGAGCTTCCATCACGTTAATCTGGATGTTGTTGCAGGATTTCCAATGTCGCCTTCAGCTCCCAGTTACTGTACAGTTGTAGGTTTGCAGAGATGGTTTTGTCGTATCTTCAACTTGAGGACGAAAGAATTTGGAAGCAGATAAATATTGTCCTAGCCTCAGTATTGGCTTGAACAATGTCACTCAATTGCTGCAATTATGGGCCTTGGGATATTACAGCCCCTCGACCCTGACTCCAATCCTCACCCCATCCCAGCCCCAGGTGGGATTTTCCCCCTCGCTCTTACCAAGCTCCTTTTTTAAAAATCGATCTTTTTTCTCTTAATTCCCAGCCCACTTCATTTTAGGCCCCTTGTTATATTTCTTTTTCATTTTTTTAATTGCCCACCCTACTCTTTTTTATCATCCCCCTGTCCTCCCTCTTTATCTTCTTTCTCTGCATTCCCAGCCTGCTCTTTTCCACACCCACCACTGCAGTTCTTTACCTTTATTTTTTAATTCACAGTTCCTCTCATTAAACCCCAATTGTGCATCTTTTTTTTCTTTTACTCTTTTACCAAACTACTCTTTAACCTGCCGATCTCCCTCTTTTTCTTTAGTGCCCAAACCATCTCTTCTTAAGTACTGCGGGCAATGCCAGGAGGGGATCCACTAATGTGTATGCATGTTTTGTTAAACCACTTCGCAGATTTAGAGACTGGCTTGTGATGCTCTTCCACCCACCCTCCCCTCACTATTTCTGTGAAATTATATCGATTATTTTTTCTTCTGTAGCCTAAAGTCATTCTTTTGGATGGCACAGCTCCCCCTTGTGCCTCATTCTTTGATCCTTAGCTGTAGTCCATCTTCTCTCGAGTCACCTCCTGCTGTTCTCCAGGTGAGTGAGGTTATATGTGGTTATTTGTTTTTTTTTTGCCTTGATACCTGCTCGATGTGGCCATCTAGCTTTTTGAGCTCATAATCGCGCCTTGCCGTTTTTATAAATTGTTTCCAGCTCAGTCTTCCTAAACTGCATTGCCTCACTGGGAATTTGCATACTGTTTTCCTTCTGTTGCCAGCAGCAGCAGCAAAGTGCAGCTCATTAATAAAGGTCAAGTAGCTCACGTCCTGTTGATATTTTGCATGATTATGTTCAGCACTCTTATTGGGTGGTTTAACTTACTGCTGGTAATAAAGCAGCATATGCAAATACACAATAGTGTTGGGATGATGACGAGTATTAATATCTTCCCATTTACCACCCAAATTTCCTCAGTGGTTGCTCCATCCCCGTGTCTCTGACGATGACAATGTATGTCCTTCGCACTGCTGGGCTCAGCGTCTTCTCCAAACCTGCTGAAGTCCTCACCACTCACTGCTTACCTCCCAAAAATCCACAGAAATAAAAATAGAACAAGCTTTAAAGTTAATGATGATTCATTGGAAATCTTCCGAGTCTGTGCTTACGGCCGTTCTCTGTAATCAAACACCAACAACTCGCATTTATATGGTGGTTTAAATGTAGAAAAATGCCCCAAGGCACTTCACGGGGCAGTGAGGAAAGGAAACAGACGCCGATCCAAAGGGGGAAAGATTAGGAGGGGTGACCAAAAGCTTGGTCACAAGAGGTGAGTTTTAAGGAGGGTTCTAAAGGAGGAGAGGTGGAGAAGCAGGGGGATTGAGGGAGGGAATTCCAGAGCATGGCACCTAGGCAGCTGAAAGCACTGAAACACTGGCCCGGATTTTGCGGTGGGTATGATGGCATATTCTGAGTGTACAACGTCATACCGCCTTTGAAATACATCGCAAGTTCGGGATTTGCTGAAACTCAAACTTGCGATCTGTCAAGGTACAATGACAGATCATCCACACTGCCGAGGAACTCACAATTGTTGGCACAGAGTTGGGCTATTTGCCCACCAACTGCCCAGCAATTACGGACGAAACTCTTATGGTTGCTGAAGCATAGTAGCCTGTTTCACTTCGTAAAAGAAGATCTGCCATTGAAAAATCATCACTTTGCATTTCTTCGATACCAAGACAAACACTGGATAGCACCGTTTACAATCTTATCAATCGATTTTGATTGGAAATGCATTGCAAAATGATAAGTCCGCTCTTACATGTTTTCTTAACAATGCTACAAAGCAATTTTAGGAAAAAAGACACTGAGAAAATATCTGTCACTTGCAATAAAAAAAGGTTCATGAACATTGGTGGGGAAAATGTGGCAAACAAACTACTCGCTTAACAGGAACTGACTGTAGAGCTCTTTGAATTGATTTTATGGATATGGATAACTTGGCAAGTTGAATAAGAAAGTTAAATAAAGTGAACATCTATCAGATTTCAGTGACCAAGTCTGTCCTTTCAACTCAAAAATGAACAACATAACAATCTTTATAATGCATTTATAAAAAGGAAAATAGATTTATCTATTACCAGTCTAAATGAGGTCTGAATAAGATATTTTAATCCTGAAAATTAACATTGAATATATTCACAACTCCTCAGATATTGAAGCAGTCCATGCCCGCATGCAACAAGACCTGGACGATGTTCAGGCTTGGGCTGATAAGTGGCAGGTAACATTCGCGCCACACAAGTGCCAGGCAATGACTATCTCCAACAAGCGAGAGTCTAAACACCTCCCCTTGACATTCAACGGCATTACCATCGCCGAATCCCCCACCATCAACATCCTGGGGGTCACCATTGAACAGAAACTTAACTGGACCAGCCACATAAATACTGTGGCAACAAGAGCAGGTCAGAGGCTAGGTATTCTGCGGCGAGTGTCTCACCTCCTGACTCCCCAAAGCCTTTCCACCATCTACAAGGCACAAATAAGGAGTGTGATGGAATACTCTCCACTTGCCTGGATGAGTGCAGCTCCAACAACACTCAAGAAGCTCGACACCATCCAGGAAAAAGCAGCCCGCTAGATTGGCACCCCATCCACCACCTTAAACATTCACTCCCTCAACCACCGGCATACCGTGGCTGCAGTGTGTACCATCTACAAGATGCACTGCAGCAACTCGCCAAGGCTTCTTCGTCAGCACCTCCCAAACCCACGACCTCTACCATCTAGAATGACAAGGGCAACAGGTGCATGGGAACTCCACCACCTCCAAGCTCCCCTCCAAGTCACACACCATTCTGACTTGGAAATATCGTCGCTGGGTCAAAATCCTGGAACTCCCTCCCTAACAACACTGTGGGAGTACCTTCACCACACGGACTGCAGCGGATCAAGAAGGCGGCTCACCACCATCTTCTCAAGGGCAATTAGGGATGGGCAATAAATGCTGGCCTTGCCGGCGATGCCCAGATCCCATGAACGAATTAAAAAAAATATGGCTGGGAATCTCTTTCTGAAGTTTAACATTACTTGTAGGAGTGTTAGACCTTTACTGACTATCTAAACAGGAAGATGTACATAGGGACTAATAAATTGTGAGTTTAGATGAAAAGAATAAAACAAAATGCTGATATATGAAATAAGTCCAAATACCAATTTAATTAATAATTTTGAGAGGTTATTCAAGTTTGTAGAAGGTTTTAAAAGGTTTTAAAATGTAATTTCAACGTAAAAGACTGAAAGAAGTTTCTGTGGGCGTGGCTTAGTTTTGACAGCTTTTGTGGGCGTGTCTTCCCTTCCATATAGGCTGTACGCTGCGCTCCTGGCCTTCGTGATGTCACAGACTGCGCAGAACTCTGCAGCGCCGGAGAGTAAGTCTCCGTTCCGGGCCTTGCGCAAGGTAAGTTCGTATTCTTTTCGTAGCAACGCCGCCAACCGCAACCTTTAGCCCAATGGTGGGGCGACTATTTATCACCTCAATCAACATCACTAAGACAGATCATCTGGTCATTATCACATTGCTGTTTGCGGGAGCTTGCTGTGCGCAAATTGGCTGTCGCGTTTCCTACCTTACAACAGTGACTAGACTTCAAAAGTACTTCATTGGCTGTAAAGCACTTTGGGATGTCCTAAGGTTGTGAAAGGCGCTGTATAAATGCAAGCCTTTCTTTTTTCTCTTTCACTGGAGCTGGACAATGGAGGAAAGACATTGGAGGAGGTGTGAGTAATCATATCAAAGGCTGCATCAGAGGTGGAAGAGGATAGCGAGAGATAATGCACCACAGTCACAGTCACATTAGCGATTTTGAACCATTAAAATTGTCAGTGTTGTGCCCGCACAGTGTTTGAAGATGCAGCAAGTTTCCACTGATGTAAAATGTGTTGCATTACTGTAATATTTCACTCCAAACACTGAACAACGACTACCCTGATACTGTTGCTTGGTAACATGTGCCCAGAAGCTAAGTATTAAAAAAAAAGTGGTGGTACTGGGAAAGATATCTGTAAACCTGAAACATTTCCCTGAAGATTGTTCAAGAGGCTTCAGGCATTTATTGTACAGCAGCTAAGATCACTCACAAACCCAAAGAGAAATAACAAACATTATTGCCAGAAAATCCAGTCATGATGTTTCATCTTATCCTTTAGAGAAAATAGTGAAGAGGCCCAGGTTTCAGTGAAGTACTGCCAGTAATTGCTGTGAGCATCCTCAAGCAGTGTGTCATATCAGCAAGCAATGAGTCTTTGCACGTCTACCCTTTAATGTCCTTCACTTAAAGGGAAAGCTACCCTTTTTAACTTTAAAAAAAAAATTGCATCGAGGAAAAAAAGAAAATGAATGAAACCTCAATTATTTGGCCTCGCAAATGAAAGAGTTTCTGGACTTTATATATAATATATATATATATATATCATGATTTACAACAATTTGGGAAGTTTTGAGGTGATTGAGGAGGAGCAGTCTCAACAGCATTGTATACACCAAGCTGACACTTGGCTCATCTGCTGTGCTGTCTGGATTGTGTACATTTCGTTGCCAACTGTACACACATGATGTAAACTGGGCAAGTTATATGAGCACACGAATACTAATTGATCAGCACAAACTGACACCACATGCTGACAAGTAGAATCCATTAAGCGCTGTAGAACCTGCGTTAATGCTTTTCTTGGCACTGATGCAAATAAAGTCTAGTCCAGAAAAACCCAAGGGTGCCAGCCTCAACCTCCCGGACTATCCATCAGCAGTTGCAGACGCCATCAGTGGCTCAGGAGGTACATGCACCGCCTGATGTGGTACTACACCATACAGATTAGGGAGATTCCGGGTCTGCGATGAGTTAAGTGGTCTCGCCTGGGGTCGCAGCAGGGCTACTGTAATGAGTTTTAGTTGTAACCCCAAATTAGGGGTTGGGAAACATAGCAACAGGAGTAGGCCATTGAGCCCCTCGAGCCTGCTCCGCCATTCAATGAGATCATGGCTGATCTGCGACCTAACCCGCCTTTGGCCCATATCCCTTAATACCTTTAGTTAACAAAAAGCTATCAATCTCTGATTTAAAATTAACAATTGACCTAGCATCAATTGCCGTTTGCGGAAGAGAGTTCCAAACTTCTACCACCCTTTGTGTGCAGAAGTATTTCTGTAACATCCCCACCGACACCTGGGAATCCCTGGCCCAAGACCGCACAAAGTGGAGGAGAAGCATCCGGGAAGGCGCCGAACACCTCGAGTCTCTTCGCCGGGAGCAAGCGGAAGCCAAGCGCAGGCAGCGCAAGGAGCGCACATCAACCCAAGCACCCCACCCACCCGCCCCTTCAACCACCGTCTGTCCCACCTGTGACAGAGGCTGTAGGTCCCGCATTGGACTCATCAGTCACCTGAGAACTCATTTTTAATGTGGAATCAAGTTATCCTCGGTTCCGAGGGACTGCCTAAGAAGAAGGAAGAAGAGAAAATTTCCTAATTTCACTCCTGAAAGGTCTAGCTCTAATTTTTAGACTATGCCCCCTAGTCCTAGACTCACCAATCAGCGGAAATAGTTTCTCTCGATCTACCCTATCCGTTCCCCTTAATATCTTGAAAACTTTGAACAGATCACCTCTTAATCTTCTAAATTCTAGGGAACACAGCCCTAATTTGTGTAATCTCTCTTTGTAACTTAACCCTTAGAGCCCGGGTATCATTCTGGTCAACCTACGCTGCACTCCTTCCAAGGGCAATATATCCTTCCTACGGTGTGGTGCACTGAACTGCTCACAGTACTCCAGGTGTGGTCTAACCAGGGTTTTGTATAGCTGCAGCATAACTTCTACCCCCTTGTATTCTAGTCCTCTAGATATAAAGGCCAGCATTCCATTAGCCTTTTTAATTATTTTCTGTATCTTTTCATGACATTTTAATGGTCTACGTACCTGGACCCCCCCCAAGTCTCTTTGGACATCCACTGTTTTTAGCCTTTCACCATTTAGAAAGTACCCTGTTCTATCCTTTTTATGTCCAAAGTGGATGACTTCACATTTGCCTACATTGAAATCCATTTGCCACAGTGTTGCCCATTCACTTAATCTGTCGATATCCCTTTGTAATTTTATGCTTTCATCTACACTGCCTATAATGCCGCCTATCTTTGTGTCATCGGCAAATTTGGATATGTGGCTTTCTATACCATCATCTAAGTCATTAATAAATACTGTGAATGGTTGAGGCCCCAACACAGATCCCTGTGGGACACCACTCGTCACCTCCTGCCAATTAGAGTACCTGCCCATTATCCTTACTCTCTGTCTCCTGCCGCTCAGCCAATTTCCTAGCCAGGTCAATAATTTGCCCTCAATTCCGTGGGCTTCTACCTTAGTTAACAGGCTCTTATGTGGGACTTTATCAAATGCCTTCTGGAAGTCCATATAAATAACATCCATAGATATTCCCCTGTCCACTACTTTAGTCACCTCCTCAAAAAATTCAATCAGGTTTGTCAGGCATGACCGACCTTTCACAAGCTGGCTGCTCTCTCTGATCAACTGAAAATTTTCGAGCTGTTCAGTCACCCTATCATTAATTATAGACTCCAGCAATTTCCCAACAACATATGTTAAGCTAACTGGTTTATAATTCCCTGGTTTCCCTCTCTCGCATTCTTAAATAGCGGAGTGACATGCGCAATTTTCCAATCTAAAGGAATGGTTCCTGAATCGAGAGAACTTTGGAAGATTATAGTTAGGGCATCTGCAATGTGCTCAACTACTTCCTCTAAGATGTTGCTCTTGATCGCCATCTACTGACACCCACTGGAAAGCGCACAGGGTGAGATGTCAGATTAAAGCAGAATCAGGCCCAGCTGTGATGGCATGCACAGGTGAATAGCCTGCCAAAACTCGCTGTCTGAACTCTGCGTGAAGAATTGTTACTTAGGCAAAGTGTTGAAGGATTTCCAGCACCTGTGGAGCCTACCCCAGCATGGGTCGTTGTCTTCAGGAAATCAACTTTGAAAGAGGAAGAAAAGGAAAAATAAATGTAACTTCAGAGCATTTTAACTGATAGTGCTGTTTAAATAAAACTTTTAAGGTTTTACCATCAAATGAAGTACTGGTTTCTGAAATCACAGGGTAAAATAGGAAAAATTTCTAATATCAACAACTTTCGAACAGCAGCAGCAACAACAACAGCAACAACAGTAATAACAGCAGCAACAGTAACAGCAGCGGCAACAGCAACAAATGCTCGTGGCTAACGAAGGCTATTTAGATAGGGTGGGGAAAGACTTTGAAACTGATATGCTAGGGTCTGATAAGATAAACAAATAAAAAGGGTGTGTGGGAACTCCCATTATATAGCTCACCATTGTTGGAGGAACTGCTTTGACGAAGATTGATCAAACTTTGTTTAGTTGGCAGGTCCTGGTGAATAAAGATTGCAAGATATGTTTTTTAGTAGAGAAGTTATTCCTTGTACAAATGCTATAGGAATAGGGTAAACGGCCACAGTAACATGGGGGCTGTCGTTCAAACCTCAAGATATTTGTTGCAAGGTCTTGCCGAGTAAATGTCAAGCATCCTACACCCTAGACGTTTAACAACAGCAATTAGCAAAGTATATATGCAGACTAGGAGAGAACACACAATTGAATATGGAAGAGCTACACCTATTCGACCCATTCTAAAGAACACTGCTGAGTATTTACTAACAAATAATGATTTTTTTTTCTCTGATAAAATTTATACAGGCTTTCTACAAGATGTATGTCTCCTGTCTGTACATGAAATAATCCATTATTACCACAGCCCAATTTAGTTTAACTGTTAATCTACCATGAAGCCCTGTGGCAAGTTACAAAGCAAAGTAAAAAAAAAATGATGCATGTTATTAGGGGCACTGTCTTCATCGCTGGAGAAGTGGAAGACCCAGAGCAGATGCTCGCCATTATCATCACAGTGAGAGCACACACACGTGTAGTGATGCACTGGTGCTTTTGCAGCACAATGGTGTGTTTTTTTTAATTCAATCCTGGGATGTGGGCGTCGCTGGCAAGGCCAGCATTTATTGCCCATCCCTAATTGCCCTTGAGAAGGTGGTGGGGAGCCGCCTTCTTAAACCGCTGCAGTCCTTGTAGTGAAGGTACTCGCACAATGCTGTTAGGGAGGGAGTTCCAGGACTTGGACCCAGCGACGATGAAGGAACGGCGATATATTTCCAAGTCAGGATGGTGTGTGACGTGGAGGGGAACTTGCAGGTGGTGGTGTTCCCATGTGCCTGCTGCCCTTGTCCTTCTAGGCGGTAGAGGTCGTGGGTTTTGACAAGTACTTCAGAAATATAAGTCTGATATTTTAAAATATATAATTAAAAGCACTGTATGAGGGCAGCAATCACGATGAAGTAGAATGTTAACACTCATTGAGTGGCCCAAACTAAGTCAGTCCAACCAAAAGGAAGAAATTTGTAGTCAATTACATGGTAATACCAGTTTAAAAATAGGTGATAGGAGATTAAATAACTTCAGACATGGTTAAGGTACTTTAGCAGTTTTGTACAGTGGAGGAGCCATTAAAATATTAGCAGAGAAATCCTGTAACACTCTGGATACATTCTAGTCTAATGTAAATGTATGTTAATGATTAGCTCCTAACTGGAGTATGTATATAGTCAGAAATGGCACTCAGCAGAGTGAGAGTCAGGAGGCTAAAGCTTGTTCTAAATAGAGTACTGAAAGCACTCAAGTTAAAGATAAACAAGTTAGAGGAAAGGTAAACTCATTTGTGGAGTCCCCTCCATTTCCAAAAATAAAGCACTAAGACCATAAAGCCCATCAATCTGCTTGGTGAGGGGTGAGACACTTAATTACAAACTTAACACCTCTAACTTCTGCAGAGGTTTCAATGCGGCTTCATCCTATTGTGCCTTAAAATAGACAGTACTGCAAAAGCTGGACCAGCCTCAGATATGGGCGTATTGATAACTGATAGAGATATTCTTGGATGCCCTTTTCATTTTAAAACAAAAATTCTACCTCTTTACCTACAGTAAGTCGTTATCAAAGGCTTGTAAAATATTGCCAATCTGTTCACACGTTGAGACTTAAAACCTTCACGTTAATCATTTTTAAAATTCTAGCTATACAATGTTTAGCAGGATAAATCCAATCCAGCCAATTACCGCCCCATCAATCTACTCTCAATCATCAGCAAAGTGATGGAAGGTGTCATCGACAGTGCTATCAAGTGGCACTTACTCACCAATAACCTGCTCACTGATGCCCAGTTTGGGTTCCGCCAAGACCACTCGGCTCCAGACCTCATTACAGCCTTGGTCCAAACATGGACAAAGGAGCTGAATTCCAGAGGTGAGGTGAGAGTGACTGCCCTTGACATCAAGGCAGCATTTGACTGAGTGTGGTATCAAGGAGCCCTAGTAAAACTGAAGTCAATAGGAATTTAAGGTGGAGATAGACAGATTTTTGCAAGATAAGGAAGTGAAGGGTTATGGGGAGCGGGCAGGGAAGTGGCTTTGAACCCAAGATCAGCCATGATCTTATTGAATGGCGGAACAGGCTCGAGGGGCCAAGTGGCCTATTCCTGCTTCTATTTCTTATGTTCTTATGAATCGGGGGGAAAACTCTCCACTGGCTGGAGTCATACCTAGCACAAAGGAAGATGGTTGTGGTGGTTGGAGGTCAATCATCACAGCCCCAGGACATCGCTGCAGGAGTTCCTCAGGGCAGTGTCCTAGGCCCAACCATCTTCAGCTGCTTCATCAATGACCTTCCCTCCATCATAAGGTCATAAGTGGGGATGTTTGCTTATGACTGCACAGTGTTCAGTGCCATTCACAACTCCTCAGATAATGAAGCAGTCCATGCCCGCATGCAACAAGACCTGGACGACATTCAGGCTTGGGCTGATAAGTGGCAGGTAACATTCGCGCCACACAAGTGCTAGGCAATGACTATCTCCAACAAGCAAGAGTCTAACCACCGCCCCTTGACATTCAACGGCATTACCATCGCCGAATTCCCCACCATCAACATCCTGGGAGTCACCATTGACCAGAAACCTAACTGGACCAGACACATAAATAATGTGGCAACAAGAACAGGTCAGAGGCTAGGTATTCTGCGGCGAGTGTCTCACCTCCTGACTCCCCAAAGCCTTTCCACCATCTACAAGGCACAAGTCAGGAGTGTGATGGAACACTCTCCACTTCCCTGGATGAGTGCAGCTCCAACAACACTCAAGAAGCTTGACACCATCCAGGACAAAGCAGCCCACTTGATTGGCACCCCATCCACCACCTTAAACATTCACTCCCTCCACCACCAGCGTACTGTGGCTGCAGTGTGTACCATCTACAAGATGCACTGCAGCAACTCACCAAGGCTTCTTCGGCAGCACCTCACAAACCAGCAACCTCTACCACCTAGAAGGACAAGGGCAGTAGGCGCATGGGAACACCACCACCTCCAAGTTCCCCTCCAAGTTACACACCATCCTGACTTGGAAGTATATCGCCGTTCCTTCATCATCTCTGGGTCAAAATCCTGGAACTCCCTCCCTAACAGCACTATGGGAGTACTTTCACCACACGGACTGCAGCAGTTCAAGAAGGCGGCTCACCACCACCTTAAGGGCAACTAGGGATGGGCAATAAATGCTGGCCTTGCCAGTGACGCCCACATCCCATGGACGAATATTTAAAAAATATGTCTATATTTTATATTGCATATAAATCTTCAATCTTGTGTTCTGATGGTTGCCATAAAGTATGCATTCTTACCTCTCCACCACACGATTTTCCTTTCCACATAGTATCTTGTAACTTTGCTGCAGGCATTACATTCCAATAATCAATTCAAGGATCGAATGACACCTTCATTGATACATGAACTGGAAAGTCTACATACCACAGGAGTCGAGGTCACACAGCGCAGGAATTAGTTCAAAAGGCATTGGTGTGCAGGTGTCTGCAAAGTGAACGGATCGTACAGCTAATGACAGCTCACTTACAGATTAATGAAACCCGATTCCCCTGTGCACCTACAAATATTTTTTTAAAGATCGCAATTACCACCATAGAAGTCTAAACTTACATCAGCCGAAAGCATTGTATATTAAACTCGCAGCCCCATTCAGATACCCTGTGCCTGTGGACATCACTGCAACGAATGATTTTTTGAGATGAAGTTGTCACAGACACTTTGGCGACAGGATGGGTTCCTACAAAGGTGAAAGGCAGGGTGAAAGTTGTGCATTGTCTTTTCTAAACGTGTGTATTAAAAATTCAACTTTTATTGGAATAGAAGAAAAATATAGGATGGATTCCAGTTTGTTTTGTCCTTTACTGGCTGTACATTTAAAGCACTGGCTCATCTTTGAGAAAACAATCAAAATGTCATCAAAATGGAAGGCTGGAAAAGAGAATTGAGAGAACTGCTGTCATCTAATGCTCTCCAGATGACCATGCAGCACACTTTGTCATGTGTAATTTGGAAATGAAGAATATGTGGAGAAAAAAAGTTGTGCAATCTTACATCATTGGTATGAATGTGTTTGAGAGCTCAGTTGGTAGGTGCACTGCTTGATGTGGAACTGCGCCAAGCAGAGCAGGAAGAGCTCAGGTTGATAGCGACAGTATTATTCCCAGTCAATGAATAAATCAACAGAAGCAGAATTACATTCGAGCCCCAGTCTGTGCTGAGTTAGTTAACTGGTGATAGTGACTCCTGGTAAAAAGTGCACGTGCGTTAACATCAGGGGTGAGGC
Organism: Squalus acanthias; assembly: GCA_030390025.1. Classification (NCBI taxonomy): domain Eukaryota; kingdom Metazoa; phylum Chordata; class Chondrichthyes; order Squaliformes; family Squalidae; genus Squalus; species Squalus acanthias. The sequence goes on from CM059442.1 coordinate 42,651,137, forward strand.
TAGAAGCTTATCTCCCCATCATAAGCAATCACTTGCCAAAACACTCACTGCCAAAGTTCTGACATGAAGTTGGGCAAGAATGGCTTCAGGCAGCTTTAGAACTGTTCAGAAGAGAACAGAAAGATGGACAAAATTGGAAAAAATGGAAAAACAACAACAACTTGCATTTATACAGCACTTTTAACATAGTATAATGTCTCAAGGCGTTTAACAAGAGCATTATCAATAACATTTTTCGACACCGAGCCACAGGAAGGGCTATCAGGGCAGATGACCAAAAGTTTGGTCAAAGAGGTAGGTTTTAAGGAGCATCTTAAAGGAGGAGGGAGAGGTAGAGAGGCAGAGAGGTTTAGGGAGAGAATTCCAGAGCTTAGGGCCAAGACAGCTGAAAGCACAGCCACCAATGGTGGTGCAATTAAAATCAGGGATGCTCAAGCACCCAGAATTAGAGGAGCGCAGATCTAGAATCATAGAATGGTTACAGCACAAAAGGAGGCCATTTGGCCCATCGAGCCCGTGCCGGCTCTCTGCAAGAGCACTTCAGCTAGTCCCACTCCCCCGCCTTTTCCCCGTAGCCCTGCAATTTTTTCCTTCAGGTGCTTATCCAATTCCCCTTTGAAAGCCACGATTGAATCTGCCTCCACCACCCTTTCAGGCAGTGCATTCCAGATCCTCACCACTCGCTGCATAAAGATTTTTTTCCTCATGTCGCCTTTGGTTCTTTTGCCAATCACCTTAAATCTGCGTCCTCTGGTTCTTGACTGTTCCGCCAATGGCAACAGTTTCTCTCTATCTACTCTGTCTAAAGTGCGATGAAATTGAGAGGTCGCACAACACCAGGTTATAGTCCAACAGTTTTATGCCCAGAATTGGACACAATACTCCAGTTGAGGCTGAACAAGTGTTTTATAAAGGTACATCATAACTTCCTTGCTTTTGTACTCTATGCCTCTATTTATGAAGCCCAGTATCCCGTATGCGTTTTTAACCGTTTTCTCAACCTGCCCTGCCACCTTCAACGACTTGTGCACATATACCCCTAGGTCTCTCTGTTCATGCACCCCCTTTAGAATTGTACCCTTTAGTTTATATTGCCTCGCCTCATTCTTCCTACCAAAATGTATCACTTCGCACTTTTCTGTGTTAAATTTCATCTGCCACGTGTCCGGCCATTTCACCAGCCTGTCTATGTCCTCTTGAAGTCTATGGGGTAAAAATTCAGTTGGTTGCGCCTCCCGTTAGCGCCTTAAGAGGGCGCTAATGGGGCGCAAAGCCGCTAACGCCCGGGCGCAGCGATGTTTGCGCCGCTCGGGAACTTAACTAGAGATTGTGCGGCGGCGCTAAAACTTACCGCTACGACCACCTGCGCGCGCAGATTGTGACGTCATTCCATGGTGCAACGCCCTTGTGGCGCCCCGGAGCGGAAATTGAGTGGCGCCCCCTGCCTTACCGCCTGGCGCATCCAACGACCAGAAGACTGGAATGCTATCAATCGCTGTGGGGCTGGGGGGGGCGCTATTTAAAGGGGGCCTCTTCCTGTCTTTTATTGTTGGTGGCATTTTTGAACTACGCATTCTGAGAGAGAGAGGGAGAGACTTCTGGAGAGATTCAACGTTGTGTGAAGGAGTTTTGGGTACTGAGCAGCACTTTGCAGGTTCATTTTGATTTGCCATTCCTTGTATCGATTTAGCAGAGACTGTGGGAGCTGCACTCTGAGCTCTTTGCCTGGTACTCTCCATTGTTCTTTCCAGCACATTTGATGTGCAAGTCTCTCCAGGCCGAGATTCAAGGCTGCAATGAACAGGATGTGGATGGAAAGCAAGATTAACCATCCCCTTTAAGAACTGGCCCGTGCCATTGTGTGTGTGTTCCATTGCTGACTGACATTACATGAGCTTCGCCAGCGCTCTGAGTTAGCGCCTCACTCCTTGGCCTTTGCGCCTTAAGACAGGTGTGCAGCGCCTGATTTAGCGCTCCACTCACCTCCCGGAGCGGTAAAAGTGAAGTTTCCAGTCAGTGCCGATAATTAGCGCCAGGCGCTAATATTTGCGTCCAGACGATATTTTTACCCCTATCACTATCCTCCTCACTGTTCACTATACTTCCAAGTTTTGTGTCATCTGCAAATTTTGAAACTGTGCCCTGTACACCCAAGTCCAAGTCATTAATATATATCAAGAAAAGCAATGGTCCTAGTATCGACCCCTGGGGAATGCCACTGTATACCTTCCTCCAGTCCAAAAAACAACTGTTCACCACTACTCTCTGTTTCTTGTCACTTAGCCAATTTCGTATCCATGCTGCCACTGTCCCTTTTATTCCATGGGCTTCAACTTTGCTGGCAAGCCTATTATGTGGCACTTTATCAAACGCCTTTTGGAAGTCCATGTACACCACATCAACCACATTGCCCTCATCAACCCTTTCTGTTACCTCATCAAAAAACTCGATCAAGCTGGTTAAACACGATTTGCCTTTAACAAATCCATGCTGGCTTTCCTTAATTAGTCCACACTTGTCCAAGTGACTGTTAATTTTGTCCCGGATTATTGTTTCTAAAAGCTTCCCCACTACCGAGGTTCAACTGACTGGCCTGTAGTTGCTGAGTTTATCCTTACATCCTTTTTTGAACAAGGGTGTAACATTTGCAATTCTCCAGTCCTCTGGCACCACCCCCATATCTAAGGAGGATTGGCAGATTATGGCCAGTACCTCAGCAATTTCCACCTTTACTTCTCTCAGCATCCTAGGATGCATCCCATCCGGTCCTGGTGACTTATCTACTTTAAGTACAGACAGCCTTTCCAGTACTTCCTCTTTATCAAAATTTTTGCCATCCAGTATCTCAACTACCTCCTCTTTCACTATGACTTTGGCAGCATCTTCCTTGGTAAAAACAGATGCAAAGTATTCATTTTGTACCTCAGCCATGCCTCTGCCTCCATGCGTAGGTCTCCTTTTTGGTCCCAAATCAGCCCCACCCCTCCTCTTACTACCCATTTACTATTTATATGCCTATAGAAGACTTTTGGATTCCCTTTTATGTTAGCTGCCAATCTATTCTCATACTCTCTTTGCCCCTCTTATTTCCTTTTTCACTTCCCCTCTGAACGTTCTATATTCAGCCTGGTTTTCACTTGTATTTTCAACCTGACATCTGTCATATGCCCCCTTTTTCTGCTTCATCTTACTCTCTATCTCTTTTGTCATCCAGGGAGCTCTGACTTTGGTTGCCCTGCCTTTCCCCCTCTTGGGAATGTACCTCGACTGTACCTGAACCACCTCCTCTTTAAAGGCAGCCCATTGTTTGATTACCGTTTTGCCTGCCAATCTTTGATTCAAATTTACCCGGGCCAGAACCGTTCTCAACCAACTGAAATTGGCCCTCCTCCAATTTTTTACTCTAGATTGCTCCCTGTCCTTTTCCATAGCTAATCTAAACCTTATGATACTATGAGCACTGTTCCATAAATGTTCCCCTACTGACACTTGCTCCACTTGATCCACCTTATTTCCCAGAAACAGATCCAGGAATGCCTCCTTCATTGTTGGGCCGGAAACGTACTGATCAAGAATGTTATCCTGAACACACTTCAGAAATTCTTGCCCCTCTCTGCCCTTTACACTATTACTATCCCAGTCTATATTAGGATAGTTGAAGTCCCCCATTATCTATAGTTCTTGCACCTCTCTGTAATTTCCCTGAAAATTTGCTCCTCTATCCTTCCCACTAGTTGGCGGCCTATAGAATACACCTAGTAGTGTAATGGAACCTCTATTGTTTCTTAACTCTAACCAAATAGATTGTGTCCTTGACCCCTCCAGGACATCCTCTCTCTCCAGCACTGTAATATTCTCCTTAATTAATACTGCCACTCCACCTCCTTTCTTTCCTTCCCTGTCCTTCCTGTACACCTTATATCCAGGAATATTTAGTACCCAATCCTGCCCTTTTTTAAGCCAGGTCGCCATTTTCACCATGACATCATATTCTCATGTGGCTATTTGCGCCTGCAGCTCATCAACCTTATTTACTAGGCTTCGTGCATTTACACACATGCACTGTAAACCTATCTTAGACCTTCTTGTATTCTCTCTTAGTCTGACCCGCCCTAATACCGTACTATTTCTTACTCTAGTGCTATCTGTCTCTCCCAATCCTTTGTGCACCTTGTTTCGCCTTTCTAATGCTACATCCTGGTGCCTATCCCCCTGCCAAATTAGTTTAAACCCTCCCCAACAGCATTAGCAAACCCCCCCGCGAGGATATTGGTCCCGGCTCTGTTGAGGTGCAACCCGTCCAGCCTGTATATCTCTCGAAGGCTTTTAGGGCTGGAGGAGGTTACAGAGGTTGGGAGGGGGCGAGGCCATGGACGGATTTGAAAACAAGGATGAGGATTTTTAAATTGAGGTATTGTCGGACCGGGAGCCAATGTAGGTCAGCAAGCACAGGGGTGATGGGTGAACGAGACTTGGTGCGAATTAAGATACAGGCAGCAGCATTTTAGATGAGCACAAGTTTATGTAGGGTGGAAGATGGGAGTCTGGCCAGGAGAGCATTGGAATGGTCAAGGCTCGAGATAACAAAGGCATGGATGAGGGTTTCAACAGCAGATGACTGAGGCAGGGTCAGGGTCAGGGTCGGAGTCGGATGATGTTACGGAGGTGGCAGTAGGTCTTAGTGAGGGGGCAAATATCTGGTCGGAAGCTCATCTCAGGATCAAACACAACACCAAGGTTGCGAACGGTCTGGCTCAGCTTCAGACAGCTGCCAGGGAGAGGGATGGAAACGGTGGTCAGGGAACGGAGTTTGAGGCAGGGACCAAAGACAATGGCTTCAATCTTTCCAATATTTAGTTGGAGGAAATTTCTGCTCATCCAATACTGGATGTAGGGCAAGCAGTGTGACAAATCCGAGAAAGTGCAGGGGTAAAGAGGGGTGGTGGTGAGATAGAGCTGATTGTTGTCAGCGTACATATGGAACCTGATGTTGTGTTTTCGGATGATGTCTCCGAGGGGCAGATGATTAATAGAAAAATAGGAGGGAGCCAAGGATAGATCCTTGGGGGACTCCAGAGGTAACGGTGCGGGAGTAGGAAGAGAAGCCATTGCAGGTAATTCTCTGGCTACGATTCGATAGATAAGAATGGAAACGGAAAAAGATAGAAACGCACAGGTATCTGAATGTGGCTTTTCAGATCCAACTCTTGCTTGAAGAAAGGTAATCAAAAGCAGGAACCCTGGCTGATTTTTCCCCTCCCAAGCCTAGAGACAGGGGTTCAATTGTAGCACCCCTACCATCATCCCAACTGAGTTAAGCTAACTCAGCACAGAACATTTCACATTTATGTTATGTAATTTTTCCTTCTGTTAATTTGCTCGTTGACTGGAAATAATACTCCAGATGACCAATTATTATACATAGAATGTAAAACAATGGATCCGGTATATCAGATATCTTGGCTTTGATTCATTGTTTATAATAGTAACACCTGTCTATTATTACTGCCATTAGGACAGACATCAGATGGTCACTGTGTATTGGTTTAAATACATTAGGTGATCCTTATTGATAAGTGCGCCCCGTATATATGGTCTTTAAAGTTTTACCGCACATATTTTGTAGCTTGTCTTTCTGTAAGCTTGTCTTAAAATGTCACACTGAATGATGTTAAGCTAAACCTGCTTCATAGGCTAAGAACAGGGGGAAAGCAGCGATTGTTGGGCCTTAATTATACGATCAAACTTTTAAAATTGCAACAAATCCCGACGATTTCTACTTTGAGTTCAAATCAAGTCCAGAATGACAGAATGAGTGTCTTGGTCCAAAAACATTTCACAACGAAGACTTGGAGATAAAACTGAATGCTGTGATGGCGGAAAACGTAAGTTCTTTCTGGGCGGCTAAATGGCCTTTCTCATCCAGGTCTATCATGTGACCTTGTAAGAAAATGTTTTAGAAACCCAAAAAACTCTTCATAGTGATGGTGCTCCTTGAAAATTTCTAAGAAAAACATGACATGGGTGAAATGAGTTGCATCTTTCCTGATTGCTGTAGTGCTTAATTACTATCACTGCCAGGGGCTGAAATACTTTCATGGCAGTGCACACACTTTCCATCTCCTTGCACATCAGGTTTGGTCTCATATAAGACACACCAACCTGCCACATGTACATGCTACAATCCTATCAAGCATGGGGGCATTTCCAGCCAGTAACACAGGCAAGTAGCCTCCATCCTATGAGGCCTGTTAAAGACACTAAGTACATTGTCCCATCATTTCTCAGTAAATTACTAACTCCTGTCTTGACAGGGGCCAGTTTATCCCCTTTCTAAGAGCTGGTAGACAAATTTCACTTCCCAACATGTCCAATACATCTTCCTCCCAATTAAACGTTTACTCCAGGACCTAGCCACACCACAAAAGCTTGGACACAAACTGACTCCCTAGGACTGTAGTTTCACTCCCCAACAGATCTCCCGCAAATACACCTCTATCCTTGGTTCCACGTTTGCCTCCAGTTCAAAAGACAACACAGAAAACCTGAGAGAGGCCTAGAAACAAGAGTTAGGTCATCAGTGAGCAGAGGAGGAATGCAGATGGGTATAAAGGCAAATCCTCACAACTACCACCGGAAGCAGAAAGCAAGAGGGTCAGCTTTGGATAACATCACACTGCACAGATGCTTCACAACTTCTACTCCTCCCTGCAGCATGACTACTAGAGGGGCTATGGTCAAACAAGCGTAACGTTACACACGTTCCAATCATGCCCCTGCATTCAGCTATTCTGGACAAGCGGTATGGAAAGTCACACAGTAAAATGAGATTTACAATTACATAGAATTTACAGCATAGAAAAAGGTCCATGCCGATGTTTATGCTCCCCACGAGCCTCCTCCCACTTTACTTTATTTCACCGTTTCCACGTAACCTACTATTCCTTTCTCCCTCATGTACTTATCTAGCTTCTCCTTAAATGCATCTACGTTATTTGCCTCAGCTACTCCATGTGGTAGCAAGTTCCACATATTAACCACATCTCTGGGTAAAGCAGTTTCTCCTGAATTCCTTATTGGATTTATTCATGACTATTTTATATTTATGACCCCTAACACTAGCAGAAACATTTTCTCTACATCTACCCTATCAAACTCCTTCATAATTTTAAAGACCTCTATTAGGTCTATTACGATCATCCAAAACTCTGCTGCCCATATCCTAACTCGCACCAAGTCCCGTTCACCCAATGCCCCTGTGCTCGCTGACCTCCATCAGCTCTCGGTTGAGCAACGCCTCGATTTTAAAATTCTCATCCTTGTTTTCAAATCCCTCCATGGACTCACTCCTCCCTATCTCTGTAACCTCCTCCAGCCCTATAAAGCTCAAAGATATCTGCGCTCCTCTAATTCTGTCCTCTTGCGCATCCCCGATTTTAATCGCTCCACCATTGGCGGCCGTGTCTTCAGCTGCCAAGGCCCCAAGCTCTGCAATTCCCTCCCTAAACCTCGCCACCTCTCCTTAAAACCTACCTCTTTGACCAAGCTTTTGGTCATCTGCCCATATATCTCCTTATGTGGCTCGGTGTCAAATTTTGTTTGATAACGCTCCTGTAAAGCGCCTTGGGATGTTTTACTACATTGAAGGTGCTATATAAATGCATGTTGTTGTTGTTGTAGGTCAACCCTCAACCTTCCTTTTCCTAGAGAAAAAAGCCCCAGCCTGTTCAGTCCTTCCTGATAGTTATTCTTACAGACCTAGGCCTGCGCCTATTGGGTCTGCCCTCTGGCAACTCGGAAGCTAATGCAACGGGTACGAACAACCACACAGAGTTGCGTTTCCCACCTTGTTGGAAAAATGCAATCCTTCCCAAAACAAGTATGTGGGTAAAACACTTGGAGATATCGGTCAGTCAGGATGGGTAATGTACAGACTCTGCCTAGAGCCTGGAAGCAAAAGGCAGTTTGGAGCCCTTTGGAAACCAAGACGTCCCCACCCATACACTCAGACTGCCTCCTGGAAGGCAAGAATGGGTCACCTGGGAATGCGGTCACAAGCGGCCCCAAGCTCTGGAATTCCCTCCCTAAACCTCTCCGTGCCTCTACCTCTCTTTCCTCCTTTAAGACGCTTCTTAAAACCTACCTCTTTGACCAAGCTTTTGGTCATCTGCCCCAATAGCTCCTTTATGGATTGGTTTCAAATTTTGTTTGGTAACGCTCCTGTGAAGTGCTTTGGGACGTTTTACTATGTTAAAGACGCTATATAAATAAAAATTGTTGTTGTTAAAGATCGGCTTTCAGTGATTGAAAAATCCCAGATAGCACAACAAACCAACCACGAGACCGTTCCCACCCCTCCTGTGCAGGCAGGACCCTTTGAAATCACCATGACCACCTCCCAGCAGTCAGGCTTGGGCTGAAAAGTGGCAGGTAACATTGCGCCACACAAGTGGCAGGCAATGACTATCTCCAACAAGCAAGAGTCTAACCACCGCCCCTTGACATTCAACAGCATTACCATCACCGAATCCCCCACCATCAACATCCTGGGGGGTCACCATTGACCAGAACTCAACTGGACTAGCCACATAAATACTGTGGCATCAAGAGCAGGTCAGAGGCTGGGTATTCTGCAGCAAGTGTCTCACTTTCTGACTCCCCAAAGCCTTCCCACCATCTACAATGCACAAGTCAGGAGTGTGATGGAATACTCTCCACTTGCCTGGATGAGTGCAGCTCCAACAACACTCAAGAAGCTCGACATCATCCTGGACAAAGCAGCCCGCTTGATTGGCACCCCATCCACCACCTTAAACATTCACTCCCTCCACCACCGACGTACCATGGCCGCAGTGTGTACCATCTACAAGATGCACTGCAGCAACTCGCCAAGGCTTCTTCGGCAGCACCTCCCAAACCCGCGACCTCTACCACCTAGAAGGACAAGGGCAGTAGGCGCATGGGAACACTACCACCTCCAAGATCCCCTCCAAGTCACACACTATCCTGACTTAGAAGTATATCGCCGCTCCTTCATCGTCGCTGGGTCAAAATCCTGGAACTCCCTCCCTAACAGCACTGTGAGAGTACCATCACCACACGGACTACAGCGGTTCAAGAAGGCAGCTCACCACCACCTTCTCAAGGGCAATTAGGGATGGGCAATAAATGCTGGCCTTGCCAGCGCCACCCAGATCCCATGAATGAATAAAAAAAAGGGGAAGCTAAATAAGCACATAAGGGAGAAATGGATAGAAGGTTATGCTGATCGGGTTAGAAGGGTGGGAGAAGGCTAGCGTAGAACATAAACGCCGGCATAGACCAGCTGGGCCAAGTGGCCTGTTTCTGTGCTGTAGACTATGTAATATGTAATCTGGCTGTGCTTAATGCTGATGCTGGGTGCTGACATTGGAAGAATTCAACTCCCCAGCACTAACATCTCTCAGCCTTGAGTGCAAAAATCTGAAAACATACATAGCACAGGAAGGACTGCATGCATCATAAAACATTCACAAATAATTTTGCAATTGTGTTACAACCTTTTAGCATCATAAAAACACAACTTACAACAATCCAAAATAAAAGTCAAATAGATGCAGAAAATCTCACTTGACCATCTTTAATTTTTTTTTTTAATCAAAATTACAGGTCTAGGAACCAAATGTTCAGATACACAGCATCAATCATTTCACAGCACTCACCGCTATATGCAAATTTAGCCGAGAATGACAACTATATTATACCAGAAAGTATGCGAAGACCCAATTCATTCCAAACAGCATGTTAGCCAATAAAATAAGACAGCAGGAGTTTGAGAGGTAAAATCAAATTGCAACATTTCAACTGAAATTTTGCTTGAGCATTTTTTTTTAAATTAAGATGGCCCAAATATCTTTTTTTTTTTAAAAAGTAAAAAGATTTGCTTTCGTCAGCAGGTCAGAGGAGATAAGCAGCTACAGAATCTTTTTGTATAGCTGCACTTTTCGCCCTGCCCATTTACTACTTGTGAAGAATAACCTCTGTAGAGTGAATGTGAGGGGCATCATTCTCCTTAAAAGACACAAAAAAGTGTAACTTCTTCATCTTTTAGAAAAGGTTGGGTGTACAAAAACACAAAAAGAACCAGTCTGTGTAAAGGTCACACCCCACTGAACAATGACCCAGACTAGTGATTCCCACTGTGAACACAGCTGCCTTTCTCAGCTCTCTATTCTCCACTTTTCTGTTCCTGGAGAGTTCCTTTTGCACTTGTGACAGATCGTTCCAGTTCCCGCTCATCTTCCGCAGCTTTGCTCTTGGGTTCCTTTTCTTCCGGGGGCTCTTTCAAACCTTCGCAGCCCTCGTTCTCAGAGGGAAGAGAGCAGGCGCTTTTTTTCGATTTTTCCTCAATGTCATTTTTTGCCACTTCTTGCAGGTTGTATTTGCGGAAAAGTATATAGTCCTGAACGACGCTCGCACAGCAGACGCCTTTGATTATTTCCACAATAATGGTATACTCGGGGTTATTAAGGTCCACTTTGTTTTCAGCATTCAAATTTATTACTACCCCTGAAAAGTTACAAGCCGAGTCATTATTCCTTCCAAATACAGAAGAAAAAAAACAGAACAACAGTAAACAAGAGCTTTCCCCAAAAGATACATCTGGTGAGTTAAGGAATATGAACAGATCTACAGTTTCACCTAGCAACAAATGTACCATCACATAGTAAACCACTCGTTTTATTTACAGCAAGTCTAAATGTCAGCATTTATTAAATTCTAACCAACCAAAATTTTACTTCACTTCAAACTTTTATTGCTCTGCAATGGCATAAATAGAACAATTGCTTGGACAACAGCTTTCCAAATTAATATAGGACTGGGTTTAATTAAATTAATATATTAAATTCCAGACAAGACTGGCAAAGTGTTGCAACATTGCTGCTCTCCATTTCTCCAAATGTGTTCAGTGCTATTAAAATGGAAAATATTCAGGGTGATTAGCACACATAGATCTTCAGCCCTACCAAGCTGAAATGGATGCAGGTTTGAGTCCCACTCCACTCAGTTCCTGATACGAGCTATGGTCTACCTGAGGGGGGGGGTAGGAAAAAAAACAAAGGGGAAAGCCAAGTAGGCCCCTAGCAAGTACTGGCAGAGGGTTGGGAGGGGGCAAGCAGGGCTTGGAAGTAGGCTGTGTGGCCGCCTTCTTGGCTATAAAGTGTCAGGCCAGGCAGACAATGAAAACTGAAACATTTACACGAAAAGATAGTGGGAGGAATTTATCTAGAAAAATGTATGGGAGAAGTTTTTAAAAAAACGAAAAATATTCAAATAAAACCTACCACAAGTCTTCTCAAATAAGAAAGCCCACATCTTGTCTACAATATGGTTCCACTGCTAACTCTCATCCACATATAAAACCAATGAACACATTTACTATATAGAAAATTTGGTATCTACCTGCCAGAGCCTTGATGACATCATCTCTGCTCATGTGACTATTATTCCTGGCTTTGTAAACAATCTGGAAAGTAGCCTTTTTAGGAACTTTGAACCAGGGTTCCAGGAAAATCTCAAAATACTTCGGGATCTCCTCCATGAAAGCCTTGCACGACCCCGACACTGGCAACATCCTCAGAATAGCTCGTGTCTTCTTCTTCTTGGTTGTGTGCAGATCCTTCAAAATGTGATGTACTAATTTGTCCGGTTCTGTTTTTAGAGAAAAAAAATCCATTTAGATTCCCAAGTGCAGTGACCCCAGCTTTCACATCATAAATGCTAGCAAGAGTTTCATTCAAGTCTACTCAATCAGTTCCACATGTACATTTCAATTAAATCATATACAAATCAGGTGTACACCTTATATATGTGCACTACATAAGCTGCTCATTCAAAATACAGAGCAAGTAGACTCAACCACTCAGATGCAACCAATACTTATTTCTTGAATCGAGGATGAAATCTTGATTGAAGTAGCGCAGAAGGTTCAGAGAAACACAGACACCATAGTCTGAATGAAAACAGGCAATAAAATCAATGGAATATTTGAGGTCAAAAGGAGAGCAATGAGTGCAGAACACTGATTGATGTCAGCAGGAGTACTTAGGCACAAGGCAATGGTCCACCAACAATTCATACATGTTTAAAGGGACTGTAAAGCACAAAAAAAACAGATGAAAGAACTGCTGAAGTAACATCCCTCATCTAGAGAATATGAACAGGGTGCAACTTGCAGGTCTTTGTTTGAAGCGCGTTATCGGGCCACACTTTTTTCTGCCAAAACCACTCACTACTGCAGGATTATTCTTGAGAGCAAAGATAACACCTAGCTTCATTTCTCCACTACCTGCCGTTTCCTTAAAGCCCTCTCACCTGACAACCCCACCCTGCCAACCTTCACCCAAAAAGAAGTGTGAGGAGTTCATGTACTTCTTGGTCACTGCGACCGAGAGCATCAGTTTACCTGCCTCTGCTGATTCTCCCCTTCCCCTTGTCCACTAAGCCAAACTTCTCCCTAGGATCCTTCTTACCATAGTCCCGAACCCATGTCTCCCTCTAGTTTCTCTCCCAACTCCCCCCATGCTCTTTCTCAGCTCATCTCGTCCGTGAGCCACGAGCAAATTGGCATATGGGTCAATAAGGTCAGAGAGTTGAATGCGTGGCTCAAGGATTGGTGTGGGAGAAATGGGTTTCGATTCATGGGGCACTGGCACCAGTACTGGGTAAAGAGGGAACTATTCCGTTGGGATGGCCTTCAGTTGAACCATGCTGGGACCAGTGTCCTGCCGAATCGAATAACTAGGGCTGTAGATAGAGCTTTAAACTAAATAGTTGGGGGGGGGGAGGTTCAAGCGAGGGGAAATTTAGAAAGTTAAAGAGAAAGGACAGGGCAATAGTGCAGGGTAGCAATATGGGCAATGAAAACCAGAGTGTGACAGGAAGGGACAGAGCGTACAAACATAAGAGTGCACCAGCAAATAAGGTCAGAGCAGGGGAAAATGATAAAAAGACAAAATTAAAGGCTCTTTAGCTGAATGCACGCAGCATTCGTAACAAGATAGATGAATTGACGGCACAAATAGAAATAAATGGGTATGATCTAATAGCCATCACAGAGATGTGGTTGCAATGTGACCAAGGCTGGGAACTGAATATTCAGGGATATTTGACATTTCGGAAGGATAGACAGAAAGGAAAAAGGAGGTGGGGTAGCTCTGTTAATAAAGGAAGAGATCAGTACAATAGTGAGAAATGATCTTGGCTCGGAAGGTCCAGATATAGAATCAATTTGGGTGGAGGCAAGAAAAAGGGAAAGGCGGCACTGGTGGGAGTAGTCTATAGGCCCCCTAACAGTAGCTACACTATAGGACAGAGCATAAATCAAGAAATAATGGGGGTTTGTAAGAAAGGTACTGCAATAATCGTGGGCAATTTTAATCTTCATATAGATTGGACAAATCAAATTGGCAAAAGCAGCCTTGAGGACGAGTTCATAGAGTGTATTCGGGACAGTTTCTTGGAACAATACATTGTGGAACCGACCAGGGAACAGGCTATTTTAGATCTGGTAATGTGTAATGAAACAGGATTAATTAATGATCTCATAGTAAAGGATCCTCTAGGGAAGAGTGATCATAACATGATAGAATTCCACATTCAGTTTGCAAGTGAGAAACTTGGGTCTGAAACTAGAGTATTAAACTTAAATAAAGGCAATTACAAAGAGAGAGTTGGCTAAAGTGGACTGGGAAAATAGATTAGAAGGTAAGACGGTAGAAAAGCAGTGGCAGAAATTTAAAGAGATATTTCATGACTCTCAACAAAGATATATTTCAGTGAGAAAGAAAGTCTCGAAGAGAAGGATGAACCAACCATGGCTAACCAAGGAAGTTAAGGATGGTATCAAATTGAAAGAAAAGGCATGCAATGTTGCAAAGATTAGTGGTAGGCCAGAAGATTGGGAAAATTTTAGAAACCAGCAAAGGATGACTAAAAAAATAATAAAGAGGGAGAAAATAGCTTATGAGAGTAAACTAGCAAGAAATATAAAAACTGACAGTAAGAGCTTCGACAAGTATATAAATAGGAAGAGAGTAGCTAAAATAAACGTTGGTCCCTTAGAGGTCGAGACTGGGGAAATAATAATGGGAAACAAGGAAATGGCAGAGGCATTGAACAAATATTGTGTATCTGTCTTCACAGTAGAGGACACTAAAAACATCCCAGTAATAGTAGAAAATCAAGGGGCAAAAGGGAGGGAGGAACTTAAAACAATCACTATCACTAGAGAAAAAGTGCTAGGCAAACTTATGGGTCTAAAGGCTGACAAGTCCCTTGGACCTGATGGCCTGCATCCTAGGGTCTTAAAAGAAGTGGCTACAGAGATAGTGGATGCATTGGTTGTAATCTTCCAAAATTCCCTAGACTCTGGAAAAGTCCCTGTGGATTGGAAAACCGCAAATGTAACACCCTTATTCAAAAAAGGAGGGAGACAGAAAGCAGGAAACTATAGGCCAGTGAGCCTAACATTTGTCATTGGCAAAATGCTCGAATCCATTATTAAGGAAGTAGTAGCAGGGCATTTAGAAAATCATAATAAAATCGTGTTGACTCTGTTTGATTGTATGAAAGGGAAATCATGTTTGACAAATCTATTAGAGTTCTTTAAGGAGGTAACGAGTAGGGTGGATAAAGGGGAACCAGCAGATGTAGTGTATTTGGATTTCCAAAAGGCATTCGACAAAGTGCCACATAAAAGGTTACTGCATAAGATAAGAGCTCATGGTGTTGGTGGTAATATATTAGATTGGATAGAGGATTGGCTAACTAACAGAAAACAGAGAGTCGGGATAAAAGGGTCATTTTCAGGATGGCAATCTGTAACTAGTGGGGTGCCGCAGGGATCAGTGCTGGGGCCTCAACTATTTTTAATCTATATTAATGACTTGGATGATGGAAGCGAGTGTATTGTAGCCAAATTTACGGACAATACAAAGATAGGTGGGAAAGCAAGTTGTGAGGAGGACATAAAGAGTCTGCAAAGGGATATAGATAGGTTAAGTGAGTGGGCAAGAATTTGGCAGATGTAATATAATGTGGGAAAATGTGAAGTTATCCACTTTGGTAGGAAGAATAGAAAAGAAAAATATTATTTAAATGGAGAAAGACTACAGAATGCGGCGATAGAGGGATTTGGGTGTCCTCGTACATGAAACACAAAAAGTAGGAAAGTCTTACAACTGTATAGAGCGCTGGTGAGACCACACCTAGAGTACTGCGTACAGTTTTGGTCCCCTTATTTAAGGAGGGATATACTTGCATTGGAGGCAGTTCAGAGAAGGTTCACTAGGTTGATTCCTGGGATGGAAGGGTTGTCTTATGAGGAAAGCTTGAGCAGGTTGGGCCTATACTCATCGGAGTTTAGAAGAATGAGAGGTGATCTTATTGAAACATGTAAGATTCTGAGGGGGTTGGACAGGGTAGATGCTGAGAGGATGTTTCCCCTCGTCGGGGAATCTAAAACGAGGGGGCATAGTGTCAGAATAAGGGGTCACCCATTTAAGACAGAGATGAGGAGGAATTTCTTCTCTCAGAGGGTCATGAATCTTTGGAATTCTCTACCCCAGAGAGCTGTGGAGGCGGAGTCATTGAATATATTCAAGGCTGAGATAGACAGATTTTTGAGCAACAGGAGAGTCAAGGGTTATGGGGAGCGGGCAGGAAAGTGGAGTTGAGGCCAAAATCGTATCAGCCATGATATCATTAAATGGCGGAGCAGGCTCGAGGGGCCGAATGGCCTGCTCCTGCTCCTATTTCTTATGTGAGACCCAATCCTGCTCACTTGATCCCATTCCCACCCATCTTCCCTTCTTTGCCCCCATGCTAGCTGACATTATAAATGGTTCCCTCTTCCTTTTAAAAACATTTGTCCCTCCTCAAAAAAACACCCTTAACCCCTCTGTCCTTGAAACCTACTGCCACATCTCCAATTTCCTTTTCTTCTTCAAAGTCCTTTAAAATGTTATCACCTCCCAAATCCACACCCAGCTTTCCTTGTTTGAATCTCTCCACCCTCCACCAATCAGGTTTCTGCTCAATCATAGCACTGAAATGGCCCTAACCAAAGTCACAAATTACATCCTGTGATTCTGACCATGGTGCATTATCTCTCCTTGTTCTCATTTCAGCCTTTGACACTGGACAACACCATCCTCTTTCAACACCTTTCCTCCACTGTCCAGCTCAGTGGGACTGCCCTCACTTGGTTCCACTCTGACCTATTCAATAATAGACCAAGCATGTCCAGCAATGGCTTCTCTTCCCACCCCCACGATGTAACTCCAGAGTCCCCAAGGATCTTTCCTTGGCCCCTCCTGTTCCTTGGCGGTATCATCTGCAGATATGGGTCAGCATCCACATCTACTCTGACAACACCCAGCTCTACCTTCCCTCCAGTGCCTCTGTTGTCAATACCGCTTGCCCGGTATCCTTTCTTGGATGAGGCCCAATTTCCTCCAGCTAAACACTGGGAAGACCGAAACCATCATTTTCGGTCCCCAACAATTTAGGGGCAACTTAAACTACTGAGATGGCACCTTTGAATATGCCTTTTCATTTTGCGTTATTGTATCACAACACTTCAGATCCTCAATAGCCTATTATGCAACAGGATGTTTGCAGCAGCTGCCCCATATGCAGCTCAGGAACAATAAAGTTAACACTAAAGCAACACACTAATGCCATCTCCACTTGGTACTCCACCACAGTTTTTTTGGGTGGAGAGGAAAGAGAAGAAAATGAATGCAACATACATACATTTCTCCCACAAATGGAATAAAATTCAACCCAGAGCAGAAAAACACATCACCAATGTTAAGAGTTCTGATGAAGACCACATTGTTGGCTCCACTGTCCAAAGCCTGGAATCGCCGGAGTTGATTCTGTGTTGATGTGCGGATCTGCTTCACTTCCTTCTTCAAGGCAGCTTCAGCATCGTCATCATCTTCCTCATCCTCACTGTTAGATTCCTCTACAAACTGAGAAAAGCACAGCAGAAATACACCCGAAAAGTCTGAACATTTCCAAAATGAAAAAGTGATCGTGTGTTGATAGCTACATGTTAACATTTATCCGCATAAACGTTTTCTTTCCCCAAAATTCAGTACTCATCGCAGGAAGTACAGCAGAAAAAGTTAGAAGTGTTCGTACAGTGCAAACCGCTCGTTATGTTTACACTACTTAATATTCATATCTTAAATTTGGTAAGCATTTTGATGTTTCCATTAACTCACTCAATCCATTGCTCTAACAGAGGTTGCTAACTGACATCCACATATGCTGCACTCACTGGTTTTAAACAGGAATTTAAATATCTGGAAGCAACTAAAATTCATTGCATCAGACATGAAAGTGTCCTCATGTCACATCAATTGGTCTCTAATAATGGACATTTCAATTTAATCGATAGTCTCTAAAGAGCTTTTTCCTTAGCAAGCCTGGAATATAGTTCATACATGCCAACAAGTGATTGTTATAAATGGGTTGCACCATATATCTAAAAAAAAGTTCAAAATTAGGGGAACACACTATTTTTAAGATCTCTTGCCACCACTATTGCTGTTGTAAAAAAAAAATCTATTCCCTTTTTTCTCACTTTGTGAATGTACGTTTGCTTCAGTAGTGCTCAGTAACAACACTGTTGGAGGAGGCAACTATTCATGTTCAGATGTTACAGAGCACAACAATATAAAAGGAGCTTAAATAGCCCATAAAGTTATTGAGGCACCTTGGGTTAATTACTGTGGGCACCCAATGTAGAAGTACATGTTTCTATGTATTCAGTCTCAAATTCAGTATGGGTTATCACACTGGGAAAGCGCATTGGGACATTTTACTACGTTAAAGGCACTATATAAATGCAAGCTCTTGTTATTGTTGGGAAGGATGAAGACATCACTGTTGTAACAATTAACAGCAACAGCACTGTTAATTGTTACAACAGGAAGTGTGTAAAATGAAATCTGCGTGACAATATTTGCGATCAGTGCCTGCTCGGAGTTTCAGTTAAAACCCTTAAATGATTATGTAATCCTGACAACTCATCTTCTATCTCGTTCCTCCCCATCCCCTAAAATCTGAGGTTGTAAAATCCAAACAGATCGTCAAACTCTGCAAAACCACAGTGGGAACGATTGCAGATATACTTCGATCAAACAGCATAATGATGAACCAACACTAACTGCTCATGTAGTTTCTAGACACATGGTCCTTACATTTTCAGGTGCAAGAGAGTTGGTGTCTGGAAAACTGCAGCTAATGTGAAAGCAATTTTGGAAATAAGTGTTTCATTTTGATTTTTTTTTTTAACCTCTAGATTGAAACCTCCAAATCCGAAAGAGTTTCGAGTTGCTTGCATGCCATCAATTTCCCAGCTCACACCCCCAATAGAGACGCGGGACCTGGCCGCACTGCACCTTCTCTGGGCCGTACAGTTGGTCCGCATATTCGTTCAGCAGACTGTACGCCTCTGCCGTGCACTTCTTCTCATTCATGTTGCAGGTGATGAGCAGCCCCTGCATCCCCACCTCCAGCTCCCGGCTCCCGCGGTGTTTCTTGGCCGCATGGCTCAAGTAGGAGCTCTTGTTTCTCCTCTTGGCTCTTGGCTCTGTTGTCATTGCTGTTCAAAAGGAAGAGAACGGCTCAAAATAACAGAAAATGCACAACGAGGAAGGTGAAGCATGTGCAAACCAGCTATATATATATATATATATATATAAATTCATTACACACAATAAATAACTCCAACCCGCACCTACCGTTTCCAGTCCAAACCACTTACTCTGCTGGGCTCCTCCTTTTAGCATCATTAAGCTGCGACACTACAGTAAGATATAGCAGACCGCCACTGGGTCCTAACGCTAACGGAAAGCGAATATCTGTTTTACTCCCTCTGTATTACAATTTTGCAGATTGTTAAGGTTGGCATTTTCTAGTGAGCTGTCCAGAATTCTCAAAACTGAAAACAAGACACCAAAAGACTGTCTTTAAAAGTCCACTTTGTCCACCTGTCTTATGTCGTATGACGTTCCTGCATTAGTTCTAAATAAGTTTGCCACATCTCCAATACAAAACTGGATGATGGCAAGATTTGACAAAATAACTGTCCGCATGCGAGAAGCAGGCTTGATAGCGTGTGTAAGCGATTGGAAATGGGTCCATTTGAGCATACACAAATGTAACTCAGGTCTGCTTGTATGCACAGTGATTTTTTAAAAAGCAGCAATAAAACACAGGACTTCCATTGTCCAGTTTTCAGTTATCAAAATTACCAGGTTTACCCCTTAAACAATACAAACATTCACTTCAGCTGGCAGTGTTACGTGAATGCAGGATGCAATTTGCTGTCGTACCTGTTGATTGGGAATTACATTTGTTGCAACTGTCAATAGATATCAGGAAAGTTACCTAAAAGGGGAGGGGGTTGTATATTTTCATATATTGGCTTTTTTTTTTAGTCTACTTGCAGCAGAAGTCTGAATTCAAGCCAGTTATACTACCTCCAAAAGAACTGCAGACACACATGTTAAAAAGAGGGAACAATAAATCAGTGGCATCAGGGCATTGTCTTTGATGTGCAGGTTGGCTGCTGAGTCTGATGGCAGTAGAAGCTGACTTCCAAATTGTACGAGAAGTTGTACACTTTAAATCAATTCTCATGCACTACGGGATTTAAAATGGAAAAACCCATGAGTCTGTATACTGACATCTACAAGGTGACATTTAGCTTGTAAAATAGGGCAAATACCATGGGACAAAATATTGATGGGTGGCAACCCCAGCTGTAAAAGTCAAAAAGGCTTTCAAAGCTTTTTATCTTCAGCAAACCAAATACCAAAATATCAAGACATGATTCCACACCCGCCTTCTATGCTCCCTCCTCCGTCATTCAGTTTTGAACTTGACAAAAGATGGGTACCCATCATCACTTGCAACAGCTTGCAATCCCCTTTTCAACTTCAGAATACACACTGATTAAAATTTAGTCCTCCGATATTCTGATCAAGCTTTCCCTGTACTTCGCATGGTCTCCTGTATTTTTATTTTTTCCAGTTACACACACATGCTCACCAAGAACAAAAATATATGGGTCAATTTTAACTTGCCAAAATTTTTTTTATTCATTCATGGGATGTGGGCGTCGCTGGAAGGCCAGCATTTATTGCCCATCCCTAATTGCCCTTGAGAAGGTGGTGCTGAGCCACCTTCTTGAACCGCTGCAGTCCGTGTGGTGAAGGTACTCCCGCAGCGCTGTTAAGGAGGGAGCTCCAGGATTTTGATCCAGTGAGGATGAAGGAATGGCAATATATTTCCGCTGTCTAGCATGTATGTAGTCCTGTGTGGTAGCTTCAACAGGTTGGCACCTCATTTTTAGGTACGCCTGGTGCTGCTCCAGGCATGCTCTTCTACACTCCTCATTGCACCAGGGTTGGTCCCCTGGCTTGATGGTAATGGTAGAGTGAGGGATATGCCAGGCCATGAGGTTACAGATTGTAGTGGAATACAATTCTGCTGCTGATGATGGCCCACTGCGCCTCATGGATGCCCAGTTTTGAGCTGCTAGATCTGTTTTGAATCTATCCCATTTAGCACGGTGGTAGTGCCACACAACACGATGGAGGGTGTCCTCAGTGTGAATGTGGGACTTCATCTCCACAAGGACTGTGCAGTGGTCACTCCTACCAATACTGTCATGGACAGATGCATCCGCGACAGGTAGATTGGTGAGGACGAGGTCAAGTAGGTTTTTCCCTCATGTTGGTTCTCTCACCACCGGCCACGGGCCCAGGCTGGTAGCTATATCCTTCAGGACTCGGCCAGCTCGTTCAGTAGTAGTGCTACTGAGCCATTCTTGGTGATGGACATGAAGTCCCCCACCCAGAGTACGTTCTGTGTCCTTGCAACCCTCAGTGCTTCTTCCAAGTGGTGTTCAACATGGAGGAGTACTGATTCATCAGCTGAGGGAGGGTGGTATGTGGTAATCAGCAGGAGGTTTCCTTGCCCATGTTTGCCCTGATGCCATGAGACTTCATGGGGTCCGGAGTCAATGTTGAGGACACCCAGGGCCACTCCCTCCCGACTGTATACCACTGTGCAGTGTGCCACCACCTCTGGTGGGTCTTTCGTGCCGGTGGGACAGGAAGTTTGTGAGGAGGACTTTGCAGGGTCAACTAGGCTGAGTGTGCCTTTGTCGTGTCCGGCGCCTAAGTCAATGCCAGGTGGTCCGTCCAGTTTTATTCTTAGTATACTTCTTTGTAGCAGTTTTGTAGCGATTTGGTACAATTGAGTGGCTTGCTAGGCCATTTCAGAGGGTAGTTAAGAGTCATCCACATTGTTGTGGGTCTGGAGTCACATGTAGGCCAGACCAGGTAAGGACAGCAGATTTCCTTCCCTAAAGGACATTAGTGAACCAGATGGGATTTTATGACAATCCAGTAGTTTCACGGTCACCATTACTGATGGTAGCTTTTTATTCCAGATTTACTCTCCACTTGCCTGGATGAGTGCAGCTCCAACAACACTCAAGAAGCTTGACACCATCCAGGACAAAGCAGCCCGCTTGATTGGCACCCCATCCACCACTTTAAACATTCACTCCCTCCACCACCTGTGCACCGCGGCTGCAGTGTGTACGATCTACAAGATGCACTGCAGCAAATTGCCAAGGCTTTTTCGACAGCACCTCCCAAACCCACGACCTCTACCACCTAGAAGGACAAGGGCAGCAGACGCATGGGAACACCATCACCTGCAAGTTCTCCAAGTCACATACTATCCTGACTTGGAAATATATCACCGTTCCTTCGACTGTCGCTGGGTCAAATTCCTGGAATTCCCTCCCTAACAGCGCTATGGGAGTACCTTCACCACACAGACTGCAGCGGTTCAAGAAGGCGGCTACCTTCTCAAGGGCAATTAGAGATGGGCAATAAATTCTGGCCTTGCCAGTGACACCCACATCCCATGAACAAATAAAAAAACAAAATGAATTAACTGAATTCAAATTCCCCACTTAAGGAGATTCTTCAGCTTGTTGTGGCAAGCATTTCAGATGCCCTCAAGGATAACAGAGTAAACAAGAAGGAACGGGATGGATTTCATTCACTTGTGGAATGTGTAGGGCAGATTGTGGCTTTAAACAAGATCATTGAGCTTCATAGGATAAGAGGGAACCCCCAGTTACATCATTCTTGTCATGCATGCCAGGTGGGTTAAAATCGGGCCTCTAGGTTCAGTGAAAGAAAGACTTGCATTTATATAGTGCCTTTCACGACCACCGGACATCTCAAAGCGCTTTACAGCCAATGAAGTACTATTTGGAGTGTAGTCACTGCTGTAATGTGGGAAATGCACAGCAAGCTCCCACAAACAGCAATGTGATAATGACCAGATAATCTGTTTTTGTTATGTTGATTGAGGGATAAATATTGGCCAGGACACCAGGAATAACTCCCCTGCTCTCTTCGAAATAGTGCCTTGGGATCTTTTATGTCCACTTGAGAGAGCAGACGGGGCCTCAGTTTAACATCTCATCCGAAAGACGGCACCTCCGACAGTGCAGCACTCCCTCAGCACTGCACTGGAGTGTCAGCCTAGATTTATCTGCTCAAGTCCCTGGAGTGGGACTTGAATCCACAACCTTCTGACTCAGAGGCGAGTGTGCTATCCACTGAGCCACAGCTGACTTAAGTCAGTGAGTCCCTCATCTACCCGTACACAGATTGTGGAGCTCGAATACGTATCCCAGACAAAATCTAAAATTTACCATGTACTCTCATTGCTTCCAGTTTCCTCATGGCACACAATAAAAGTGATGTAACTGGGGTTCCCTCTTATCTTACGGTGCTCCATGATCTTGTATAAAGCCACAATCTGCCCTACACATTCCTCACGAGAATGAAATCCAGCCCGTTCCTTCCTGTTTACTCTGTAGTCCTTGAAGGCATCTGAAAAGCTTGCCACAACAAGCTGAAGAATCCTCTTAGGAGCCACTGATGTCAGCGAGATCCTTTAGAATTTTCTGGTTCATTGGGATACATCTTCTTGTAGATAAAAATTACAATTGTGTTCTGGAACAAAGGGTACTGGTGCTTGAAACAGAATCCTATCCAGCATCATTGGAAGAACAGCTTCAAGGTGAGTTGATTCCTGACAAAGTTTTCTAGAACCATATGATGGTAAGTTAAACTAGACAAGCAGTGCCTCAATATATGTGGCAGGTTCTACTGCATTCGCATTTAATTTATATGAACTGAGCAAGTGCATTAAACAGCTGCTACCATTTATCTCTCTTAGTTGCACAATGGCTGGCTACCTTAAACAAGATAGCGCTAGAAATTGCTATGCAAACCAGTCAACTGGAATTATTTTTGTAATTATTGTCATTTTTTATTTCAAAAATTGAACATTTCCTTCCATCTTGAAATTTTGGAACATTTTATTCAACAAGCGTGATCCCGGTGTAACTGTTGGGATTGCATTCAGCAATCTTTTTGAGGGCCACATTGTTGCTATCAATTTTTGTCTTGCAAAACAAAAGTGGCTAATGCCGATGCCCCATTAATGATAAATAGTAATGGAATAGGAAAGGCCATATGTTCCACTCGTCTGGTAAGGTTTAAGGGAGCCATTTTTTGAATTTAGTTTCTTCCATCAAAGTACATAATTATTAAGTGGTACCTTCTGTCAAAGAATGGTAAAGGAAAATGTCCCTCATACTTACCTTGATGAGTGCAAATATATACTGGTCAATTTATCTAATTAAAACAAAAAATGTCAAATTCCACCATTTTTTCAATGATAATAAATGCGTTATATAGTACTGCTGACATAAAAGAGAGCGAAATAGACATAGCAAAAAGTAAATGAGTTTAGAAAGGGAGACTGAAAGCATGGTTGAAGAGATAAGTTGTTAGCAGACTTTTGAAGGCAGGAACTGAGGTAGTGAAATGGCTTTGGAATGGAGTCAGAGTGGTGGGACGTATGGTTGTAAGATCAAACTCTGATAGCAGAGTGGAGGGGAAGAGGGGAAGTAGTAATCTGGAGTGTGAGCAATGGAAGGTGAAGGCTGGATGTAAAACATAAAAGATTTTTCAAATAGAACGTGCGAGGCCCTGGAAGAATTTGAAAACATGACCGAGGATCTTATAGTTGATTAAGTGGGCCAGAGGGTGGCAGTGGAGCTGGGAGATGAACGAGGTGATGGGCTTGCAGGAGCGGGCATTTGGTGCAGAGTTCTGAATTAGCCAGATCTTGTGAAAGTTGGAAGGCAGCTAAGACAGCATTAGGGAAATCGATCCTTGAGGAGATGAAGGTGTGGTTGAGGATTTTAACAGTGGAGATGTTAAAGTAGGGGTGCAAATGGGCAATGTTCTGGAGGCAGATAAACCAAATGTGGGGTAGAAAGCACACCTTAGAATCAAAGAGAATGTCAAGATTACACAGCACCAGGGAGGTTGATGAGTCAGTGCAAGAAACAATTGACGCTGAGGTGAGCCAAACTGGCTGGCATCGGGTTGAGCTGTAAGAAGTTTCAACATTCAGGACTTAATGTCTGGAAATGTTCTTTAGCATTTTCTGGTGCATCTACAGGTTTGAGACCAAACCAACACTTTCATAGGTGTTCATCTACGTAGACTGTAATATGACAGGTTTGGGCTATATCCTGGAAGTCATTCACACAGAAAGGAATTAAGCAGTATCCTAGGTCAAGGCTGTGAAAGGAAGTATATAGATAGTAAGTAATCTCACAGGGAATAATCTGGTTTTCTTCAATTTAACATAAATGTGCCAAAAAGGAAGTAATTGAGAAGGAATAAAGGAACATTTTTCATTATCAGAGTGCAACATTTGCAAATATTTTAGGGGAAATCATAGATATATTATCATTAATCTTGAAAGTTCAATTAGGCCATCTCTAAGTCTACTATTAAGCAAAGAAAACAAGCCCTCTACCTCTTAGGGTCCTTTAATAAATATCAATCTTTACTGTTTTATTTGATTTCCGTGAAAATCTATGTGCAGCCCTGACCTGTAATTTATAGCACCAACTAAGAACATGTTGAAATATAACAGTTTAGGTCTAAGGTTGAACTAACAGGACATCTATTATGTGTACATACCCTGTAAGACAAAAAACAGTGCACAACAGGATTGTCAATCCACCAGTTTCATAGGATAGCTTAGTGGTGATGAGCTGCTTGCACAAGGGACATACTGTGTAAGTTGCTGATGGTAAAAGTGTGGGATGTTCCGCAGAGATGGGTGGTATTAGCATTATTTGTGAGACAGGCAAGGGTAAGAACCTGGGCATAATTCAGACAGGTTTAAAGATTCTTAGTAATTCAATATTATTATAAAAATGCAGACTGAACATAAACGATGGGCATTTTAAAAATACTAGCTTTCTTCCTTATACCATCGGGTACTGTTCCCCTGTATTTTGGGGATGCAACGAGATTACCTTGAAAATCAATCTCACTGATTCCCATTATAAACCAAAGCTGCATACTGACCAGAAGCTAGAAACTGGAGGAGTTATAACAAAGATACTTTTCTATAGTGAGTAGTTTCAAGGTGACCAACGGTAATGTTAGGTTATAACAATGTTTAATTAAAAACAGCAATATCTATTTGTTCCTCTAGTGTATTTGCAAATAGAAAACAAACAAAAATTTGCATTTATATCACGCCTTTAACATAGGAAAACATCCGAAGGCACTTCACAGAAACGTAAACAGACAAAAATTGACACTGGGTCAAAGAAGGATTTATAAAGAGAGGTGACTAAACGCTTAGTCAAACGAGGAGGTTTAAAGGGGGTCTTAAAGGAGGAGAGAGAGGCAGAGATCAAGGCACAATAAGGTAAACAAGATTTAAATGATAATGGAGGAAGGCACCATAATGAAGGAAGATAGACTGTACTCCTTTTGCTGAAATCCACATAATTCTTTGCCAATAAATGAAACTTAGGAAGCCTCATTGAGTGAGTACAGTGTGCTCTGACCTTAGGAAAAGAGACAGTGGGGGATAAAAATGGTAAAAATAATGAAAGTCAACAGAAAATGGAATAATTTGCTTAGGCTACAAAAATGTATTTTAATTTTGGTGATGTTCACATTTTTTGTAACATCTAAAATTGTACACACAACTTGCATTTATAGAACATCTTTAATATCACGGCACTTTACAGAGTACTGGTAAGAGAAACATAACACTAAGCCAGGGAAGCTTGGTCAAAGAAGTGAGTTTTGAGGATGGCCTTAAAGGACGAGAGGGATGTGGAGAGCCACGGGAGAATTCCAGAGCACAGGGCCTGGGTGGCTGAAAAAAGGACCACCAATGGTGAGGCTAGAGTCAGAATCTGGAGGGCTTGTTGGGCTGGAGGAGGTTACAGATAGGGAGGGTCGAGGCCATGAAGGTATTTAAACACGAGGAAGAGAATTTTAAGTTGGAGGTGTTGGAGGGACCAGGGGTCATGCAAAAACAAGGATGAGTGAGCAGGACTTGGTGCGGGATAAGATACGGGTAGCAGAGTTTTGGATGAGCAGAAGTTTATGTGGTTTCTCTAGTCTCCCCTAGTTAAAGCCTCTTATTCTTGTTATGAACTTAGTGAATCTTTTCTGCAACCTCTTTCCTAAAGGCACCCAAAACTAAGCACAATATTCTAATTGCAGCCCAATGAATGATTCATATGGAGAGATACCCTGGATACCCTTAAAGGGGCCGTGCAGGAACAAACAAAAACATTGATTATAAACCAAATCCACCCTTCCTTGTTTTGGACTCATGTTCGGCCTGATGGAATCAGGGGAGGCATTACAAATGTACAACCCATGCAATTATACAGGGGCCCAAGCCACTCAGGGGCAATGAGTGGATCCAATGATAGGACACCTACGCAATGCAATGGTAATAGCTGATCCCTGATCATTTCGTCAATTATTTTTTAAATTTATTCGTTCATGGGATGTGGGCATAGCTGACAAGGCCAGGATGTATTGCCCATCCCTAATTGCCCTTGCGAAGGTGGTGGTGAGCCGCCTTCTTGAACCACTGCAGTCCATGTGGTGAATGTACTCCCACAGTGCTGTTAGGGAGGGAGTGCCAGGATTTTGATCCAGCGACTATGAAGGAACGGCGAAAACTTTCTAAGTCCAGATGGTGTGTGACTTGGAGGGGAACTTGCAGGTGGTGGTGTTCCCACGTGCCTACTGCCCTTGTCCTTCTAGGTGGTAGAGGTTGTAGATTTGGGAGGTGCTGTCGAAGAAGCCTTGGCGAGTTGCTGCAGTGCATCTTGTAGATGGTACACACTGCAGCCATGGTGCACCGGTGGTGGAGGGAGTGAATGTTTAAGGTGGCGGATGGGGTGCCAATCAAGCGGGCTGCTTTGTCCTGGATGGTGTCGAGCTTCTTGTGTGTTGTTGGAGCGTCACTCATTCAGGCAAGTGGAGAGTATTTCATCACACTCCTGACTTATGCCTTGTAGATGGTGGAAAGGCTTTGGGGAGTCAGAAAGTGAGACACTCGCCGCAGAATACCCAGCCTTCGACCTGCTCTTGTAACCACAGTATTTATGTGGCTAGTCCAGTTAAGTTTCTAATATAAAATAAAAACAGAAAATGCTGGAAATACTCAGCAGGTCGGGCAGCATCTGTGGAGAGAGAAACAGAGTTAACGTTTCAGGTCGATGACCCTTTGTCAGTTAAGTTTCTGATCAAGGGTGACCCCCAGGATGTTGATGGTGGGGGATTTGGCGATAGTAATGCTGTTGAATGTCAAGACTCTCTCTTGTTGGAGATAGTATTTGCCTGGCACTTGTGTGGAGCGAATGTTACTTGCCACTTATCAGCCCAAGCCTGAATGTCGTCCAGGTCTTGCTGCATGCGGGCACAGACTGCTTCATTATCTGAGGAGATGCGAATGGAACTGAACACTGTGCAATTAGCGAACATCCTCACTTCTGATCTTAGGCTAGAGGGAAGGTCATTGATGAAGCAGCTGAAGATGGTTGGGCCTAGGACACTGCCCTGAGGAACTCCTGCAGTGAGGTCCTGAGGCTGAGATGATTGGCCTACAACAACCACAACCATCTCCCTTTGTGCTAGGTATGATTCCAGCCAGTGGAGAGTTTCCCCGATTCCCATTGACTTCAATTTTACTGGGGCTCCTTGATTCCACACTTGGTCAAATGCTGCCTTGATGTCAAGGGCAGTCACTCTCACCTCACTTCTGTAATTCAGCTCCTCTGTCCATGTTTGGACCAAGGCTGTTATGTGGTCTGGAGCCGAGTGGTCCTGGCAAAACCCAAACTGAGCATCGGTGAGTAAGTGCCACTTGATAGCACTGTCGACGACACCTTCCATCACTTTGCTGATGATTGACAGTAGACTGATGGGGCGGTAATACCTGGGCAATTTTCCACATTGTCAGGTAGATGTCAGTGTTGTCGCTGTACTGGAACAGCTTGGCTTAGAGGTGCAGCTAGTTCTGGAGCACAAGTCTTCAGCACTACAGCCAGGATGTTGTTGGGGCCCATAGCCTTTGGTGTAACCAGTGTGCTCAGCCGTTTCTTGATATCACGTGGAGTGAATCAAATTGGCTTCTGTGATGGTGGGGACCTCAGGAGGAGGCCGAGATGGATCATCCACTTGGCACTTCTGGCTGAAGATGATTGTGAATGCTTCAGCCTTGTCTTTTGCTCTGCCATCATTGAAAATGGAGCCTCCTCCTTCCGTTAGTTGTTTAATTGTCCACCACCATTCACGACTAGATGTGGCAGGACTGTGGAGGTTTTTCCCTCATGTTGATTCTCTCACCACCTGCTGCTGGCCTGTCTGACACCAGGGATGGTGATGGAGGAGTCTGGGACATTGGCTGAAAGGTATGATACTGTTAGTATGACTATGTCAGGCTGTTGCTTGACTAGTCTGTGGGACAGCTCTCCCAATTTGGGGATTTCCTTCCCTAAAGGACATTAGTGAGCTAGATTGGTTTTTACGACAATCCTGTAGTTTCACGGTCACCATTACTGACACCAGCTTTTTAATTCCAGATTTATTTAATTAACTGAATTTAAATTCGAGCTGTCGTGGTAGATTTGAACATTAGTCCAGGCTTCTGGATTACTAGTCCAGTAACATAACCACTTCGCTACCATACCTATTACAAACATGCCTCTTTCACGACTGTTGTCTAGTAAAGTGTAGGGGCCCCAAACTGAACCTTTGCAGGAGGCCCCAGCAAGGCAAACTCCAGTCCTGAGGGTCACATCAGTCTTGCTGCAACAAGTCCAACACTGTATTGCCATTTAAAGCTGGGCATTTTTCTGTTTTGAGTGTGATAGGCTGGCCATTTGGACAGCTGAGGGGGTCCTATTGGTGACATAAGAGACCGAGGATGAACACAGCTACGAGGAATGAACAAGACAGTCGGCCCTGTGCGATTTGAAACAATTCCGTCACGGCAGACGTGCTGCAGGCAGCTATCACAGTTGCCAACCCTTAGCGTTCGGGGGTTTCCAGCAGCCGCCGCCGCCGCCGTTGTCTCTGCCCCGCCCCGGGCTCCGGTCGCGAACCGCCTTTCTCTGGGCTCGAGCTCATTCAGGTCGCCGCCTCGTGCGCAGGCGCCAGGGGCGTGCGCAGACGCGGCAAAAGCGACCGGCGCGAGAGGTGAGGCTGGAAGCCGGCACGCGGGCGCCGGTTGGCCGGTGTGTTTCTGGAGGGAGTGCCTGCTGCCAGGTCGGGACACCTGCATCGTTGTAGACAGCAGCACAGGCCAGTGCCTGCCGGGGAGGGGAGGGGAGGAGAGAAAATTGTAAGAAAGAGATCAAAAGAAATCCCATCATTATTACCGTCTGATAATCTCCATGAACACAAAGCCTGAGCAGTAATCATAGAATGATACAGCGCAGAAGGAGGCCATTCCGCCCATCCGACCTGTGCTGGCTCTCTGGTAGAAAGATCCAATTCGTCCACTCCACTGCGCTTTCCCCATAGCCATGCAATTTTTTTTTCCTTCAAGTATTGATCCAATTCCCTTTTGAAAGTTACTATTGAATCTGCTTCCACCACCCTTTCAGGCAGTGCATCCCGGATCATCATAACTCCCTGCGTGAATTTCTTTCCCCTCCTATTGCCTCTGGTTCTTTTGCCAATCACCTTAAATCTGTGTCTTCTGGTTACTGACCCTTCTGCCACTGGAAATAGTTTCTCCTTATTTACTCTAGCAAAACCCTTCATAGGAACAGGAGTAGGCCATTTAGCCCCTCGAGCCTGTTCCGCCATTCAATGAGATCATGGCTGATCTGCGACCTAACTCCACATATCCGCCTTTGCCCCATATCCCTTAATACCTTTGGTTCGCAAAAATCTATCAATCTCAGATTTAAAATTAACAATTGACCTAGCATCAATTGCCGTTTGCGGAATAGAGTTCCAAACTTCTACCATCCTTTGTATGTAGAAGAGTTTCCTAACTTCACTCCTGAAAGGCCTGGCTTTAATTTTTATACTGTGCTCCCTAGTCCTAGACTTCCCAACCAGCGGAAATAGTTTCTCTCTATCGACCTTCTCAGTTCCCCTGAATATCTTGAAAACTTCAATCAAATCAACCTTAACCTTCTAAATTCCAGGGAATATAACCCTATCTTGTGTAATCTCCTCGTAATTTAATCCTTGGAGTCCAGGTATCATTCTGGTAAATCTACACTGCACTCCTTCCAAGGTCAATATATCCTCCTAAGGTGTGGTGCCCAGAACGTGATCTGAAAGGAGGAATACCTCACCCTGGCGGTAGCTCTCACTGCAGCCTCAAACTGCTATTTAAGACAGTGGTTCTCAAGCATTTTTGGTTGAAGGACTCCTTTTCAAATGGATTAGTAATCGCAGATCCCCCATCTAAATTATAATACCATATAATACTCATATTATGAAAGTGCTGCATGTAAAGAATGTTTTAATAATGCTTTTAAGAAAACAGGTATTTTACGCACTGATGTTAGTGAGATGGGTGTGCCTGCTTCTCATTGCAGAGTCTGTTTATCCTTGGTATGATGTTTGACAATGACACTTGTAAATCATTCTCCATTTCCAGATGGGACCTGTACTTTGTCTTCATTGCTGCCATACCAGAAAATTATGTTTCACAACTGTATGTTGTTGAGAAAGGTAGCAACACTTTCATTGCTTCTTTTACCAATTCTGGTACTCCGCAGCAACAGATGGGCAAAACTGGGAAGGGGTTTGTTCCTGAAACTTAAATTTCAGCGAGCAGTCACAGGACAATTCCACCAGTTCCTCTTCTGTTTTTCCACTTGTGCAACAAGATGACGTAGCAAACGTTGAAAATGGGTCCCGAACCTAATCGTACTTAGCAGTGTTTATATTTTCAAAATAAATACAGAAGTACTCTGCCAACGTTGCAAGATGAGCAATAATCCTTTCACGCATTCAACTGTCATTGTGTTTGCATCTGGAAGCTCAGCCAGTAGCGGGAACGTATCTGAAACTCCATTGCTTAGTCTAATTTTCCAAATCTCAATGTTCTTCCTAAATGTTGCAATCTTGTCACTCACTTAAGTGTGGTTGTATTGCCCCCTTGTATTGATAGATTCAGCGTATTTATCAGGTTAAAAATGTCAGCAAGGTATGCAAGTTTTGTTAATCCATAATTGGTCAGAGAGGTTTTCAGCTAATGCAGGATTGTGCACAGTAAGAAAAGCCAGCAGCTCTTTGTGAAGCTCAAAAACTTTTTCTAGGACTCTGCCGTGAGATAACCAATGTACTTCAGTGTGAAACAATAATTTTTCCTGTCCTACACCTATTTCTGAACACAGCTCTGCAAACAGACGTGAATTCACAGGTCTGGACTTCACAAAATTCACAGCTGTGACAGCTGCATTTGACACAGCATGTAGTTCGGGTTCCATTCTTTTTGAAGCAAGGGCTTGGCGATGTAACATACAATGTGTCACGATTACCTGTGGGTTTATGACTCTTATTCTTGCAACAATACCACTCCTATTGCCTGTCATAGCGGCAGCACCATCTGTGCAAACAACAACACAGTTCTCCCACGTAAGCGATTCTGATTCCATGAAATTATCCAGTAACTTGAATATTTCCTCTCCCGTTGCTCGTTCTGGTAACGCCTGACAAAAAAGAAAATCTTTTAAAATTTCCCCCAGCCAAACATAGCGAATGTAAACTA
The DNA here is from genome assembly GCA_030390025.1 of Squalus acanthias. NCBI lineage: Eukaryota > Metazoa > Chordata > Chondrichthyes > Squaliformes > Squalidae > Squalus > Squalus acanthias. Next base: position 42,683,384 of record CM059442.1, read on the forward strand.
ATAATTGCGCTGCACTACCAACATCAGTTGTCTCATCGAGCTGAATTGCAAACTGCTCGCATTCACGAAGCCTTTCTGTCAATTGGCATTTTATATCTCTTGAAAGTTCCTTGACTCTTCTACTAACTGTGTCATTAGAAAGTGGTACGACCTTCAACTTTTGTGCTGCGTCTTCACTCACCATCACTTTTCACATTTCTACGGCAGCTGGAAGAATCAGTTCCTCTCTGATAGTATGGGTTTTCTTGCATTTAGTAATCCGAAATGCTGTTCAGAAGGATGCTTTAAGGGCCTTTTCCAGAACCAATGTTATATATGTCATTTGAGTTTTCTGAGGACTATTGTTTTTTTCGTTCAAAGAAGTCTTTCGATTTATCTTTACATTCCGGATGCCTTGTTGTGAGGTGTCGCTTTCGTTTTGCAGATTTCATTGCTTCGTTGGATAAAATTTGTCAGCACACAACACTTTGCGGCCGTCCATCAATGAGCTCCATAAATCCGAATTCAATTTCACTCTTCCCATACTTTCTGTTCTTCGTTTGTTTCTTGCTACTGGGCTAGGCACTATCCATGGCTTCAGCTGAAGTAATTGCAATGGAAGTAAGAGGTCGTTTCAAATACCTTTCCATTTTAAAGTAATTTGCTCACACACTAACACAACCCATGAAGCTAACAAAAATAACAAAAAGATTGATTAAGAAAGGGAAGATAGATTATGAAAGTAAATTAGCAAAAAATATAAAAACAGATAGTAAGAGTTTTTATAGTTATATAAAAAGAAAAAGGGTGGCTAAAGTAAATGTTGGTCCCTTAGAGGATGAGACCGGGAAATTAATGGTGGGAAATATGGAGATGGCAAAAACACTGAATGAATATTTTGTATCAGTCTTTACAGTAGAGGACACTAAGAATATCCCAACACTGGACAAACAGGGGGCTATAGGGGGAGAGGAGCTAAACACGATCAAAATCACTAAGGAAGTGGTACTCGGTAAAATAATGGGACTCAAGGCGGATAAATCACCTGGACCTGATGGCTTACATCCTAGAGTCTTGAAGGAAGTGGCGGTAGGGATTGTAGATGCATTGGTAATAATTTTTCAAAACTCCCTGGATTCCGCTAAGGTCCCGGCAGACTGGAAAACTGCTAATGTAACACCCTTATTTAAAAAGGGCAGTAGACAGAAGGCTGGTAACTATAGACCGGTTAGCCTAACATCTGTGGTAGGTAAAATTTTGGAGTCCATTATTAAGGAAACAGTAACAGGACATTTGGATAATCATAATTTAATAGGACAAAGTCAGCATGGTTTTACGAAGGGGAAGTCATGTTTGACAAATTTGCTGGAGTTCTTTGAGGAAGTAACATATAGAGTGGATAAAGGGGAACCAGTGGACGTAGTGTATTTAGACTTCCAAAAGGCATTTGACAAGGTGCCACACAAAAGATTATTGCTTAAGGTAAAAAATCACGGGATTGGGGGTAATATTCTGGCATGGATAGAGGATTGGCTATCTAACAGAAAGCAAAGAGTTGGGATAAATGGTTCATTCTCAGACTGGCAATCAGTAACTAGTGGTGTTCCACAGGGGTCAGTGCTGGGTCCCCAACTCTTTACAATCTATATTAACGATTTGGAGGAAGGGACCAAGTGTAACATATCAAAATTTGCAGATGATACAAAGATGGGAGGGAAAGTAGTGAGTGAGGAGGACATAAAAAACCTGCAAGGGGACATAGACAGGCTAAGTAAGTGGGCAGAGATTTGGCAGATGGAATACAACACTGGAAAGTGTGAGGTGATGCACTTTGGCAGGAAAAATCCTAGAGCAATTTATTATCTTAATGGCAAGAAACTGGAGAGTACTGAAGTGCAAAGGGATCTGGGGGTCCTGGTGCACGAAACTCAAAAGGTTAGTATGCAGGTGCAGCAAGTGATTAAGAAGGCAAATGGAATGTTGGCTTTCATTGCTAGGGGGATAGAATATAAAAATAGGGAGGTATTGCTTCAGTTGTACAAGGTATTGGTGAGACCGCACCTGGAATACTGCATACAGTTTTGGTGTCCTTACTTAAGGAAAGACATCCTTGCTCTCGAGGCAGTGCAAAAAAGGTTCACTCGGTTAATCCCGGGGATGAGGGGGTGGTCATATGAGGAGAGGTTGGGTAGATTGGGACTCTACTCATTGGAGTTCAGAAGAATGAGAGGCGATCTTATTGAAACATATAAGATTGTGAAGGGGTTGGATCGGGTGGATGCGGGAGGATGTTCCCGATGACGGGTGAGACTAGAACTAGGGGACATAGTCTTAGAATAAGGGGCTGCTCTTTCAAAACTGAGATGAGGAGGAACTACTTCACTCAGAGGGTGGTAGGTCCATGGAATATGCTGCCACAAAAAGCTGTAGAAGCTACATCATTAAATAAATTTAAAACAGAAATTGACAGTTTCCTAGAAGTAAAGGGCATTAAGGGTTACGGGGAGCGGGCAGGAATTTGGACATGAGTCTAGGTTCGGATCGGTCATGGCCCTGTGGGTAGTGGAGCGGGCCCAGGGACCGTGTAGCCTGATTCTGCTCCTATTTCGTGTGTGCAATTCTGTTAGATGCAGGAGATGGTTCTGTGATAGATAGTAGATTGGCGGTTAGGATCAGATCAGCCATGATCTTATTGAATGGCGGAGCAGGCTCGAGGGGCCGATTGGCCTACTCCTGCTCCTATTTCTTATGTTCTTATGTTCTTATGTTCTACTGAGTACTGCGAAGTCTTGGTCAAGGGCCTCACACAGAAGGCTAACCGCTCTTCCCTTTACAGATGACCAGCAGCAACTAGCTTTATTTCACAGTGAAGTCCCCAGATGCAAGATATCAATTTAAACTCACAGCATGCGATATAACTCCAGACTAGTCCAAAGGCCCTGGCCAGCTTCTAGATGCTCTATAATGAAGCAGATATTTTCCTACTGTCTCAGCTGCCGTAGCCAAATCTTTTTTTTACTTCCTTTTGCCGCTGCTCATGCCCACAGGAAAGGGGGCGGGGCTATGTTCAAACTGGCCGCATGTGACCAGAACGTACTCCTTGACGACGAGACGTTGTGCAGCAATTGGATGAGGATCACGTCAGTCATTAGTGGCACGTTTGTGAGCATTTGAAATATTCCTGCTCGAGTGCAGTGACAGTTGGAAGTGAGGAGGTGCTCGTGGGAGCAATGGGCAGTCACTGGTTTGCTCAAGATTGTCATCAAAATGCCACAGGCTCATGAATGTGCTGCTAATGACTATGCTTATTTTGCAGACCCCCTGGAGAGTCTCCATGGATCCCCAGGGGTCTGCAAACGCCAGTTTGCGAACCACTGATTTAAGAGCAACTGGTGCCCTCGTCACGTCAGCTTATCGCTGTTTTTCTCACTGCCTTATTAAACCACCATCTACAATAGCTAATGTAGTATTAGTACCACTAGCGTAATCAAACATTGCTTATTAAAGGAACAAACATTTTACTTTGTAACTTCAACACATACACAATAACCACAACTAAAATCGTGGAACTGACCTTTGACTGTTACACATCAGCTTCAATGGACGTGCCTTGGGCGACCAGCCGCTTCGGGGGCGATGCTTAAAGGCGAGGTGGCCGAGTTAAGTAAAAGAAAACTTACCTTTTTTGATCCGTTTTTTTTCGCGGGTTCCTGCCCGCAATCGATCAGCCTGGCACTCTGAGTGAGAGCCAGGCTGATCGCACGGCTTCACCGCTCCCTTGGTGGTCCAGGTAAGTGCCCTTTCGTTTGCAGAGCCTGCAGCGATGGCCCTTCCCCTTAAGGGAGGGAAGGAACTTTCCAACGCGGCAGCGCTACACGGCCCAGTGTGCAGCGCTTCAGAACTCACCGCCCCGCCTGCTGCCGATCGCGCTTCAAGAGGGAAGTGGAGTGCTTGATTGAGAAAACCAAATTTTTTTAAAGTTAGAAAAACATAGCGCTTGGCGCTAATTTTCCAAACTTTAAAAGGTATCACCCCAAACCCAATTTCACCCCCTATATTTTTTAGGAAGCCATTATTCTACCTGCAGTAATTTTTAGTACATGTAGATTTTCCTATTTATTTAGTCATAAACGCAAAACAAGTAAGAGGCAGGCCAGAGGCCACATCTGTACAAATGAAATAGGAACATGGAAGAGTCTGTTTAGATTTACATTAAACAAATGGAAGAGAATACTGCTGCTGAAAATGGTTTAACTGCAGGTTAATTTCAGGACTGGGCTGAACTGAGATCTGCCAGTGGTGCCAGGATGATCTCTTTTTAATCTTTAACTTAACTGACGTGGTTTTAAATTGATACCTGTAACCATGTTTGTGGCATTATGTTTCTAGTTATGATAGTTTGAAGATTTTCCAGAAATTAATACATGTTTTACGTAAATACCTTAAGGGAATTTCCTCAAAGCTGCTCTCACTGTGCTGCCAGAAGTGCAGCGGAAACCGTTTATGCGTTTAAATAGGGTTTTCACCGCACATCTGGGGAAGATACGCGAAGTCGCGGGAATAGTTCTGAGGAAATTCTGGAGCATTACTTACCATTTTCCTCTCAATTTTTCTTATTCATTCTCGGGATATGTGCATCGTTAGCAAGACCAGCATTAATTGCATATCCTTAGTTTTCCTTGAGAAGGTGGTGGTGAGCCTTCTTCTTGAACCTCTGCAGTTCATGTGGCGAAGGAACAATGTTGTTAGGTAGGGAGCAGTGTTCCCTTTAAATTGCACGGCGCTCTGCAGCTCCCGTGGAGCAGGCTCACCGGCTTTTAAATAGGAAAAACCGTGCATGTGCGGTATTTTGAATGGACTGCGCAGCCCCTTAAAGGCGCCCCGCACCCAAAAAAAATTACAGGGAACATTCGTAGGGAGTTGCAGGATTTTGACCCAGCGATGATGAAGGAACGAAGATATACGTCCAAGTCAGGATGGCTGAATTGGTCACTGAATTGGTTACGAGGTGATTTTCACAAGTAGACAAAGACACTTGTAAAAAAGAGCTTTAACACATTCGTTGGCAAAAATGGTTGAACACATCAGCTTTAACGAAGCAGTGCAATGCTTAAATGAATAAATCAAGACTTCATTTAAACATTCATTTCACAGTTATTCATTTAACAGGGACAGCTATCATTGGAAAATATAGAAAGGGGATTTATGCATGGAGATTTTCTTTTCTTATAAATTTAATTATTTTATCAGTTACTCATTTAAATGGGACTGACTATATATAGTATTACACAAAACCGGCAATAGCTTTAATAATCCAGACTCGTAAACATCTGACTTGTCACCTGGAACTGATCACCCAACAAACTGCTTGATACGGTGTCTAGGTAGGCATTGGAAGTGTAAACTGACAGGCTTAGCTCACTGGTCAGCCACCAGGATTTATGTGCTAATACCATAGCAACAGCACATCTGCCCATCATCTAATGGGGAGGGGGAGAAATAAATAATCCAGAGACACTTCCATTTAAGAATCTACCTGCTTTAAGGGTTAGCTGTCCCTTCCTGACTCTATATTTATAGCCTTATTTGGAGCTTTTTTTGGAGGTTTCTTTCCTTGCATGATCAGCAGCAACTTTGGCCTGAATCTTTACCTTTCCATCGGGTTGGGTGCGGGGGGGCCTTGTAGCGGGTCTCTATCCCGGACGTTCTATCAGCACGCTCTGCAGTGACGTTTTAGCTAAACTACTGCAATTGAATTAGTAATGCTGCTTTCCCAGCCAATTAATTGGAGCGGGTCTGATGATGTCACGGATGACTCAATTCATCTCAGCTATTTAAAGGAGCATTGCACAGATGACAGTTGAAGGTTGGTGGAGGTGCTGCAAAGGTTGGTAGGGGAGACAATGGTTGGTCTGAGAGTAACCTAGTTGTTTGATTATAAAGGTTTAAAGATTTTTAAGGAAAAATGCAGGTTCAGCACGAAAAGGTTGCCCCCAAATTCAGTGATGCCTCCCTGGAAATCCTGCTGCAAGGAGTGAGAGCCCGTAGGGAGGTCCTCTTCCTTGGTGATGGGAGGAAGAGGCCAGCGGCAGAGATAAAGAGGGCATGGCTGGAGATCACCAAAGAAGTGAGCAGCAGGAGTGTGGTGGCAAGGTCCTGGATAGAGTTCAAGAAGAGATTTAATGACCTCATGAGGTCAGGAAAGGTGAGTACAATGCTACATTCAACTACATCCTGATATGCATGTCATCCCAACCTTATCACTCTGCCTTCCCAAGCCTAGTCCTGCACATCACTTCTCACACCAACCTACCTTGCAGTTGCACCCACCCCTCAGTGTCTATACACCTACTCACATCCCCATCTGACTATCCACCACTGACACTCACCCTCATCCTAATGCAATCATAGAATCACAGCAATTAATACCACAAAAGGAGGCCATTTGGCAATGTCACGCCACTCCCTCGTAGTCACCCATCACCCTCTACAGATGTAGCCCATCCATCGCTTACACTCATTCCATGACTCTCACTCAAAGGTCTCTTGTTTCCCTCCTTGCAAGAGAAGAGAGCACAGAACACCAGGGAGAGGCAGAGAAGTGGAGGTGGCCCTCCATTTACCACACCATTGACTGCAACAGAGGAGGAGGCGCTGGACATGAGTGCAGGAGTTGCGGAGCTGCTGGTGGTGGTAAATCCATCTGGTTCACTAATGTCCTTTAGGGAAGGAAATCTGCCGTCCTTACCTGGTCTGGCCGAAATGTGACTCCAGACCCATAGCAATGTGGTTGACTCTTAACTACCCTCTGAAATGGCCGAGCAAGCCACTCAGTTGTAACAAACCGCTACGAAACACAATAATAAGAATAAAACCGGACAGACCACCCAGCATCGACCTTGGCACCGGCTACGGACACTACAACAGCACACCCAGCCCAGTCGACCCCGCAAAGTCCTCCTCACCAACATCTGGGAACTTGTGCCAAAGTTGGGAGAGCTGTTCCACAGACTAGTCAAGCAACAGCCTGACATAGTCATACTCACAGAATCATACCTTTCAGCCAATGTCCCAAACTCCTCCATCACCATCCCTGGGTATGTCCTGTCCCACCGGCAGGATAGACCCACCAGGGGTGGAGGCACAGTGGTATACAGTCGGGAAGGAGTGGCCCATGGAGTCCTCAACATTGACTCCGGACCCCATGAAGTCTCATGGCTTCAGGTCAAGCATGGGCAAGGAAACCTCCTGCTGATAACCACCTGCCGCCCTCCCTCAGCTGATGAATCAGTACTCCTCCATGTGGAACACCACTTGGAAGAAGCACTGAGAGTAGAAAGGGCACAGAATGTACTCTGGGTGGGGGACTTCAATGTCCATCACCAAGAGTGGCTCGTCAGCACCACTACTGACCGAGCTGGCCGAGTCCTGAAAGACATAGCTGCCAGTCTGGGCCTGCGACAGGTGGTGAGAGAACCAACACGAGGGAAAAACCTACTTGACCTCGTCCTCACCAATCTACCTGTCGCAGATGCATCTGTCCATGACAGTATTGGTAGCAGTGACCACCACACAGTCACTGTGGAGACGAAGTCCCGTCTTCACCCTGAGGACACCCTCCACTGTGTTGTGTGGCACTACCACCGTGTTAATGAGATAGATTCAGAACTTCCTCATGGCCCGGCATATCCCTCAATCTACAATTACCATTAAGCCGGGGACCAATAAGAAGTGTAGAAGAGCATGCCAGGAGCAGCACCATGCGTACCTAAAAATGAGGTGCCAACCTGGGGAAGTTGCCACACAGGACTACATGCATGCTAAAAAGCAGAAGCAGCATGCTATAGACAGGGCTAAGTGATCCCACAATCAACGGATCAGATCAAAGCTCTGCAGTCCTGCCACATCCAGTCATGAATGGTGGTGGACAATTAAACAGCTAATAGGAGGAGGAGGCTCCATGAATATCCCCATCCTCAGTGATGGTGGAGCCCAGCACGTGAGTGCACAAGACAAGGCTGAAGCGTTTGCAACCATCTTCAGCCAGAAATGCCGAGTGGATGATCCATATCGGCCTCCTCCTGAGGCCCCCATCATCACAGAAGCCAGTCTTCAGCCAATTCGATTCACTCCACGTGATATCAAGAAACGGCTGAGCGCACTGGATACAGCAAAGGCTGTGGGCCCCGACAACATCCCGGCTGTCGTGCTGAAGACTTGTGCTCCAGAACTTGCTGCGCCTCTAGCCAAGCTGTTCCAGTACCACTACAACACTGGCATTTATCCGACAATGTGGAAAACTGCCCAGGTATGTCCTGTCCACAAAAAGCAGGACAAATCCAATCCGGCCAATTACCGCCCCATCAGTCTACTCTCAATCATCAGCAAAGTGATGGAAGATGTCATCGACAGTGCTAAAAGCGGCACTTACTCACCAATAACCTGCTCACTGATGCCCAGTTTAGGTTCCGCCAAGACCATTTGGCTCCAGACCTCATTACAGCCTTGGTCCAAACATGGACAAAGGAGCTGAATTCCAGAGGTGAGATGAGAGTGACTGCCCTTGACATCAAGGCAGCATTTGACCGAATGTAGCATCAAGGAGCCCTAGTAAAACTGAAGTCAATGGGAATTGGCGGGGTGGGGTGGGGGGGTTGGGGGGAAACTCTCCACTGGCTGGAGTCATACCTAACACAAAGGAAGATGGTTGTGGTGGTTGAAGGTGAATCATCACAGCCCCAGGACATCACTGCAGGAGTTCTTCAGGGCAGTGTCCTAGGCCCAACCATCTTCAGTTGCTTCATCAATGACCTTCCCTCCAACATAAGTTCAGAAATGGGGATGTTCGCTGATGACTGCACAGTGTTCAGTGCCATTCACAACTCCTCAGATAATGAAGCAGTCCATGCCCGCATGCAACAAGACCTGGACGACGTTCAGGCTTGGGCTGATAAGTGGCAGGTAACATTCGTGCCACACAAGTGCCAGGCAATGACTATCTCCAACACGCGAGAGTCTAACCACCGCCCCTTGACATTCAACGGCATTACCATCACCGAATCTCCCACCATCAACATCCTGGGGGTCACCATTGACCAGAAACTTAACTGGACAAGCCACGTAAATACAGTGGCAACAAGAGCAGGTCAGAGGCTAGGTATTCTGCAGCGAGTGTCTCACCTCCTGACTCCCCAAAGCCTTTCCACCATCTACAAGGCACAAGTAAGGAGTGTGATGGAATATTCTCCACTTGCCTGGATGAGTGCGGCTCCAACACCATTCAAGAAGCTCGACACCATCCAGGACAAAGCAGCCCGCTTGATTGGCACCCCATCCACCACCTTAAATATTCACTCCCTCCGTCACCGGCGTACCATGGCTGCAGTGTGTACCATCTACAAGATGCACTGCAGCAACTCGCCAAGGCTTCTTCAGCAGCACCTCCCAAACCCGCGACCTCTTCTACCTAGAAGGACAAGGGCAGCAGGCGCATGGGAACACCACCACCTCCAAGTTCCCCTCCAAGTTACACACCATCCTGACTTAGAAGTATATCGCCGTTCCTTCATCGTCGCTGGGTCAAATCCTGGAACTCCCTCCCTCACAGCACTGTGGGAGTACCTTCACCACACGGACTGCAGCGGTTCAAGAAGGTGGCTCATCACCACCTTCTCAAGGGCAATTAGAGATGGGCAATAAATGCTGGCCTTGTCAGCGACGCCCACATCCCATAAACAAATTGAAAAAAAGATGGAGAGAGGGGGCCTCCCAGCAACCGGGTGACAGAATTAAATATGCTACAGCCACATGGCATACAACAGTCACTCATGGTGACTCATGTCAGCAGCCAGTGAAATATGATCGTGTGCATAATGGTAACTTAAAATATTCTTATCATAACAGTTCTAATTCATGTCTTTACTCTCCAGCACGTCCATCAAGTGCCCTCTCCCGCACCACTTTCCAGCCAGAGGAGAAAGACAACTCCATCTCACAGATCACAAGTGAGCAAGAACAGATGGTGGAGACAGGGACAGCAGTGGAGAGTCCTTGTCGCAGGACGCAGGACGCTCCAAGCTATGCTCAGTTGAACGTAGATGCTGAACCGCGGGGGGCCATCAACAAATAGGATGATTCTGGAGGAGCAGCAAAAAATGCTGGAGGCTCTGGCAGCTTTTCCAGCTGCGATGTGCGCGATGGTTGAGAGAATGGAGGAGTCCATCTCCAACTTGAGCAGCACCATGTCGCAGGCTATGGCTACGATGTGCTCTTTCATGGAAAGGGTGGCCACCTGCATGGAGCATCAAATGCGCCAGTCAAACGAGTGCATGCTTGCTGTAAACAACAGTTTGCAGACTCTTATTGCAGTCATATCTAGGAGGGAAACCAACCTAGACTTGGCCATTCATCGCCCCACTGATGTGCAGCAAGTTGCTGTCCAGCTCCTTGCTAGCAGGGAAGTGCGGGTGGGCCATGAGAGGGATGACGTTGATAGGGGACATGGAGGTGGGGGCTCTGCTCAGAGCACTCCCACTTCTCCCCCGTTGCCTCCCCCTCAGTCAGAGCCCCACATGCTGCCTCAGATCCCGATGGCCGAGTCTGTCCCTGCACAGGTGCAGGAGGAGCAGTCTTTGGCGGAGCCCTCACAAGCTCCAAAACCCAGAGGACGTCCACCAAAAGTGTCTAAGCAGTCAGAGCAGGGAAGTGAGCAGCCTGCAACTGCCTCTGCTAAAGCCACAGTGGGTGCACGTCATAGAAGTAGGAGGAAAAGAAAAATGACACAATTGTAGATGCACAAGGTATGTACATGGGTGTGTTCCAAAATGTTAGAGGGTTAAGTTTCAGTAGTATTTATGAGCCATATAGATTCATTTATTTGCACCACTTTCCCGTCTTGTCCATTTTTGCCTGCTACCTGGGAAGTGGTCTTGTCAGTTGGAGTGAATGGTAATATATTACTTTACCTCGAGCAACAGGTGTGCTTGTGACAGGAATGGTTTGGTCATTTTAGGACTGCTTTGTGGTTTTGGGGGGAATGGGGAAGTTGGTTCATCATCTGGGTGCCATATGGGCGCACTGGTGCAACTTAACTAAATCGTGCCATTATGGAGGTCAACCCAGGCCTCCCAGGCAGCAATGAGCGCCGTTGCTGGTGCCATCTCCACCTCAGGTTCCTCCTCCTCTGAAGAGGCTCTGCGCCTTGCTCCTCCTGCAGCTCCAGTCCTCGCTGCTGCGCTTTGTTGTGCAGTGCGCAGCATATGATGATCATTTTTAAAAATTTATTCATTCAGGGGATGTGGCCGTCGCTGGCAAGGCCGGCATTTATTGCCCATCCCGAATTTCCCTTGAGAAGGTGGTGGTGAGCTGTCTTCTTGAACCGCTGCAGATTGTGGTGAAGGTACTCCCACAGTGCTGACTTTGTCGTTGTGCAACTGAGTGGCTTGCTGGGCCATTTTAGAGAGCAGTTAGGAGTCAATCACATTGCTGTGGGGTCTGGAGTCACATATAGGCCAGACCAGGTAAGGACGTCAGATTTGCTTCCCTAAAGGACATTAGTGAACCAGTTGGGTTTTTACGACAATCATGGTTACCATTACTGGCCCAGAAATTCACCTCTCCAGCTTGCCGCGGGGGTAAGGATCGCGCGCACTCTTACCTACTGCGTCTGCCGTTGTGTTTTGGGCCCACAGGAACTTCAGCTCCTGGGCCTGTTCCAACTGCCGGCGCGCAGTGCTTGCGTGTCCCAGGGGCGCAGTTAGTGCGATGCGTCCCCTGGGATCACGTGGGCCATGGAGAGCCAATGGCAGCAGACCATCTTTCATTCATAGATTTGAAATCGGCCCCAAAAGAACAGCTAAACTTAAAATAATTTTTTTTTAAAAACCATCACATTTATAAAATAACTATAGTTAAATAAATTAACCACTTTAAACAAAAATTTAAATTTTTGAAAAAATTAAAATACTTTTTAAAAGTGATAAAAATAAACTTACCTGTCTTTAAAGTATCTAAAAAAGATAAACCTGTTGAAAAAAATTTAAAATTATACTTAATTAACCACTTACCTTGTTGAAAACGGGTCTTGCGCCTCCTTTTTAATAGCGTCGTTTCTTCAATACTTACCCTCGCGTAGAAACCTGAAAAAAAACCTAAGTTTGCTGCGTGCACGCAGCCTCTACCGCGCACGCGGTTCACCTAGGAACCGCCCCCTTCACCATACCGGAAGTTCCGGTTTCCCATGCATGCGCAGTGCATGCAGGAAACCGGCACTTCGGGACGTCTTATGGGTGAGTACGGACTGAGTACTCACCCGGGAAGGGCCGAATTTTTGGCCCACTGATACTAGCTTTTTAATTCCAGATTTATTTAATTAACTGAATTTAAATCCCCAGCTGCCGTGGTGGCATTTGAACTTACTTCTCCGGATTATTAGTTCAGGCATCTGGATTACTAGTCCAGTAACAAAACCACTATGCTACCGTACCCCGTACCACATTCTGGAGACCCTGGCTGGTGCATACTGAAGGGCTCCTCCAGATCTGTCCAGGCATCTGAAGCACATCTTCAGCATCCCGATTGCTTGCTCTATTACACATCTGATCGTCATGTGGCTTTGATTATAGCGCTTCTCGGCTTCATTGCTTGGTCTCCTCAAGGGTGTCATCAGCCACATCTTCAGTGGATAGCCCTTGTCTCCAAGCAGCCTTGCCGGAGGTGCGAAGAGTTGAGGGAGGGTGGACTGGAATCTGGCAGGAACATGCATGATGATCTTTTTGTGGTTGCAGACGAGCTGCACATTGAGGGAGTGGAAGCCCTTTCGGTTCACGAACACTTCTGGGTGATCTGGGGGTGCCTTGATGGGCACATGTGTGCAATTGATGACACTCTGCACCTGTGGGAAGCCAGCCAGTGCCACAAAGCCGAGCACCCGCTCAGTCACACTGGCTTCATCAGTGGTAAAGTGTACATAAGTGCCTGACTTGTGAAACATGGCCTGGGTGATGCATCTGTGTGTGGCCGACTGCGATATCCTAGAAATGTTTGCTGCAGATCCCTGGAAGGAGCCTGAGGCAAAGAAGTTGAGGACAGTGGTGACTTTGACAGCCACTGGTAAGCCATGTCCACCAGGTCCACATGGCAGCAGGTCTTGTTCCAGCAGGCTACAAATGTCTGCCACGACCGGACACGATAGACTGAGCCTCCTGAGGCACTGCTGTTCAGTCATGTCCAGGAAGCTCATCCTCTGCCTATATACCCTGTGTTGGGGGTATCGCCTCCAAGGAGGTGCACCCCTATGCTCATCCCCTTTCTCCTGTGGAGCAGCATGTCGGTGAGGAGAAGGCTGCTGCTGCTGCTGGTGTTGTTGTTGCTGGGGCACATCTTGGTCCGAATCTGAGGTCCAAGGTGGAACAGCATAAGTGGCACCCATGCTGATCTGATAGATGCCAGGTAAAGTGAGATCAGAGGCACAATCCTCCAATGTAGTGAGAGTGACTTCTGAGGTTGTAGAAATCACCTGCAAACTCCTGAAAACAAAATCTCTTGCACAAATGGTGTCAGCAAGAGTCTTTTCCTTAGGCAAGGAAGCAGATGTGAGGTGTGAGTATTTATGTGATTTATGTTAAAGGCGGAAGGCGGCAGGATGACAGCGGCTTCCCGACGTGCTGTCAATTTCAGCGCTTTTAACTACCCATCCGCTCGCAAACCCGCACTCAATTCAAAGGGAAAATTCCGGCCTTTGTGTTTATCTCCCCGCTGAGCAAGTTTGTCTTAAATGGTTTTTTTAGAATTTTTCCTGGAATATTTTGCTGCTAAAGTGGTTCTTTTGTGTTTTTTATGTTTCTTTGTTGGTGGAATGTCTTTGCACTACAATTGCAGAGATTGGTAAATTCTTTTGTTGCAGCGGGACAGGCTGGTTGGATTTTTTTTTAAGTTGCCTCCCTCATACGGGATACCCAGGCTCTTGTCTTTGTGGGCCACATACCATGGAACCTCAGGGGCCTCATAATAAAGTTTACATGAATAGTCTCATTAATTTGCATATATCTCAAACTGCTGATAATAGATTTTGGGGGTCTGATTAAAATTGATCCAATGAGGCAACAGTGCTAAAGCAGCCATTTCCAAATCTCCTGGTCTGCAAAATTCAAACAGGACAAACAAGTAACAGAAGTGCAAATAGAACTGAGTTGTTGGGTTTCGAGGCTTGGGTTACCAAGACATGGGAGCAGCATGTAGCCCTAGGGCTGCATGTTGGACAGTCCTGTCCTTTTAGTTGGTACTTGATTGGAGAGCTTGAATTGAATGTCTTTTTATTTCTTAAATTTCAGAAAAGACAGCATTATGTTTAAAAGTTGAGAGGATTTTTGTTCAATGTGGGGGATTTATATATATCCTTGAAACTCCTCTACTGATTATAATTAAGTTTCTGCACAGACCAGAGAATGACATTATAAGGTGATATCTATAAAACTGAGGTTCCATTTTTATTAAATAATTTAACAATGACAGTGTTGAACTTAAAGTGGCTCTGTCCACATGGAAAATGGTTTTTTTTCGAAGGCAAAACTATGCATCGATTCTTCATGGTGATGTCATGCTTAAATTGGTTTCAACAAAATTGGGTTGTGTGCTCTGAAACAGAACAGGCTCTTGCGGGTTTCCTGATCTCACAACAGCACCACTCCCACCCCCGCACAAAACCCGCCTCCAGGTTAAATTCCAGCCCAATGCGTCTATTAAAGCAACAATCTTTTTAAAATTGAAGAACTAAGGTGAAGGGCCGAAACATAACTTATGTTGTAAAGACTGGAAGAAAGGATAGCCCAAATAAAGAAGATATGGTTAGGTGACACCAAGCTTGGATTTTAAAGGGCCTGCCAATTGTGCGGGACTTTAAACAAAGTTAAAATGCAGGGAAAAGAAAGAATAGTATATCTGGAACTTAGGAGGAACAACAGAGGAGGAACAAGAAAGAAGAGGTTCAGAGGAGCACTGACCATCGTAGTATCAATAAAATGGAGATGTAAGAAATGGAGAGGAGGGTGCTGGAGGTTGGTGATCAGATGACAGCGTTTTTTAATTCATTCTCGGGATGCACGCCTCGCTGGCAAGGTTGGCAGTTATTGCCCTGAGAAGGTGGTGGTTGTCTGCCTTCTTGAACTGCTGCAGTCTGTGTCGTGACGGTGCTCCCACAAGTTACGTAGGGAGCTGCAGGATTTTGACAGTGTCGATGAAGGAATGGCGATATATGTCCAAGTTAGAATAGTGTGTGACTAGGAGGGGAACTTGGAGGTGGTGGTGTTCCCATGCTCCTGCTGCCCTTGAAAGTGTAGATAGTAGACACTGCAGCCATAGTACGCCGATGGTGGAGGCGAGGCTGTTTAGACTAATGGATTAGGTGCCGATCAAGTGAGCTGCTTTGTCTGGATGGTGTTGAGCTTCTTGAGTGTGGTTACAGCTGCACCCATCTATGTAAGTGAAGAATATTCCATCACGTATCTGAATTGTGCCTTGTAGATGGTGGAGATGCTTTAGGGAGTTAAGAGGTGAGCCCACTCGCCACAGAATACTCCACCTTTGATCCGCTCTCGTGGACCCCACTAGAAATGCTTGCACCAATGGGCAGGAGGGCAAAGGGGACATAACATTTGGAAGAGGCAAGTACAATTTTAAATTTGCTGCCTATACGCCTGGTGAAAACATCCCAGCTCAGGTAGTAGAAAACTTAATGAAATAGCACTCTGTTATAGTGAAATTAATACTGCTGGTGTCGGCTTCCCTTGTTTAGCCTGTATAATGAGTACTGGAATGTTTTTCACGGATCAAGTAGTGCCTCCAGTTATAAAGTTCGTAATCAGTGTACTGACTGAATTGTTTAATTACATTTTCCGAATGCATTCATTTGAGTTCAGCTGCAGGAAACAGTAGTCTCAGGTTTGCAGTCTAGGTTGTGACAAAGCATATGACAACATATACTGGTTATTTGATCCAATAAGGCTCCACGCTAACACCTCACCCCCTTCCAAGTGTGTGCTAACCTTTTATGTAGATATGTCTTTTGAAACTGCACAAAGCCTAATCATACATGCATATTTTTTATTGTTATTTTCTGAACACTGCCAAGTTCATGTTCAACTCATCAGAGGCTGCTCAAACAAGATGGTTAGCTTATGTGTCTGTGTTTTTCTTGAAATGCTAAAATTCCCTTCCCCCATCCTTGCCGCACTCCGTGCTGCACCTCATCACTTGGCTGAGATAAAGAAGTTTTGTAAGGGGTTTTTGTCTCGGGCTTATTTGTAGGTCAGCCAGTTATGTTTTCCTGGACTGTCCTGCCCGCTGTGCGGTTGCGAATCGCTATCCCCTTCCTGGTTCTGAGCCCAGGACTTATCAAGCGGCGATAAGGACAAACGAGCAGACCCGTGGATTGGTGCGAGGAAAACCAATGTTTATTTAACAGAGATGAAACCTAACGGCCCGAAAATTAAACCTAATACGCGAGAGTACGCACTGTGTACTCTCGCGTATTAGATCCCGAATTGCCGGTTTCCTGCATGCACTGCGCATGCGCGGGAAACCGGCACTTCGTGAATTGAAAAGGGGGCGGTTCCTAAGTGAACCGCGTGCGCACTACAGGCTGTGCGCACGCAGTGCACTTAGTTTTTTTTTCAGCTTTGAACACGCAGGTAAGTGGTGAAGATTTTACACACAAAGAAAGCAGGCGTAGGACCCCCTTTTAACAAGGTAAGTAGTTAATTAAGTGTTATTTTAAATTTTTTTCAACAGGTTTATCTTTTTTAGAGACGTTAAAGAAAGGTAAGTTTATTTTTATAACTTTTAAAAAGATTTTAAATTTTTTCAAAAATTTAATTTTTTGTTTAAAGTGGTTAATTTATTTAACTATACTTATTTTATTAATGTGATGGCTTTTTTTTAAATTTAATTGAGGTTTAGCTGTTCTTTTGGGGGTTTGTAGTATTCATAGCTTTGACAGCTGTTGCCGTCAAAACTATGAATGAAAGATGGTGTGCTGCCATTGGCTCTAACTGAATCACGTGATCCCAGAGCTCGCATGAACTAATTGCGCCTCTGGGTCACGCAAGCACTGCACGGTTCCAACAGAGAGAGCCTTTGAAACTAAAGTTCGTGTGGGCCCGGAGCAAAAAGGTAGGCGCGGAGTGCGATATCGCGGGGAATCCTTACCCCCGCAGGAACCATCCATGTTTAATTTCTGGGCCAACATGTCAATCTTAACTTCGGTATAAACGAGGGAAATGACAGTAGAACAATACCTCACCCCTCCCAACCCCACTTTACTAGCTAAGTTAGACTCTTGAGGACCAGGGATAATGCTCACCAAACGAATCCTTTGACAGTTGAGATATGGTTTAAAGTCCTTTTAAGTAAAAAGTTTCATAAGGCCCTTGTGCCTCGAGGTGTTTGATGGTCACTGGAACCGTTGCTCTGGTTTCTTCTTCCGTGTCGGTCTGTTTCTGTTGAACTGCTGGCCTTCTTTGTTGAATGGTCTTGTTTTCTGTTGAACTGTGTACTGGAGAACTCCTGTGCTTCAGCTGTCCTGCTTGTGGCCTGTCTGTGTGGCTTGGACAGCTTGTTTAAAACTGCTAGGCTGCAAAACTGCTCGTCTCTGTCTCTGCAGTCTCGTCTCTGTAGAACTCGTCTCTGTAGAACTCTGGCTTGTTCCAGCACAGGTCTCAAGTTATACTCTTCGATTGTTCCTTATTTGCCCGCCAAATCTTCCCAGTGCTTTGTTTAATTCTGGTGGGTTCGTTAAGGTCGCTAACTTTAATGGCAGGAGATGGCCTTTAACAATATTAAATATTTGTTAAGTGGAGAATGATTGCTGGTCTGATGGTTGTTCATTTGTGTTGCCTTTACTTCTTTGTATAAATGCTAAACAGTTTGATGGGGCTGGAGACAGGTCGATCACCTGTAATATACAACATTGTCTGTAGAGGCCAGCCCCGCCTCTTTTGGTAGCCTGTACTGAGATCTGCCCGGGCATGTCACCTGGCCTGCTGTTTTTGCAGGGCCCTGGTTTCTGTTCAATGTCGCAGGCTTCTGCCACGAGGTCTAGAAGCCACTTTGTCTAGGGTACCCCTTATTAATAACTCTGGGGAATGTGGGAATTTTGAGAACCCTACAGTTTGAACCAAGGCACAAATTCCAGTCAAGATTGGATTTTGAATCCGAGTCATCAAATGTGCAGCACAGTGGTGTAGATCATTAAACCATCTTGATTTCATGGTTAATGTATTATTTCTGTTCAAAGATCTCAGTTCTTACACAGAACTTTTATCATTGCTGAATGTTTCTCTTTCTAGTTTCGCTGTTTACATTGGCTGTCCTATTCTGCATGATACAAAATGAATGCCCTAAAGATTCCATTTGGCATGCTGAAGCTACAAGTAAGGAGTGTCAATTCACCTTGCATGGCTGATTGCAGTCGAAGAGCTTTCGGGATATTGAAGACACAATTCAGGTCATTCTTCTCAAATAATAAGACTTGTAACCCTCAGAATTTCACAGACTATGAATCCATCAAACAGCAGTATAAACCACAAGTGCCAGAATACTTCAATTTTGCAAGTGATGTCCTCGATAAGTGGAGTGAAATGGAAAAGGTATTTTATAATCCTCCTGTTTAATAGACACAGTTCATTTTTAGGTGCAAGAAACAGTTTCTGTGATGCCTGGTCTAAAACTTGAATGGTCTATGGACTCATCAAAATGTTTCAATTAGACTGAATGGTTGGTACAGTTTAGGCACTCTAGGCAGAAAAGTGAGTTGTTTTTTTAAAGATTGAAACACTAGTGGCCACAATTTTGTCATCGGTGTCGGGTTGGGTACGGGTCAGCTTGTTTCCGGCTTCCAATCCCGCCCCCGGCTGCATCCGCTCCACAGATGTGATTTTACCTTGATTGACCTTGTCACTGCACAAAGGTGACCTCTTGCACCCAGGCTCTCCAATGACTCCCTCCATAGGCTGGAATAGATGACAGCTGCAGGTGAGGTGACAGAAGCGATCTGTCACTGGTGAGAGATGTTCCCCCAGTGAGGTGGCACTGGACATATAGTTGGATTTAAAAACTCGTAAGCTAAAGAAATCTGTAAATGTTTTAAAATGTTTTAAAAATGCAGTACCCAACATTTTCTTTGCTCTGAAACTCACTGGGCTCAATTTTGCCAGGCCCGAGGAGGCAGGTTTGGAGGCGTGTGAGGTGTTAAAATCGCAAAAAATGGCAGGTGGATCCGATCCCGCCTCTGAGCAATTTTCCCACATTCGTGGTTTCAGACCCCATTTCCATCCTGCCTCCAAGAGGCTGGATAGGCCCTTAAGGCCTTTAACAACCAGTTAATTGCCTCTATAATCCCATTTTGAGAGGCCTTTCTGAATTTAACACATTTCCCCTGTGTTGCACGTCTCCTCTGGAACACGCCAGTTAATCCTGGCAGCCTCACAAGTGGATTGCTTACTAACAGCTGCAGCTCCACCATTAAAAAGGAGTTTTCACCAATGATCATTTGCAGGTAGCAGAACTTTGTTGTCTCACGTCTGGGAGAACTTTTAGCAGGCCTACTCATTGTTGTGGAAGTTTGGAGCCTGACACCCATCTCCAGTGTGACCTCCTGGGAAACCCCTCTCCCCATCTTGACTGAGCGCTTCCTCAACTGAGGTATATAGCAGAAGCATGGGAACCATTTATTTCCTTTCCTCCTGGACATCAGATTTGGACGAAGACCCCCCGTGGCAGCAGCAGAACCCTGAACAACAGCAGCAGCAACAGCAGGAGCAATAACAGGAGCGCCAAGCTGCTGCTCACCCACCTGAAGCTGCACAGGCCAGAAGGCGCTAGCGCATGGAAGCACGTCAGCGCAGGAGATACCCCCAAAACAGGGTCTACAGACAGAGGATGAGCTACCTCAACATGACTGAGCAGCAGTGCCAAAGGAGGCTCAGACTTTCGCGAGAGGTAGTGGATGACATCTGTGTAATGCTGCAGCAAGAGCTGGAGACCAGAGGAGCGGGTGGACACCCCTTACCAGTGGCCGTCAAAGTCACCACCGCACTCAACTTTTTTGCTTCAGGCTCATTCCAGGGATCAGCAGCAGACATCAGCGGCGTCTCCCAGGCGGCGCACACACTTGCATCATGCAGGCAACCGATGCCATCGCGCACAATTACATCAACTTCTCCAAATATCAAGCAAGTGTAACAGCGCGTGCGGTTGGGTTTGCCAATCTGGCAGGCTTTCCAAGGGTGCAGGGCGTTGTTGACTGCACACCTGTGGCCCTTAAGGCACCCCATCACAATCCAGATATTTTTGTCAACCGCAAGGGCTTCCACTCCCTCAACATACAGCTGGTGTGTGACCGCAAGAAGGAAATTTTGCATGTTCGCGCCAAGTACCCTGGCAGTTGCCATGCCTCCTTCATCCTGCGCCAATCTAGTGTGCCTCCGCTCTTCAGTCCGCCAGACCAACTTTTCGGATGGCTACTTGAAGACGTGGCTAATGACGCCGTTGAGGAGCCCATCCAACGAAGCTGAGGAGCGCTACAACTCCAGCCACATTTCCAGCAGATCCATAATCGAGCAAACCATCGGCTTGCTGAAGATGCGCCCATCTGTCCGTTCCCCACTTGCGCATCCTCCTCCACTCCCACGATCTCCAGGACCGCCTCCTCTGCATTGGTGAGCTGGGCTATTGAGGGTGGCCCTCCTCCTGTCCTCGCCCTTTCCCTCTTATTGTGGGCTCTCTTTTCCTGCAATGAGGGACACAAGTGGAGTTTGAGTGAGAATGAAGGAGTGAGTGCAGAGAATCCATAGCATAGATGCTTAGAAGGAGACAAAGATGGAGTGAGGTGCCAAGACCAAGGTCTCTCCCTGTGTGTTGTAAGTTGTTGTCATTGCATCACAGTGATAGGGAGTGTGAGGGCTGCATAGTTGAATAGTTAAGTGAATGTGAACAGAGAGAGGGAATGGGTAAGGGTGCAGGGATGTAAGGGTGAAGTGGGATGTGGAGGAGGAGGTTGACAAAGCAGAGTGCTGGTGATGAGAGGCGATGGAGATCAGATTGAGGGTGATGGGAATGTAATACTTTTCCTGTGCGGAGAAGGTCATGAAACCTCTTTCTGCACTGCAGCCAGGTTCTGCTGCACATAGAAATAGCATTGACCTTCTGTGCCACTTGCAGCCACACAGCTTTAGTCTGTTGTGGAGGCTTTTTCCTCCCTGAGGAAGGAAAGAGCACCTCCTTATTTGCTCTTGCTTCCTCCACCAGAGCTTGGAGGGAGGCCTCATCGAATCTGTGTGCACACTTTGGTCTAGTGCTGGACATACTTGCAGAAGGAATCCCTCAGAAGAATGGTCATAAAGTTGTAAGGCTGAAAAAGAAGCAAGGCTGCTTGCAGGCCTCAAATCCAACTGCATAGATGACGTCATCGGAGGCGAGTTTCTGTATGAAAAGACTCATTGGGCCAGGGGTTTCCACACGTTGGAAATCAAGTGCCCAATTAAGGGAAAATCAGTCAATTGTCATGAATTACATCGGAGGCAGGGTCGGAAACCGCCGACCACCTGACACGCACCCAGCCCGCCCCCATTGGCAAAATCCAGCTCACTATGTGCAACATTGGATGCTGCACACACTTCTGCAGCTGTCATCATTCCACAAACATTACAGCAGACTCACAACATGCCACACTTACCTGGCGTGGTGTCCGGACGTCAGGAAAGCTGACCCAGAAGAAGGAAAATCCAAAAACAGGCTGAAAACTACTGACAAGTACCTGTTAATAGGCAGGTAATGGCCTTTAATCCACTTCCTGCCGCTAGGTGTTAGGTCCATTCGCAAATCATTCGCGGATTCGGAACCCGCCGTCAATCAAATTGAATTTAACCTCTGACCTGCCTCCAAACCCGCCCTCTGAACACCGGCAAAATCGCAGCCTAAGGCTCTTGCCAATTATAGCCACTCTAAATGATATATGCCTTAATATATGATGTTGAGAACTAGCAGAGTAAAAGTAATTTTCCTGATTTTCTGAAGTTACATAAACTACACAAATAAGTTGAAAATTTACGTAAGTTTTAGAAATAGAGCACATCACGGACAGCATTTCACTGCCCAGAATTTGTGGTATGAAAAACTGGATTGTTGCGGTGCTAATAATTGGAACGTAGGGTAGGTTTCTTTGAAGGATGAACACTCTGAATATATTTTCGATAAGTCTTATTTGTTCAAATATGATGTTTTCTATGGAAAAGCTTTGAGGTTTGGTGACAATCAGACATTCTTGAGATTTTACTTGTGTGTTAATATTTCCACTGGTACTTCCACAGGCTGGAAGCAGAGGTACAAACCCTGCTTTATGGTGGTTGAGTGAAAGTGGACAAGAGGTGAAATGGAGCTTCCATGACCTTGGAGTCTACTCCAAGAAGGTGGCCAACATTCTGTCAGAAGCCTGTGATCTACAATTAAATGATCGAGTTATTGTTCTCCTGCCCAGGATTCCGGAATGGTGGCTTGTGAATGTGGCATGCATGAGAACAGGTAAAGGTGTTGCCCTCAACATTGCTATTGAGATGGATGTTTAACAAAATACATTTTTGTCTCTTCTGCCTTTAAGAAATTATCTCAAAGCAGTCCATTTAAAAATCAAATCCTTATAAAGAGTTCTGATTAACCTATACAAATTTCTCTTACTTGGCAGATTTGGAACAATTTTTGTTTAAGCTGTGCAATTATTGGGAAAATGGGTTAGAGGAGATACTGAGCCCAGTATGACGGAGCTGAATTAATGTCCGTAGCAATAGTTATTAATCCAGGGCGCTTCGGTGATTGTGTCCTTTCCAATACATATGTAATTCATCAGCCTCCCACTTATCAGTTTCAATTACTCATGCAAGCCATTGCATTGATAGTGTCATTAGGGTTGCTGTTTCAACAAAAATATTTTTTAAATTCAACAAAAGGTTCTGGTGGTAGAATTTCCTATTTTATTGATTCCATGGGAACCTACAGTTCTGGACAGCTGAATTGTAATCCAACCCAGGATAAAGAAAGATTCACTTCCTGTTACTGAGGAATATAAAGATTACAGGTATTGAGGCTGTGTCGTAGCACACTGCGTTAAAGTTAACATTAATGTTTGGAGTTGTCAGATGTGGATTCTTGCAGACTTTACCTAGCTGCTTTCCACAGAGGGTTGCAAGTGAAGACCACGTGTTCCCTTGTAGTCAGAGAGGGCGAATTAGAAGGGAAGTCAAACTGAACCTGTTTTGTGCACCTCTTATCAGTTGGTTTACAACAGGCCTAAGTCTCTGTTGATGCCTGAGTGCAGTGCGGAGAAAGTAAATAACATGGCAGTGGTGCTCTATTAAAATAGGAGGTATATCAGTCTAGTGAAGGAGAAAATGATAGTCTAGTTTTGGCACTGACCAATCTCCATATGGCCTATGCTGTATTTTCCACAATTGTAAGGTGATATGTAAAACTTTTTCTCTGGCTAGTTCAATTTGCTAGTCAGTGTTATTGCTCTTACTCGAATTTAAAAAAATCAGAATCCCACAGGTTAAGTTCAGTAATGCCATGGTGGCATAATCTTGTGAAGAAGGAAACTGAATATTTGGCATATTTTTTATAGTTGTTACCAGTTTTCTGATATGGTACATTGAACAGATACTAGTAGTGTTTTGGAACCTCTTTCTCGCCAGTAAATCAACTGTGAACTGGAACCTATCAATATACTGTAAAGCCACATCATATGTAAAGTATTTATGAAGTAAACAAATTGCTCCCAATTTAGAAATACTCGCCATGATGATCAGTCCTGCGCTGGCTCCACAGGCTCACTACTCTCTGGGAAAAGAGGAAACACCTAACATCTAGTCTATTCCTACTTTTGTGTATTTAAAACTTTTACGTAGTCTGGTCCTCCCCAATCTGTCAAACTGGAACAATCTATCAATAGGCATGCAATCCGGCCCTTTCATTATTTTATAAAACTCGATCAGGTCACTTCTAAGTCTACACTGCTCAAGAGTAAATAGACCCAGCCATTTAAGCCTATCTGAGTAATAAGATTCTTTAAGCTAGGAATCATTCTCATAGCTCTCTTCTGAACCTTTTCCAAGGCCAGCACGTGAGGGGACCAAAACTGGGTGCAGTACGCCAGATGCAGCCTAACCAACGACCTGTATAATGACAGAATGGTGTCCTTTGATTTGCACTTCATATAAGTCCTGACAGTAGCTAGCACTAAATTAACAGTCTCTCTCAAAGAAGCTTTTATTAAGATGGCTGGTATGGGGCATGAAAAATACACCTGGTACAGTGGGGAATGATCCTCTGAGGTAGAGTTTAACGCATATTGTGGCACAGTACAGGGAGCTCTACTCTGAATCTAACATGGCATTGTTTGATATTGGCACAGTAGAATACCTAGGAAAATGTTTCAGTTCTCCAGCCCTGAGTTATTTTACTTCAATAAGTGCAAAAACTTCAAGCCAGTGGGAAAGAAGTATCAATTTGAAATAACCAGTGGGAACAATTTTTCACCCACAAAATAACAAAAAAGGAACTACCACCAGCACTGACGACTAATGATATGACTCGCCCAGTCTTTAAAAGACTTGCCTTTCTTGTCTGTTAGACTGTATCACAGAACCTGTAATGAATAATACCAATTATAAACAGAAAATGCTGGAAATACTTCGGAAACAGAGTTAACATTTCAGGTCTGTGATCTTTCGTCAGAACTGGAAAACGTTACAGATGTAACAGGTTTTAAGCAAGTACAGGTGCAGGGAAACGGGGGGATTGGAGGAAAGAACAAAAGGGAAGGTCTGTGATAGGGTGGAGTAATTTAATGAACAGCAGAATCATTACCAGCAACTGCTGTCCGAAAAAATGGGAGCAGTAGTTATGATCTAAAATTTTTCAACTTGATGTTGATTCTGGAAGGCTGTAAAGTGCCTAATCGAAAGATGAGATGCTCTTCCTCGAGCTTCCGTTGCGCTTCATTGGAACAGTGTAGGAGGGCGTGGTCCGAGAGGTAAGAGTGGGAGTGGGACGGAAAATTAAAATGGCAAGCGACTGGAAGCTCAGTGTCATGATTGCGGACTGAACAGAGGTGATCAGCAAAGTGATCACCCAATCTGCATTTGGTCTCCCCAATGTAGAGGAGACGGTATTGTGAGCAGCGAAAACAATATATTAAATTGAAAGAAGTTAAAGTAGATCGCTGTTTCACCTGGAAGAAGTGTTTGGGGCCCTGGACGGTGGGAAGGGAGGAGGTAAAGGGAAAGTGTTATATCTCTTGTGGGGGGATCAGAGGCCTTGTGGGGAGGTCTCCGATCATGGTGGGGTAGGTTAGGCAGGGGCACTGGATCCAGGAGCTAAGTATAAAGACACTTACCTCCTGGATCCAGCAGTCTTCACCTTCCTTTAGCTGTTGGGTTTCCCGAGGCCTGCAAAATCCGACCAGCCACTGTTAAATTTAAAATGGTGGTTAAATCTGAGGCACGCCAGTCTCATTATAATATTTAAATGGGTGACCCACCTCCTGGGAGCAGGTTGGCTGCCCCCCTCCCGCCTGCCTCCGTTAAAACCGGAAGTGGGCGGGTTGAGGTCGGGATTCAGATTTTTAACACTTTCACTTCCCACCTGACCCCAACCCACCTGTTTTTTGGGGTTAAAATTCCCCCCTAAGTCTCTGCAAATATTTAGGCACTGATCTTTCTGTTTGTGCTCTGACTAGGTACTGTGCTGATCCCTAGCTCAAACCAGCTAACAGCGGCAGACATTTTACACAGGCTGCAGGCCTCCAAAGCAAAATGCATCATTACCGATGACAGCCTGGCAGACGCTGTAGAGTCAGTGGCATCCAAGTGCCCTTCTCTCAAAGCAAAGGTGATTATATCACACAAACATAGAGAGGGATGGATGAACTTCCAGGACCTATTCCGGTTAGTAATAGCTGTATTTACATGGAGCCATTTTGAAACAAGTTGTACTTCATGATCTCAAAAGAAATGCACTTCAAATATATGTGTAGATGTTAAAGACATTTTAAGTAAGTTAAGTCAATCAATTTGACACAAAGGCCGGAATTTTCTGGGGTGTTACTGGGCAGGATCGGTGGCGGATCGGGTGGGAAAGTTTCTTTTTCACAGCGGGTCGGGACCCAGCTGAGAACTCACCGCCACGCGCCTTTCCCAGTGTCTGGTCTGTCAGCGCTGAGCAGACCTGACCGACAGCGGCAGGGGACCTAATTAAAATGATTAGCATCTAATTGCCAGATGCTTAACAGTCTTTTTTCACTTACTTTTTGTCTTTAACTTCATGACCGTGGGACTCCCGCTGTGTGCAGACCACGGCGGTCAAGCTGAGGCGTGAGTTCAGTGGCCATTGCACCAGCTGATTACTTGACAGCTTCAAATGTACAGGAAAAGCTTCCACCTAACTGATGTTCACTTTCCTCAGGCAGAAGCTTCTTCTCACTCCATTTCCAGCACACATTCTGCAGGCTTGCCAATTTCCACTCTCCAACCACTCTCACCTCATTGGAAGAACTCTGTCACCATTGACAGAATGCTTCTGTCATCTCTACTTCACCTGCCATCTATTCCATCAGCATGGGTGCCCTTTATACTCTCTCACCTTGGTCCTCAGAATCCCACCACGATCAGCCCCAACACCAGCAGCACCAGACACACCAGCAGCACCAACAACAGCACCACCAACCTTCTCCGCAATCATCTGATGCTGCACAGGACAAAGGGCATCAGCACCCGACTACATTGCTGCCTGGGAGGCTAGGGATGGCCTCACCATGGCCAGATTTACTTCACTGATGCTGTACACCCTGGCTGCCATATGATGCGCCAGGTTGGCACCACCCCATACCAACACCATAAAGCATCCCTACAATGCCCAAGCCATTCCTTTCACACTCATCACCATTGCGGGGGGTACTGTTATGTCTCACCATTCACTGCAACTCACTAAGCCACTTCCAAAGGTGCACACAAATCTGTCCAAGAATGCAAAGTGTTCAAAATAAAGGTTTCAATGTTTGACAACACATTAACAGAAACGTTACATGAACATTGCATAAAACACTCAAGTGCCTATCCTTGTGTGTTGTTGGTTGGTATGATTGCACTAGGATGAGGGGGAGTGTGAGGGGTGGCTAGTGAGATGGGATGTGATAATGTAGATAGAGAGGGATGGGTGGAGGTGCAAGGTAAGTTGGCATGAGTAAGGATGTGCAGGAGTAGGGTAGGGAAGGCAGAGTGATGGGGATGTGATGAGAGGCACAGCAGGATAAGGTTGAATGTGGTTTTGTACTAACGTTTCGTGATCTACTGTGATCATTGAAATGTTTGCGGCACTGCACCCAGGTCGTCCTGACCACATCCCTGGTTGTGCCCTCCTCGGCAATGTGCAACCAGGCTGTGTTGATCTCCTGGGGACGTCTCTTCCGGCCATGGGAAGGGAAGAGGACCTCCCTGCGTGCTGTGAATCATGGGCGAGCCTGCGTGCAGCCCTATACCTTTGTGCAGTGTTTGCAGCACCTCAATGCTGTAGAAAACTGACAGCACCAATGTCAAGACAAATATGGCCGTGGTCCCTTTAATGAAACCGGCTGATGATGCGTCATGAAATGACATCACCAAACCTGCTTCCTCTAATGGCTTGGGAAACGCACTGGGCAGTCTTAACAAGCCCAATCAACGGAAAGTCATTTTACACAGCGGGATGGAGTCAGCCACCAACATCACCCGCCACGGACCCGCCGAGGTAAGTAAAATCATGGCCAAAGAATTGTAAACAGGCATCACCATTAGTAATGAGTCAACTAACTTTAATGAACGAGTACAGTGATTTGCTGGGAGAGTCTTAGCACATCAAGAAACTTTGAGCACCTTAGCTGTCCTGGTTTACTGAATCTAATTAACTGACACTGACAATGTCTGGTTAATTCATTAAAAATATATGCCGTATTATTTCTAGTTGATTAACTGTATTTGATTTTGCCACAATTATTAATCTATCATAGAGGGTACCCTTACACAAGTATGTAAAAAGGAAGAGAGTAGCAAAAATAAGCATTGGTCCCTTAAGAAGCTGAGACAGGAGAAATTATATTGGGGAACAAAGAAATGGCAGAGACTTTAAACAAATATTTTGTAAATGTCTTCACAGTGGAAGACACAAAAAGTATACCAAAAATAGTGGGGAACCAAGGGGCTAATGAGAGCGAGGAACTTAAAGTAATTAATATCAGTAGAGAAAAAGTACATGAGAAACTAATGGGACTAAAAGCCGACAAATCCCTTGGACTCGATAGCCTACATCCTAGGGTTCTAAAAGAGGTGGCTTCAGAGATAGTGGATGCATTGGTTGTGATCTTCCAAAATTCCCTAGATTCAGGAACGGTCCCAGTGGATTGGAAGATAGCAATTCAAGAAAGGAGGGAGAGAAAACAGGAAACTACAGGCCAGTTAGCCTGACATCAGTCGTCGGGAAAATGCTGGAATCCATTATTAAGGAAGTGGTAACCAGGTACTTAGAAAATCATAATGGCCCTGATCGGAAGCTTCCCTCGGGGAAATGCCTCCGATCTGCAAATAAAATGCCCACGTACCTGTGGCCTCGGGATCCACAGAGACTCGCAGTCCTGGGCCTCTCCGGGTACGCACGTGCAGAGGCCCACATATCCCAGTGGCGCAGGCGGTTCGAGAGCGCCCCTGGGATCACGTGGGCCAGACCAACAAATGACAGAAGGGAATCCCCATTCATACTTATGAGGATTCCGTATGTATGGAAACCCCATAAGCATGAATGGAATACCCCAAAAATATACCTAGACATCAAATAATTATTTTTTTAAATCACATATTTAAAATTAATTAAAATTGCATTTAATTAAATATTTAAAACAAAAAGGTTATTTTTTGAAAAATAAATTTACATGTTTTAAAGGGGCTAAAAATAAACTTACCTTATTTAACAAGTGTTTAAATGTATAAATTATTGCTAAAATTTTCTTTTTCTTTTTTTTTAAACTCTTACATGGTAAAAGCAGGCCTTACGTCTGCTTTTACCAGGCGTAAGAATTTCATGGGTATTCACTGGGTAGAAGTCTCCGCCCGTGGATGCCCTTTTTCCCGGGGATGCGTGCAATCTCTTGACTGATCGCAAGTTCCGGGTTTTAGCGCATTCGCAGCGCATGCCTAAACCTGGAACTTGCGCGGCCCTTACGGGCGCGTACACACCTCGTACGCACCTTTAGGAGCCGCAAATTATGGCCCAATATGATTAGGCAGAGTCAACATGGTTTTATGAAGGGTAGATCGTGTTTAACAAATTTATTAGACTTTGTTGAGGATGTAATGTAGGACTTTCTCCTACTACTGTTCGGACCTCAAGAATTACAAATAAGCGTAACAATGACAGATAGGTTTGTGATCAATAAAAGTGGTCTTTATTCACACTAGTTTAAAAATTCAAGCTTACATAGAAGCACCCTCGGCAATGCATATGCCCACAGTTTATTAATTCGTCCTGGTAATATATATGCCCACAGTTTCTTACATAAAAGTATCCCCGCAATTTATATGCCAACAGTTTACCGTACATAGAAATATTACTGTGGCAACAAGAGCAGGTCAGAGGCTAGGTATTCTGTGGCGAGTGTCTCACCTCCTGACTCCCCAAAGCCTTTCCACTATCTACAAGGAACAAGTAAGGAGTGTGATGGAATACTCTCCACTTGCCCGGATGAGTGCAGCTCCAACAACACTCAAGAAGCTCGACATGATCCAGGACAAAGCAGCCCATTTGATTGGCACCCCATCCACCACCTTAAACATTCACTCCCTCCACCACCGGCGTACCATGGCTGCAGTGTGTACTATCTACAAGATGCACTGCAGCAACTCACCAAGGCTTTTTCGGCAGCACCTCCCAAACCCGCAACCTCTTCCACCTAGAAGGACAAGGGCAGCAGGCGCATGGGAACACCACCACATCCAAGTTCCCCACCAAGTCACACACCATCCTGATTTAGAAGTATATCGCCGATCCTTCATCGTCGCTGGGTCAAAATCCTGGAACTACCTCCCTAACAACACTGTGGGAGTACCTTCACCACACGGACTGCAGCGGTTCAAGAAGGCGGCTCACCACCACCTTCTCAAGGGCAACTAGGGATGGACAATAAATGCTGGCCTTGCCAGCGACGCCCACATCCCATAAGCGAATAAAAAAAATTAACCTCAATAACTCCAATTCAATTCAAAAACTAACCAGTACCACTTGAAAAGAAAGGGAGAAGCTTCCCTCAGCCTGTAGCTTCGAAACATTCAAAAACGTTTTTTCAAACATCACTACACTGAAAGCCGAAAAGGGACAGTACCTTTCCTTTTCTCCTGTCCTTACTTCAACATCCAACAAAGGGTTAAATGGCTTTAGCTCCAAGCACAGAAAAGTGGGTGGAGCTAAAACAAACACAATAGACACTTTCTTTCAAGAAACTGACTTGCAGACAAAACGAATCCTGTGACTTCTTAAAACTCAGTCAGGAAAACTTCACACTTTAACACACAGTTTCACACAAACTGAAATTCCAGCATCCTTTAAGGTTCCTTTCACTCAACAAACCATGGGCCAGAAATTCGGCTCCCTGGCTTCCCGCGGGCGCAAGGATCGCGCGCGCACCTACCTACCGCGCCTGCCGTTGACCCCTGGGCCCGCGGGGGATTCGGGTCCTGGGCCTCCTCCAACTGCCGGCGCGCAGTGCTTGCGTATCCCAGGGGCGTAGTTAGTGCGATGCGTCCCCTGGGATCACGTGGGCCATGGAGAGCCAATGGCAGCAGACCATCTTTCATTCATAGATTTGACAGGAAGACCTGTCAAATCTATGAATACAGATCGGCCCCAAAACATCCCTAAAACTACAAATAATTTTTTTTTTCAATCACATTTTTAAAATAACTATAAATTACATTAATTAACTATTTTAAACAAAAATTTAAATTTTTGAAAAAATTAATTACACTTTTTAACGGGGCTAAAACTAAACTTACCTTTCTTTAAAGTAATTAAAAATGATAAATCTGTGAAAAAAATGTTTACATTTTAATAAAATCAACACTTACCTTGTTAAAAGAAGGCCTTGTGCCTCCTTTTTCAATGTGCATCTTCTCCGTGCTTACCCTCACGGAGGAACCTGTAAAACAACCCGAAGTGCGAGGCGAACGCGCTGGCCCTCCGGCGTGTGCGTTCGACCTCTGAACCCCTTCCTTCAGGGGAACGGAAGTGCCGGTTTCCCGCGCATGCGCAGTGCCTGCAAGAAACCGGCACTTTCGTTCCGTCCACGGGTGAGTACATAGTGCATACTCACCCATGGCGAGCCTAATTTCTGCCCCCTTGTGTTTTATTTGTCTCGGCACAGACACTAATAGCTTTGTGTCGGTAAAACATTAAGTTTCCTTTTTTTTCTCTTAAAACTTTGTCTCAGCAGCTTTTCCCTTCTTCCCAAACCCCTGTTTTTTTCCTTCCTTTGCTGAGTTTTCAGATTGCAACTTAGATCGTTTTCCCTCTCTATCTCCCATTCTCTCTCATTTTGAACTGATTACCTTTGATAGGCTAACAGCCATATCGCCTTATACCATGCCCCCTTTCCTAACAGACCTTCTGTCCATTCCTTTGCTTGTTTTGCTCCATTCACATTTCGCCCTTGCTTATCCGCCATTGTTATAAAAAAACACTTTTTTCCCTCAAGGTCCCTTCTGGTCGCCATTTCTGTAGGACTTTCTCCTACTACTGTTCGGACCTCGAGAACTACAAATATGCGTAACAATGACATAAGGTTGTGATCAATAAAAGTGGTCTTTATTCACACTAGTTTAAAAATTCAAGCTTACATAGAAGCACCCTCGGCAATGCATATGCCCACAGTTTATTAATTCGCCCTGGCAATATATATGCCCACAGTTTCATACATAAAAGAATCCCCGCAATTTATATGCCCACAGTTTACCGTACATAGAAGTATCCCCGCAATGTATATGCCCACAGTTTCATACATAAAAGTATCCCCGTAATTTATATGCCCACAGTTTACCGTACATAAAAGTACTCCTCAGCAATATCTATGCTCTATGTCTGACCTTCATACATACATACACCCCTCCTCGGGTGATCAGTGGTAGGCTGCTAAAGCCGACTGGCCATTTCAAAACGGCTCCCTTTATCCTTCTAATTTTCCCGCTTCTGTGTCTTTCCTTTATAGTGCCCTCTGACATGGGTCCCCTCGTATTACTCCATCTGCCTCCCTCTGATAGGTCAGTTTCACTCCCAACCTTCCCTGATTGGAGTTCCTTCTGCATGACACGTTCACGTTTCTGTGATGTGTGGGGGTGGGACTTCCTCTTCATCCAGTGTTTCTCTTTCCTGTCCATGTGGTCTTCCAAACAAAGGACCATATGCTGACTGCCTCCATTTTGAATCCTTACTGACAAAGGACCCCTTGCTGACTTCCTCCATTTTGAATTCATACAAAGGAACACATGCTGACTTCCTCCATTTTGAATCCATCCATTATCATCTCACAATTCGTTCGCAATTTCGATCTCCACACTGTAGCAGCAGTTTTAATACGTGTATAGAATCTTACAGTAACTAGCAGGGTAGATAAAGGGGAACCAGTGGATGTAGTATATTTAGATTTCCAAAAGGCATTCACTAAGGTGCCACATGAAAAGTTGTTAAGCAAGATAAGGGCACATTGGGTTGGGGGTAATGTATTAGCATGGATAAAGGATTGGTTAACAGACAGAAAACAGAGAGTAGGGATAAACAGGCCATTTTCAGATTGGCAGGCTGTAACTAGTGGGGTGCCACAAAGATCAGTGCTTGGGCCTCAGCTATTTACAATCTATATTAATAGGAACAGGAGTAGGCCATTGAGCCCCTCGAGCTTGTTCCACCATTCAATGAGATCATGGCTGCTCTGTGACCTAACTCCATATACCCGCCTTTGGCCCATATCCCTTAATACCTTTGGTTAACAAAAAACTATCAATCTCAGATTTAAAATTAACAATTGATCTAGCATCAATTGCAAAACAGAGTTCCAAACTTCTACCACCCTTTGTGTAAGGGGTCACGGTACTGGTGCGAGGTGAGGCCTTCGTTGCCTATACTATTGCTTGCTCTGGTCTCCAGCCAGACTTTTGCAATAAGCACCTGTGAGTGGTTCGACCCACTCGTTCTTACGGTTCTGACACCTGGACTTAGATGCAAGGAGCAGTAATGCAGAGAAAAGACTCAAATAGACCCGGTTGAATAGCACGAAATGAATATCTTTATTGCATGGCGTCTAAAATCATGAAATACATGTCATAGGCGCAGATCAAAGAGAGTACAAGTATACACACGTTCATAAAACTTGGTCTATGGAAATGGGGAACACACGGCACATCGTAAAAGGGGGAACACATTATACATTAACCTTAGAAAAACCACCCTCCCTCAATATACCTAAACTACGTCTGGATTTGTAGGATCGGAAAACATGCTCACCACTCGGCTCACTTCGGAAATTTAAAGTGAGGCACTCAGCTCATTTCGCTGCAGCGCCTGACTGTCACGTGGTTGTGAGGGTTTCTGCACCCCACTTGTTTACTCTCGCTGTCGTGAAAGGCAAGCCAGACTCCCTGATGTCATGAAGCAGTCGATAGATTCAGACCGGATCGTGCAGTAATCCGTAGAATTCAAAAGAAATGGTACATGTAGTAGTCGGTAGAATTCAAAGATGAATTCTGTCATTATATCTTCGGGCGCGGTCGGGGGGTTTACTGACCGTGGCGGCACGTGGAATTTCTTCTCGTCTTTCTTCTCGTCTTTCTTCTCGTCACTCGGGCCTCTGGGTCCGGACACTGTTTACCGACACTCGGGATGGTGTACCCTGTTACTTGCCCTGTCGAGGCGGCTCGTTCCGATTGAGCTCCACCCAACACTCGAATAACCGACCAACACAGCTAAGAGTCAAGAGTCAAGAGAGTCCAGCAAGAGCTTCAGGAAGAGAGAGGGTTCAGCCCGAGTCAAGAGAATCAAGCGAATCCAGAGCCCAGAGTCAAGGAAGAGACCGATGGACATTTGTCCTCTATAGTTATACTGTTATGTCGGCCTTATCTCCCGCTCAAATCTAAATGTTATCCTTTGTGTGATTTTGGCGCCCAAAACTCCCAGCATGGGGTGATTATCTTCTTAACGGGTTTCGGTAGCACCTGAAACTGGCCAACTATCCGTTAATACCTTCTCCATTGTTGAGCCAGCCAGGATGTGTATGAATCATCTCCTCGACTGGTTTTGGGGCCCCCCGAATACTGGCTTAATCACCCGCCAATGTCTCTCTCATTGTTGAGCCGGGGGGGTATTTGTGTATTGATGTGTCTAGATGGGTTCTCGATGGCCCCGTTCAATGATCCTTACTGTGCGTAGGAAACGATTCCAGCACTTATGTATATTCGACGCCATCTTGTCTGCCCACTGTGTCTCTGGAAGCTTCTGCCACGATGCGCGGCGGCCATTTTACAGGCTTCTGTGTCCTTTATTATCAGGACAGCATTTCGTTTAATAAAAATGATCAATTGAATCTGCTTCTCTCATGTTATTTTGAATCGCGATAATTGCGAAACTCTACATTTGTGTGTAGAAGTGTTTCCTAATTTCACTCCTGAAAGGTCTGGCTCTAATTTTTAGACTATACCCCCTAGTCCTAGAATCTCCAACCAGTGGAAATAGTTTCTCTCTTTCTACCCTATCTGTTCCTCTTAATATCTTGAAAACTTCAATCAGATCAACCCTTAACCTTCTAAATTCTCGGGAATACAACCCTAATTTGTGTACTCTCTCCTCGTAACTTAACCCTTGAAGTCCAGGTATCATTCTGGTAAACCTACACTGCACTCCCTCCAAGGCCAATATATCCTTCCAAGGTGTGGTTTAATGGTCTAATGACTTAGATAAAGGGACCGAGTGCAATGTAGCCAAGTTTGCTGACGATACAAAGCTATGTGGCAAAGTAAGATGTGAGGAGTACGCAAAGAGCCTGCAAAGGGATATAGACAGTTTAAGCGAGTGGGTAATAAGGTGGCAGATGGAGTATAATGTGGGGAAATGTGAGGTTATTCACTGTGAGGAAGAATAGAAAAACAGAATATTTTGAAAATGATGAGAAACTATTAAATGATGGAGTTGAGAGAGATTTAGGTATCCTAGTACAAGGAGCACAGAGGGGGGAAAATTCAATAGGTTAGCGCCTCCCGTTAGCGCCTGGTGGGGGCGCTAACGGGGCGCTGATGCAGTAGCACCGGGGAGAGGCGAATCCAGCACCGCACGGCAAATCCGGCCCCCCATTGCGCCGCCGCTACCGGTTACCGCCAGGGACCTCACCGCCAGGCAGACCATGACGTCAGTGAGCGTGCAACACTCATTGGGTGCCTGATCTGCCAAATTCATTTCCCCCCCCTGCCTTAGCGCCTCACCCCGACAGCGACAGGGAGAGGAGGCATCAAGCAGGTGGATGCCAGCTCCAGGGGCGGTATTTAAAGGCATCCTCAATAATGAGTCGCAACTGTCAAGTTAGTGTTGTTTCACTGCTTCCTTGTCAGTTTGACATTGTGCAACAGTTTAATTCACTCATTTAAAGGTTATTTAGTATCAGGAGTGTTGTGGCTACTAACAATTAGTTACATTTATTCTCACAACATATCAAAGTGCTACACTTGGTTACATTAATGGGGGCTGTACTGGCAGTCGACCTCGCCCTCCAGGATCTATGATGGAGGGAGTGGAGGCAGTGAGAAATTTTGCAACTTGTGGCCAGAGGGAGGAGAAGGGCCATGAAGGCTCTCAACAGGAGGGCTTACCCTCCGAGGGTATTCCGAGAGCATTTCTCCTACCTCCAATTAAGCGAGGAGCAGTGTATTAGAAGGCTCCGCTTCAGCAAGGACGTGGTCACAGAACTCTGCCACCTCCTGCAACCAGATCTCGAGCCTCAGATCAGGGCGACCACAGCTCTCTCAGTAGCAGTCAAGGTCACCATGGTGCTCAATTTCTGCGCCAGCGGATCCTTCCGGTCTGCAACTGGAG
Source organism: Squalus acanthias (assembly GCA_030390025.1). Lineage (NCBI taxonomy): Eukaryota > Metazoa > Chordata > Chondrichthyes > Squaliformes > Squalidae > Squalus > Squalus acanthias. The sequence continues at coordinate 42,719,552 of CM059442.1, forward strand.
TTATAGCTAACATCTCGCAGTTCGCCATCCATCGCTGCATCCGGGAGGTCACAGAGGCTCTCTACAGTAGGAGAAGGGACTACATTTCCTTCCCCATCACCAGAGAGAAGCAGGACGAACGTGCTTGTGGCTTTGCCAGGATAGCGGGCTTCCCCATGGTGCAGGGCGCCATTGACTGCACTCACGTGGCTTTGCATAACAATCCTGAGCTCTTCCGTAACCGCACTTAACGTGCAGTTGGTGTGCGACCACAGACAGCGAATCCTCACCATCAATGCCCGCTACCTTGGCAGCAGCCACGATGCCTTCATCCTGCGCCAGACCAGTGTGCCAGCGCTCTTTCAACCACCACATCAAGCTCGCGGCTGGCTGCTGGGAGACAAGGGCTATCCACTCTCCAGCTGGCTCATAACTCCCCTCCGCAACCCCAACACTCCTGCCCAGCACTCATATACTGAAAGCCATGCTGTCACCAGGAACATCATTGAGCAGATCATCGCTGTGCTCAAACAACGTTTCCGCTGCCTTGACCGCGCGGGAGGAGCCCTCCAGTACTCGGCGGAGCGAGTGTCCCATTTCGTGGTGGTCTGCTGCATGCTCCACAACTTGGCTATCAGGAGGGCCCAGCCCTTGCCACCAGGGATTGCGGGACCACCTCAGGAGGAGGAAGAGGGAGAGGAAGACGAGGAGGAGGAGAAGAAACAGGAGCAAGGGAGGAGGCAGCCACTCAATCGGCCTTCCGGATGTTCGGTCCGTGACCGGCTCATCAGACTGTGGTTCGAATAAATTAAACCCTAGATCCCCATTGCTCACCACATCCCCATCATTCCATCCCTATCGCACGCCATATCACAACGCTAAGTTGAAATGAGAGACCACAAAATAATCCATACTGAATTAATAAATTTATCGACACATATTTGCACCAAAAATATTAACTATTCACCTTTGTGCAATCCCTTGGTACCTGTCGTTACTGTCCCATTGCCTACTCTAGTGCTCCTACGAAGTGTTGGTCCTGTGGCTGCAGCACGGCTGGTGGAAGGCTGCTGAGTGTCCATGCGGGAGATTTCAGATGGCCTTGCAGGATGCCCTCGGCCAGTTCTGGGCCTGGAAGGGCTGGCTGTAGACTGTACCACCTCAGCATGGGCAGCAGCAGTCTGGTCTGGCTGGATGACAGGCAGCAACAAGGGCAATGGCGGAGTGGCAGTGGTGGGAGCAGGAATGCTGTCATCCTGAGGGAGGACAGCAGGTTTTTGCTCCACTGGCCCATTGCCACTCCCCCAGGGCAGCACCTCAGCATCCTTAGCAATCTGTTGGAGCACAGATTGCTGGCCTACTGCGATGGTGGTAGGCCCAGCCACAATGGCAGCAGTCAGGGCTTGCATAGCATCAAGCTGAGACTGCATGAGAGCAGTCTGAGATTGGATGCCACCAAGCATAGACTGCATTACAGCACTAAGACATTGCGTGGCTTCCGCCTATGCTGCAATGGAAGCTGCCAGATTGCCCATCACACGTGGCATCAGGTCTGGGTCGCCACGGTCTCTAGTAGTCTACCATCCTTTGCAGACTGCAAATGATAGGCACCATGGTATGCGCAGAGCCTTGTGTAATGTTGGAAGCGGACTCCTCCACGCTCCTTATCATTGCCGACAGGCTCTCGGGCACCCTTGCTATTGCACCTATCATCTCCGGGTGCATGCCCATCACCCTTCTTCTAAACACCTCCCCGTCGCGATCCTCATCTGAGTCCTGTGAAGTGGAACTTGCGCGCCAACTCACCCTCTGGGGAGCTGGCCCCTGAGCAACCCTTTCCCCTGGCCTTGCTGCAGCCCAATCATCCCCGGTGCATCACCCTGTGCAGATCCCGCTACTATACTAGCCTCTAAAGAACATAAGAAATAGGAGCAGGAGTAGGCCATTTGGCCCCTCGAGCCTGCTCCGCCATTTAATGAGATCATGGCTGATCTGATCTTGGGCTCAGCTCCATTTCCCTGCCCGCTCCCCATAACCCATCACTCCCTTATTGTTCAAAAATCTGTCGATCTCCACCTTAAATATATTCAATGACCCAGCCTCCACAGCTCTCTGGGGCAGAGAATTCCACAGATTTACAATCCTCTGAGAGAAGAAATTCCTCCTCATCTCAGTTTCAAATGGGCGACCCCTTATTCTGAAACTATGCCCTCTAGTTCTAGATTCCCCCATGAGGGGAAACATTTTTTTTTTATTCGCTTATGGGATCTGGGTGACACTGGCAAGGTCAGCATTTATTGCCCATCCCTAATTGCCCTTGGGAAGTTGGTGGTGAGCCACCTTCTTGAACCGCTGCAGTCTGTGTGGTGATGGTACACCCACAGTGCTGTTCGGGAGGGAGTTCCAGGATTTTGAGCCAGCGACGATGAAGGAACGGCGATATACTTCCAAGTCAGGATGGTGTGTGACTTGGAGGGGAACTTGGAGGTGGTGGTGTTCCCATGCGTCTGCTGCCCTTGTCCTTCTAGGTGGTAGAGGTCGCGAGTTTGGGAGGTGCTGCCGAAGAAGCTACCACAGGGTGTGGTTGAAGTGAATAGTATATAGATGCATTTAAGGGGAGTCAAGACAAGCATATGAGGGAAAAGGGAATAGAGGGTTATGCTCATAGATTTAGATGAGGAAAGATGGAAGGAGGCTCGTGTGGAGCATAAACACCGACATAGACTGGTTGGGCCGAATGGCCTGTTTCTGTGCCGTATATCCTATGTAAGCCTTGGCGAGTTGCTGCAGTGCATCTTGTAGATGGTACACACTGCAGCCAGGGTATGCCGGTGGTGGAGGGAGTAAATGTTTAAGGTGGTCGATGGGGTGTCAATCAAGCTGGCTGCTTTGTCTTGGATGGTGTCGAGATTCTTGAGTGTTGTTGGAGCTGCACTCATCCAGGCAAGTGGAGAGTATTCCATTACACTCCTGACTTGTGCCTTGTAGATGGTGGAAAGGCTTTGGGGAGTCAGGAGGTGAGATACTCGTCACAGAATACCTAGCCTCTGACCTGCTCTTGTTGCCACAGTAATTACGTGACTGGTCCAGTTAAGTTTCTGGTCAATGGTGACCCCCAGGATATTGAAGGTGGGGAATTTGGCGATGATAATGCCGTTGAATGTCAAGGGGTGGTGGTTAGACGCTCGCTTGTTGGAGATAGTCAGTGCCTGGCCCTTGTGTGGCGCGAATGTTACCTGCCACTTATCAGCCCAAGCCTGAATGCCGTTCAGGTCTTGCTGCATGCGGGCATGGACTACTTCATTATTTGAGGAGTTGTGAATGGTACTGAACACTGTGCAGTCATCAGCGAACATCCCCATTTCTGACCTTATGATGGAGGGAAGGTCATTGATGAAGCAGATGAAGATGGATGGGCCTAGGACACTGCTCTGAGTAACTCCTGCAGCGATGTCCTGGGGCTGTGATGATTGACCTCCAACCACCAGAACCATCTTCCTTTGTGCTAGGTATGACTCCAGCCAGTGGAGAGTTTTCCCCCGATTCCCATTGACTTCAGTTTTACTAGGGCTCCTTGATGCCACACTCGGTCAAATGTTGCCTTGATGTCAAGGGCAGTCACTCTCACCTACCTCTGGAATTCAGCTCTTTTGTCCATGTTTGGGCCAAGGCTGTAATGAGGTCTGGAGCTGAGTGGCCCTGGCAGAACCCAAACTGAGCATCAGTGAGCAGGTTATTGGTGAGTAAGTGTTGCTTGATTGCACTGTCGACGACACCTTCCATCACTTTGCTGATGAATGAGAGTAGACTGATAGGGCGGTAATTGGCCGGATTGGATTTGTCCTGCTTTTTGTGGACAGGACATACCTGGGCAGTTTTCCACATTGTCGGATAGATGCCAGTGTTATAGCTGTACTGGAACAGCTTGGCTAGAGGCGCGGCTAGTTCTGGAGCACAAGTCTTCAGCACGACAGCCAGGATGTTGTCGGGGCCCACAGCCTTTGCTGTATCCAGTGCGCTCAGCCGTTTCTTGATATCACGTGGAGTGAATCGAATTGGATGAAGACTGGCTTCTGTGGTGGTGGGGACCACAGGAGGAGGCCAATATGGATCATCCACTTGGCACTTCTGGCTGAAGATGATTGCAAACGCTTCAGCTTTGTCTTTTGCACTCACGTGCTGGGCTCCACCGAATTTCCGGGTTTCCCACCGTCTCCCGGGTCCCCCCACACCATGCGGGTGGATCCTGGGAAAATCCAGCCCAAAGGGTGAGGAAAGACCGTCAGGTCCGTCAATGCTCATCATATCCATTGGACGGTGCAATTTTGTATACCACCCTCCCCAAGAGATAGTAATGCTAACTCCTGGGGAGACAAAAAGAAACAGAAAAACAGTTGTGTCATTTTCAGGAGAAACTCAAGCAAGCTCCAGGAGCTCATATTGCATCACCAGACATACTTAAACTAACTCACCCACCCACAATTTTCCCATATGTTTTAGGAATACAGGAATATGCCCGATTTAAAATAACAATCTCCATCCATCAAGCGGTCACAGACTTCTTTATCTCTGATACCTGTCAATAGCTCTATCTGCTTAAAATTTCTAAAATCCTCTGCATCCACAGTTTCCCTAGTTAGGCTATCCCACAGGTAACATTTACAAATCAATCAAAACACACCCACCCACCAGTATTTTCACATATACTATATTGAACATTAGACATCGAATCTTTTGGGAACACATCTATACAACAAAGCACCTCTTGTAATGGAGTTGTTTACAAATTCAGGTCTGTTGTACACACATTCTCAGGTTCAGTGGCATTAGTCGTTCCTATAAGCCATCTGAGTATCTTTTCTGGGAGTTGACTAGCACTATATCTACTTGTATGATAGCAAAGCCTGAGGGTTCCCCTTTGTGACCTGTACCGGATATTCATGTCTTTCAGGAATGCTTCAATTTCTCTGAGGGTGAACCTAGTAAACACTTGTTGAGATGAGGACAGATATGAATCAATAACTTGCTTTATTTCACAGTAAGGTGAACGTACAGAACAATATTTATGATCAAACTCACAGGCTCCGATATTTACGAGGTGGCAGAGAGGGAGCGGGGGCGACTTTTAGCGGCCCGGAAATACAGGAAACGGGGAGGGGCAGGGTCTCATTTGAATTTTTTTTCTCCGTTTCCAGCCCGGCAACTGACCAGATTGAAGGCTGGCCAGAAGTTGGTTGGGAAGGGCTGCGGTAGCAGGCCACAGCCGGGGACCGAGAGGAGGGAGGGAGAGATTGCGGGGGAAGGGGTGGGGGCATCTGATTGCAGGAGGATCGGATCATGGGGGTGTTCGGCATCAGATAGTGGGGAGCGGGTCTGGAAATCGCGGGGCGGCAGGTTAGCTTGGGGGGAAGTTCTCCTGCTCCCCCGGCTCACAAGCAGTGCTGGAAAAGCACTTACCGTTAAATCCAAACGGCTGCTGAAATCTGAGGCACACAGCCTCATTTAAATATTATAATTATTGACCTGCCTCTCGAGAGCAGGTTACTCGCACGCCTGCAATTAAATCAGAAGTAGGCGCGTTTGCAGCAGTTTGGAGTCAGGTTTCCCATTTTTAAGAATTTAACCCCGCCTCTCTCCCACCAGTCCTAGGGTTTAAAATTCCCCCCATATAGTTCAATCAGTACCACTTACCTTGGTGCAATAATACAAAATGAAGAGTATGCATGCTTCCCCACATCAGTGGGTCATCTTACTTTACTTTCTCTTTAAAAATTTCAAATCCTTCCTATGTCTTTTTTTCCTCGTTTTATCTTCCTCTGTTCAGGGATCAAAGAACTTCCTGCAGAATGGACATGAGGTGCTTATCAATTACCAAGACAAGCTAACAAATTGCTTATTATTTACAGTCTTTCGGCAAAACAACGTCCATTAGCCTAAACCACCTTTCGTCTAGATGCCTTTTTTTTAATGTATGAGAATACACTTTGACCGGATTTTCATGCTGTCGTGCGTGCGGGATTGTAGGCGGGTCGGGAGTAAAATTTGCAAAAAATGGGAGCAGGTCAGGAACGTGCCGTCATCCAGCCTCCTCGCGCCTTTAACTCGGGTGTGTTTGCCACTGCGGCACGGACCCAAACGGCAGAGGCGGGCGACCTAATTTGCTTCATTATTACCTTATTGTCAGACCCTTAACAGTGCTTTTAACCAGACCTTTTGAATTTCACTGCATGACCACGGGAATCATGCAGCTCAGGAACCACGTCTGTGAAGTTGAGGCGGAAGTTCAGTGATCATTGATCGAGGTCATTACTGCAGAACGTGGCAAGCACAATAAATACTGCCACATGACAGCTTCTTACTTGCCTAAGGGAAAGGCTCTTGCTGAGTGCATTTTGAGCACAGATTTAGGTGTACAGAGTTTGCAAGTCTTTTGCAAATTCAGAAGCCACTCTCACCTCATTGCTACTACCTATCACACCATTGACAGATTGGTCCTCTGATCTCTACTTGACCTGCCATCTATTACATCAGCATGGGTGCTGTTTATATGGTCTCATCCTGGTCCTCAGAGCAGGTGCACCAGCAGCAGCAGCACCAACAACCTTCTCCTCAACGACCTGATGCTCCACAGGACAGAGGGCATCAGTGCAGGGTTGCACCGTGCCAGAGGCGATACCCCCAACACAGGGTATACAGGCAGAGGATGAGTTTCCTCAACATGACTGAGCAGCAGTGCCAAAGGAGGCTCAGACTGTCGCAGACATTTGCAGCTTACTGGAACCGGACCTGCAGGCAAGAGGACCTGGTGGACACGCCTTACCAGTGGCTGTCAAGGTCACCAGCGCCCTAAACTTCTTCACCTCAGGCTCCTTCCAGAAATCTGCAGCAGACATTTGCGAGATCTCGCAGTCGGCTGCCTACAGATGTATCACACACGTTACCGATGGCATGTTTGACAAGTCAGCCAATTATATCAACTTTGCCACTGATGAAGCCAGTGTTACTGAGCGGGCGCTGGCCTTTGCTCTGGCTGGCTTGCCACGGGTGCAGGGCGTCATCGACTGCACACATGTGGCCATGAAGGCACCCAATCATCACCCAGGAGCGTTTGTGAACCGCAAGGGCTTCCACTCTCTCAACGTGGAGCTCGTCTGCAACCATAAAAAGATGATTATGATGAAATTCCCTGGCAGCTGTCATGACTCTTTCATCCTGCGCCAGTCCACCCTCCCTCAGCTCTTAGCACCACCAAACACACTTACTGGCAGGCTGCTTGGAGAGAAGGGCTATCCACTGAAGGCATGGCTCATGACACCCTTGAGGCGGCCACGTACTGAGGTTGAGGAGAGATATAATGAAAGCCACATGTCCACCAGATATGTCATAGAGCAAACAATAGGCATGCTGAAGATGCGCTTCAGATGCCTTGACAGGTCTGGAGGAGCCCTTCAGTACGCACCAGTCAGGGTATCCAGAATCGTGGTCGTATGCTACGCCCTGCACAACATAGCACAGCAACGAGGATTAGCGCTGCATGAGGAGCAAGGCGCGGAGTGCACAGCCTCTTCAGAGGAGGAGGAGACGGATGAGCATCAGGTGGAAGACGAGGAAGAGCAGGAGGCACCAGAGGTCCAGATGCCACCAGCAGCTGAGCACATTGCTACCCGGGAGGTTAGGGATGGCCTCCTAATGGCCACATTTACTTAACTTCCTGCATTACACCCATATGGCTGCCACATGCTGTGCCAGGTTCACCCCCACCCCCCAAAACACCATAAATCATCCCTACAATGAATAAGTCAATCCTTGTACACTGCCCCCCATTGCTGGAGGTAATGCTATGTCTCATCATTCACTCCAACTCAGTAAGCCACTTCCAAGGTAGCAGACAAAACTGGGCATGACCGGAAAGTGGTGAAAATAAATAGTTTTAAATGTGACATAAGAGTAATGGAGCCTTAACAGAAACACACCTTTAAATACCCATGTGCTTTCCCTTGTGCATCTACTTCTGTATCATTTTTCGCTTACGCGTGCTTCTACGAGGTGCAACCCCTGTGGCTTCAGCAGAAGTAGAGGCAGCCTGCTCACTTCCCTGCTGCAACTGCGAAGACACTTTTGCCAGACATCCTCTGGGTTTTGGAGCCTCTGATGGCCCCACCAAAATCTGCTCCTCCTGCGACTGTGCAGAGGCAGACTTGGCCATCGCGATTCGAGAAGGCATCTGGGGCTCTGACTGAGGGGGAGGCAATGGGGGAGAAGTTTGAGCTCTTTGAGAGGAGCCCCCACTTCCATGTCCCCTCTCACCATCATCCCTCTCATGGACCACCCACACTTCCTTGCTAGCAAGGAGCTGGAGAGCATCTTGCTGCAGAGCAGTGGGGCCACGAGGACCCAAGTCTACGTTGACATCCCTCCTAGAGACAAGGGGGGAGAAATTCAGTATCGCCCCATTTGGGGCGCAATTATCGGCCGGGCGCAAAGATTAGCGCCTGGCGCTAATTATCGCCACCGACTGCAAACTTGACTTTTATCGCCCCTGGAGGTGATTGGAGCGCTAAATCAGGCGCTTCACACCTGTCTTAAGGTGCAAAGGCCGAGGAGCGAGGCGCTACCTCAGAGCGCTGGCGAAGCTCATGTAATGTCAGTCAGCAATGGAACACACACACAATGGCATGGGCCAGTTCTTAAAGGGGATGGTTAATCTTGCTTTCCATCCACATCCTGCTCATTGCAGCCTTGAATCTCGGCCTGGAGAGACCTGCACATCAAATCTGCTGGAAAGAACAATGGAGAGTACCAGGCAAAGAGCTCAGAGTGCAGCCCCCACAGTCTCTTCTAAATCGATACAAGGAATGGCAAATCAAAATGAACCTGCAAAGTGCTGCTCAGTACCCAAAACTCCTTCACACAACGTTGAATCTCTCCAGAAGTCTCTCTCTCTCTCTCTCAGAATGCGTGGTTCAAAAATGGCACCAACAATAAAAGGCAGGAAACGGTCATCTTTAAATAGCGCTCCCCCTTTCCCTTCATGACTGGAGAACGCTCCCCTCAACCTGTCGTTGCTAGCATCAGGTGGTAAGGCAGGGGGCGCCACTCAATATCCGCTCCGGGGCGATACCGGGGTGTTGCGCACTCGACTGACGTCACGATCTGCCGGCGCAGGAGATCGTGGTGGTAGTGTTTAGCGCCGCCGCAAAATGTCTAGTTAATTTCGCGAGTGGCGCAAACTTCGCCGCGCCTGGGCGCTAGATGCTTTGCGCCCCATTAGCGCCCTCTTAAGGCGCTAACGGGAGGCGCAACCAACTGAATTTTTCCCCCAAGGTCTATAAACCTCTGCCATCTGTTCTCCATAGATAGCATGTGCTCCATGCAGGTGGCCATCCCTTTCTTTCCATGGAAGAGCCTAGTCGCCATCGCCTATGACACGGTGGTGCTCATGCTGGAGATGGACTCCTCCATTCTCTGCACATTTGCAGACATCGCGGTCGCAAAACCTGTCAGAGCCTTCTGCACTTCTTCCTGCACCTCCAGGATCGCCCTCTTTCTCAATGGCCCCCAAGGCTCAGTGTCTACATGCTGCTGAGCAGAGCTGGAAGCGTCCTGTGCCCTCCGGCGAGGAATCTCCACTGCTGCCCCGTCTCCTCCATCTGCTCTTGCTCACTTGTGACTTGTAAAACACCAGGTGGCAATACTACTCTGTCTCGCATAGAACCCACCGAGGTGTGCATATCTGCGCTGGTGCTGGTGACGGTGCACCTTCAGAGGCTGGAGGCTCCTGTGAGGAGTCATCTTCCTCTTCTGCCTGGACAGTGGGGAGGGCTCTTGATGGACCTGTGCAAGAGTAAACAGATGATTTAGAAATCTATTATCAAGATGAGTAACGTGCATTATGCACATGATGAACATTCACTGGCTGCTGACATCAGTCCCCATATGAATGACTGCTGTATGCCAGGAGTATAGCGAACAAGGCAGATGAGCTGAGGGCACAGGTAGATACTTGGGACTATGATATTATAGCTATTACAGAGACGTGGCTGAAAGAGGGGCCAGTATGGTAGCTCAACATTCCTGGTTACAGGATTTTCAGACGGGATAGAGATGGAGGTAAAAAGGGAGGGGGGGTCGCGGTATTGATTAAAGAAACTATTACAGCTGTGAGGAGGGATGATATGTTGGAGGGATCATCAAACGAGGCCATATGGGTCGAATTGAAAAACAAAAAAGGGGCGATCACACTGCTGGGACTGTACTACAGACCCCCAAACAGTGAGAGGGAGATAGAAGAACAAATATGTAGACAAATTTCTGAGAAGTGCAAAAACTATAGGGCAGTAATAGTAGGGGATTTCAACTACCCCAGTATTAACTGGGATAAAATTAGTGTAAAGGCTATAGAGGGTGCGGAATTCCTAAAATGCATCCAGGGGAACTTTTTTAGCCAGTATGTAGCAAGCCCAACAAGGGAGGGGGCGGTTCTGGACTTAGTTTTAGGGAATGAAGCTGGGCAGGTAGAAGGCGTATCAGTGGGGGAGCATTTTGGTGCTAGTGACCATAATTCTGTTAGATTTAAAGTAGTTATGGAAAAGGACAAGGATAGACCAGGAATAAAAATTCTAAATTGGGGAAAAGCAAATTTTGCTAAGCTCAGAGGGGATTTAGCCATAGTGGACTGGAAACAGCTACTTGAAGGTAAATCAGTGTCAGAGTAGTGGGAGGCCTTCAAGGAGGAGATCCGGAGGGTTCAGACCAAATATGTGCCCTTAAAGAAAAAAGGTGGGACTAACAAATCTAGAGCTCCCTGGATGTCTAGAGACATACAGGGTAGGATAAAGAAAAAACGGGAGGCGTATGACAGATACCGAGGGCTAAATACTCCAGAATCTTCAGAGGAGTACAGAAAGTGCAGGGGTGCAATTAAAAAGGATATTAGGAAAGCAGAGAGAGAGCATGAAAAATTCTTGGCAAGTAAAATCAAGGAAAACCCAAAGATGTTTTATAAATATATTAAGTGTAAGAGGATAACTAAAGAAAGGGTAGGGCCTATTAGAGATCGTGAGGGTAATCTGTGTGTGGAGGCGGGAGACGTCGGTAGGGTTCTTAATGAATACTTTACGTCTGTTTTCACAAAGGAGAGGGACGAAGCAGACATTGCTATCAGGGGGGAGGAGTGTGAAATATTAGATGAAATAAACATAGTGAGAGAGGAAGTATTAAGAGGTTTAGCAGCTGTAAAAGTGGATAAATCCCCAGGCCTGGATGAAATGTATCCCAGTCTGTTAAGCAAAGCAAAAGAGGAAATTGCAGAGGCCCTGACCATCATTTTTCAATCCTCTCTGGCTTCAGGTGTGGTGCCGGAGGACTGGAGGACTGCTAATGTGGTACCCTTGTTTAAAAAGGGAGAAAAAGATAGGCCGAGTAATTACAGGCCAGTCAGCCTAACCTCGGTGGTGGGAAAATTATTGGAAAGAATTCTGAAGGACAGGATAAATCTTCATTTAGAAAGACACGGATTAATCAAGGATAGTCAGCACGGATTTGTTAAGGGAAGGTCGTGTCTGACAAACTTGATTGAATTTTTTGAGGAGGTAACAAGGAGGGTAGATGAGGGTAGTGCGTTTGATGTAGTGTATATGGACTTTAGCAAGGCTTTTGATAAGGTTCCACATGGCAGACTGGCCACGAAGTTAAAAGCCCATGGGATCCAGGGCAAAGTGTCAAGTTGGATTCAAAACTGGCTCGGAGACAGGAAGCAGAGGGTAATGGTTGATGGGTGTTGTTGTGACTGGAAGGCTGTTTCCAGTGGGGTTCCGCAGGGCTCAGTACTAGGTCCCTTGCTTTTTGTGGTATATATCAATGATCTAGACTTGAATATAGGGAGTATGATTAAGACGTTTGCAGATGATACTAAAATCGGCTGTGTGGTTGATACTGAAGAAGGAAGCTGTAGACTGCAGGAAGATATCAATAAATTGGTCAGGTAGGCAGAACAGTGGCAAATGGAATTTAATCCGGAGAAGTGTGAGGTAATGCATTTGGGGAGGGCTAACAAGGAAAGGGAATACACATTAAATGGTAGGACACTGAGTAGTGTAGAGGAACAAAGGGACCTTGGAGTGCATGTCCACAGATCCCTGAAGGTAGCAGGCCAGGTAGATAAGGTGGTTAAGAAGGCATACAGAATGCTTGCCTTTATTAGCTGTGGCATAGAATACAAGAGTAGGGGGGATTATGCTTCAACTGTATAAAACACTAGTTAGGCCTCAGCTAGAGTACTGCGTGCAGTTCTGGTCACCACATTACAGAAAAGATGTGATTGCACTAGAGAGGGTACAGAGGAGATTTACAAGGATGTTGCCGGGAGTAGAGAAAGCTATGAGGAAAGACTGGATAGGCTGGGTCTGTTTTCTTTGGAACAGAGGAGGCTGAGGGGAGACCTTATTGAGGTGTATAAAATTATGAGGGGCATAGATAAAGTGGATAGAAAGGTCCTATTTTCCTTAGCAGAGGGGTCAAAAACCAGGGGGCATAGATTTAAAATAATTGGTGGATGGTTTAGAGGGGATTTGAGGGGATATTTCTTCACCCAGAGGGTTGTGGGGGTCTGGAACTCACTGCCTGAAAGAGTGGTAGAGGCAGGAACCCTAACCACATTTAAAATGTACTTGGATGTGCACTTGGGATGCTCTAACATGCAGGGCTACGGACCAAGAGGGATTAGGCAAGGGAAGTGGGATTAGGCTGGATAGCTCTTTGTTGGCCGGCGTGGACACGATGGGCCGAAATGGCCTCCTTCCGTGCTGTAACTTTCTATGATTCTATGATGTGGCTGTATGAGATGTAATTCTGTCACCAGGTTGCTGAGATGTCCCCCTCTCTCCATCCCCCACCGCCAGCTGCTCTGCAACTGCTGAGACCTCCACGGCGATGTCCGCTGCTGGAGTCAATGTGGCGAATGATGGAGGGCCACCTCCGTTTCTCTCCCTCTCCTTAATGTGGGCTCTCTTCTCCTGCAAGGAGGGAAAGAAGAGATGTAACAAATGTGTGGGTTACATCTTTAGAGGGTGACTATGAGGGAGTGTGGTGCCAATGCCAAAGTGCCAATGCAAAGTGGCCTCCTTGTGTGTTGTCAGTTGGTATGATTGCATTAGGATGAGGGTGAGTGTGAGGAGTGGTTAGTCAGATGGAGATGTGAGTATGTAGATAGAGAGAGAGGGATGGGTGGTCGTGCAAGGTATGTTGGTGTGCGTAATGATGTGCAGGAGTAGGCTTGGGAAGGCAGAGTGATGGGGATGTGATGACAGGCACAGCAGGATGAAGTTGAGTGTGACTTTGCACTCACCTTTCCTAATCTCATGAGATCATTGAAGTGCTTCCGGCACTGAACCCAGGTCCTCCTCACCATATCCCTGCTGTTGACCTCCTCTGCAATTTGCAGCCAGGCTCTTTTAGTCTCCTGGGGAGGTCTCTTGTGCTCATCAGAAGGAAAGAGGACCTCCTGCGTGCTCTGACTCCCTCCACAAGAATATGTAGGGAGTCATCTGAGAACCTGGGTGCAGCTCTGTGTCTCTGCGAAGCCATCTGTGCAAGGCTCAGCAATAACCAGATGGTGATATGTACTGCCTACACACTCCAAGATGAACCTTCAAATGCAGTGTGGCCAAGGCTGCTTTAAATATCCTGGCTGGAAATGAGTCATCAATGATGTCATCAGACCCACAGCATTTAACAGGGCCAGGCAACGCGCAGGCCTGCCTTAATAGGCGCCATTAAGGGAAAGTTGCTCTGAGGAGCGGGGTGAAAAGAAGAACGGGGTTCCGAGCCGCCACGCCAACCGTGCACCCAACCTGCCCTGGTAATGAAAATTCCGGCCTTTGCTTTAAAAAAAATTTTAAGTAACTCTTTATCCAAATCTTTTTTTTCTTGAAAAAATGGTTAAAAAATTGACAACGGTCTGAATTCTATCTCCTAAGAAATGCATCAGCTGACCACAAATGTGCAGATACCAAGAGTTTGGACCCAATGGCCATTTTCTTTACCAGCGGAACCACAGGATCTCCTAAAATGGCCCTACACACCCACTGCAGTTACGGAATAGGCCTTACAGTGAATGGAAGGTCAGAGAACCATCTCATGTATAGTATATATAACTTGGCAATGTAAAATCTGCAACTTGGGAGATTTTCTGTTACCAACAAAATATGTTGTAGAGTTCTATTAAAGCTTAAGCCTAAATTATTAATGACAAATATTTTTGTTGTGGCAAATAATGGGTTCACCATTTATTTTTCTTATTACTGTATTTATTGTCTCCCTGGACTACATGCCACCACAGAGAGGCAACCTGCTCACAGGCCACTGCTCAGTGTCATTCTATAACCATCTACAAAGCAGTGAGCCTGAGAATCTGCCAGATGGTAACTTTAGAACATGTGTTGTTAACAGAATAGATCCCAAGTCCCAAACTGTACAATTGAGGAGTAGAGGGCTAGAAACAGTCGGTGGAGGAGAAAATGGTCTCGTTGCGCCCGTTTTCCGGTGGAAAACGGGGGAAAGGAGCAATTTTGCAGGGCAATGTTCCGCACCCAAGGGATGCCTGCAATATATCATATTGGCCTTGGATGATATCCAGGTGTCCTGTCAGCCGCCTTAAACTGGTGTTAGGCCCCTTGCATATGTTAACGAGGGGCCTAACACCTGTTTAAAGACCAATTGCAGAAATTGGGCAGCGCTGAGCAGAGCAAGTGGCAGGCCTGCTACACTCAGGTTTTCTAGCATTTGCTGCAGCCTTACCAGTGGCCGCCAACAAACAGGTAAGGTTATTTTTATATTATCTTGACATCAAGCCAAGAGGAGCAGGAGTGCTCCCCCCAGCTCCATGCCACTCCTGAGGGCAGCTGCTAGGCTGCACTATCCCCCCTCCCGTTCTCCTCCACCTCCTCCCAAGATCTAATTGAGGGCCACTGCCGGTGAAGCAGACGCCCCAAGTTGTTCATCTTAAAACCGTCTTTGGAGGCGTGATGCCGACCGCAGCTCACTGGTAATATTGAAATGAGGCCCGAGGCCCACTTTCGGCAAGCCTCAGGCTTTCAGCTTCTGGAGTGTAACCGCACCGGCCATTCTGCACCCGAAAACAGGCCTAAATGAATATTTAGCACAGAGTGTTTAATTTATGAGCACTGCACCTAATGTTCACATTTATATGGGGAAATTGGAGTGGGAGAGGTAATCCCATATTCTCTGTGTATTTGATGCTGGCTATTTGCATTGAATGTATGTACAGCGCATTGAGGGTCCAAAAATTTGAAGGCAAATCACTATATGTACAGACAAGTCACAGAACAAATATGTAATTGTGAATTGGAAAGCTGAGATTGCAGGTGTTCTGTGTCCGTTTGGTATACAGCGGAATAAGGATTTCCAGGTTTTGAACCCTAGGAGGTTATATGTGTTCACTGTCAAAATTAAAACATGCTCTGTTAGAGCAGACATTTTCTCTAATACCTCATTTTACTTTGGCATCAAGGACTTGTTCCTTAATTTGTTAGTATGTGTAAGCTCACGATTAATGACTGAAATCAATCACTTCGGCCATGATTCCTGCTGCAATTTTACTCTTGCAAAATTGTCTTCCATTTTCTTTTCCACCCTTCCTCTCCACCAGTTATGCTGGGGTGCAGCTCCACAGCCAGAATCAATACTTTGTTACTGTACCCAAGTGACTTTTCTTCTTGTGAGAGTCTAGACAGTGACTGCTGGTGAGCTATTTGATTGTGGAATCCATCACAGTCAAACCTGACCCTGTCCTGACATAGGAACATAAGAAATAGGAGCAGGAATAGGCCATTTGGCCCCTCGAGCCTGCTCCGCCATTCAATAAGATCATGGCTGATCTGATCTTGGCCTCAACTCCACTTCCCTGCCCACTCCCCATAACCCATGAGTCCCTTATCGTTCAAAAATCTGTCTATCTCCACTTTAAATATATTCACTGCACCTAATGTTCACATTTATATGGGGAAATTGGAGTGGGAGAGGTAATCCCATATTGTGGGAAATTGTGAGGTTAGCCACTTTGGTAGGAAAAATAAAAAAGCAAATTATTATTTAAATGGAGAGAGATTACAAAATGCTGCAGTACAGAGGGATCTGGGGGTCCTTGTACATGAAACACAAAAAGTTAGCATGCAGGTACAGCAAGTAATTAGGAAGGCAAATGGAATGTTGGCCGTTATTGCAAAGGGGGTTGGAGTATAAAAGTTGGGAAGTCTTGCTACATCTCTGGGGTAGAGAATTCCACAGATTCATGACCCTCTGAGAGAAGAAACTCTTCCTCATCTCCATTTTAAATGGGCGACCCCTTATTCTGAAACTATTCCCCTTAGTTCTAGATTCCCCCACAAGGGGAAACATCCTCTCTGCATCTACCTTGTGAAGTCCCCTCAGCATCTTATATGTTTCAATAAGATCACCTCTCATTCTTCTAAACTCCAATGAGTATAGGCCCAGCCTGCTCAACCTTTCTTCATAAGACAACCCTTTCATCTCAGGAATCAACCTAGTGAACCTTCTCTGAACTGCCTCCAATGCAAGTATATCCCTCCTTAAATAAGGAAACCAAAACTACGCAATACTCCAGGTGCGATCTCACCAATACCCTGTACAGTTGTAGCAGGACTTCCCAACTTTTATACACCATCCCCCTTGCAATAACGGCCAACATTCCATTTGCCTTCCTAATTACTTGCTGTACCTGCATGCTAACTTTTTGTGTTTCATGTACAAGGACCCCCAGATCCCGCTGTACTGCAGCTTTTTGTAATCTCTCTCCATTTAAATAATAATTTGCTTTTTTATTTTTCCGACCAAAGTGGATAACCTCACAATTTCCCACATTATACTCCATCTGCCAAATGTTTGCCCACTCACTTAGCCTATCTATATCCCTTTGCAGATTATTTGTGTCCTCTTCACAACTTGCTTTCCCACCTATCTTTGTATCATCAGCAAATTTGGCTACATTACACTCGGTCCCTTCATCCAAGTCATTAATATAGATTGTAAATAGTTGAGGCCCCAGCACTGATCCCTGTGGCACCCCACTAGTTACAGTTTGCCAACCGGAAAATGACCCTTTTATCCCGACTCTCTGTTTTCTGTTAGTTAACCAATCCTCTATCCATGCTAATATATTACCCCCAACCCCGTGAGCTCTTATCTTGTGCAGTAACCTTTTATGTGGCACCTTATCGAATGCCTTTTGGAAATCCAAGTACACTACATCTACTGGTTCCCCTTTATCCACCTTGCTCGTTACATCCTCAAAGAACTCCAGCAAATTTGTCAAACATGATTTCCCTTTCATAAAACCATGCTGACTCTGCTTGACTTAATTATGATTTTCTAAATGTTCTGCTACTACTTCTTTAATAATAAACTCCAGCATTTTCCCAACAACAGATGTTAGGCTAACTGGTCTATAGTTTCCTGCTTTCTGTCTCCCTCCTTTCTTAAACCGGGGCATTACATTTGCGGTTTTCCAATCCGCTAGGACCTCTCCAGAATCCAGGGAATTTTGGTAGATTGCAACCAATGCATCCATTATCTCTGCAGCCACTTCTTTTAAGACCCTAGGATGCAAGCCATCTGGCCCAGGTGACTTGTCCACCTTTACCCCCATTATTTTACCGAGGACTTTTTCTCTAGTGATAGTGATTGTTTTAAGTTCCCCCCCTCCCTATAGCCCCTTGATTATCTATTATTGGGATGCTTTTAGTGTCTTCTACCGTGAAGACCGATACAAAATATTTGTTCAAAGTCTCTGCCATTTCTCTGTTTCCCATTATTAATTCCCCAGGCTCATCCTCTAAGGGACCCATGTTTACTTTAGCTACTCTCTTCCTTTTTATATACCTGTAGAAGCTCTTACTGTCTGTTTTTATATTTCTTGCTAGCTTACTCTCATAATCTATCTTCTCTCTCTTTATTATTTTTTTAGCCATCCTTTGCTGGTTTCTAAAAATGTCGCAATCGTCTGGCCTACCACTAATCTTCGCAACATTGTATGCCTTTGTTTTCAATTTGATACCATCCTTTACTTCCTTAGTTAGCCACAGATGGTTCATCCTTCTCTTAGAGTCTTTCCTTCTCACTGGAATATATCTTTGCTGAGAGTTATGAAATATCTCCTTAAATGTCTGCCACTGCTTATCTACCATTTTACCCTTTAATCTATTTTCCCAGTCAACTTTAGCCAACTCTGCCTTCATACCTTTGTAATTGCCTTTATTTAAGTTCAGGACACTGGTTTGAGACCCAACTTTCTCACCCTCAAACTGAATTTGAAATTCAGCCATGCTTTGATTAGTCTTTCCTAGAGGATCCTTTACTATGAGATCATTTGTTAATCTGTCTCATTACACAGTACCAGATCTAAGGTAGCCTGCTCCCTGGTTGGTTCCACAACGTATTGTTCTAAGAAACCATCCCGAATACACTCTATGAACTCTTCCTCAAGGTTACCTTGGCCAATTTGATTTGTCTAATCAATATGAATATTAAAATCGCCCATGATTATTACAGTACCTTTCTTACAAGCCTCCATTATTTCTTGATTTATGCTCACCTGGCATCCACATATGTATATTCAGCAGAGGTCAAGGATGCTAATAAGGAGTGGAAACCTTGCATCATTTTTCATTGTATTTTATTCTCTCCTCCCTCTCTTTCTCACTTCACCCACCCATGCAGTGACAACCAAGTCACTTATGTTGGCCTCACCACTGGTCATCAGCTAACTTATCAAGATCAGGAATTGAATCTGGAATCTTCATGGTCATTATGGCTCAGTGCCACACTGCATTTACTCACTGTGCCTTTTGGGTACTAGACTCCCTATATTTCAATTGACATGAATTTTATTATCATAGGGATTTTATTTTGCCTGGATCCAAATGGAAGTGAATGGCAGCATTTGCTAGGTTTCCAAAAATATATATTTTTTTATTCGCTTATGGGATGTGGGCGTCGCTGGCAAGGCCAGCATTTATTGCCCTTGAGAAGGTGGTGGTGAGCAGCCTTCTTGAACCGCTGCAGTCCGTGTGGTGAAGGTACTCCCACAGTGCTGTTAGGGAGGGAGTTCCAGGATTTTGACCCAGCGACGATTAAGGAACGGCGATATACTTCCAAGTCCGGATGATGTGTGACTTGGAGGGGAACTTGGAGGTGGTGGTGTTTCCGTGCGTCTGCTGCCCTTGTCCTTCTAGGTGGAAGAGGTTGCGGGTTTGGGAGGTGCTGCAGTGCATCTTGTAGAAGGTACACACTGCAGCCATGGTACGCCAGTGGTGGAGGGAGTGAATGTTTAAGGTGGTCGATGGGGTACCAATCAAGCAGGTTGCTTTGTCCTGGATGGTGTCGAGCTTCTTGAGTATTGTTGGAGCTGCACTCATCCAAGTAAGTGGAGAGTATTCCATCACACTCCTGACTTGTGCCTTGTAGATGGTGGAAAGACTTTGGGGAGTCAGGAGGTGAGACACTCGCCGCAGAATACCTAGCCTCTGACCTGCTCTTGTTGCCACAGTATTTATGTGGCTGGTCCAGTTAAGTTTCTGGTCAATGGTGACCCCCAGGATGTTGATAGTGGGGGATTCGGCGATGGTAATGCCGTTGAATGTCAAGGGGTGGTAGTTAGACACTCGCTTGTTGGAGATAGTCATTGCCTGGCATTCGTGTGGCGCGAATGTTAATTGCCACTTATCAGCCCAAGCCTGAACGTTGTCCAGGTCTTGTTGCATGTTTGGTTATCATTCAGTGGGCAGAAGGTTGATTGTGGTAATGCCTCTACCAGGTTCTGGTTGGATCTCACTCCCTCAGATGTGATGTGGAATACATCAGACACTGGCTGGGCTAAGTCTGCATGGAGCAGCATCTTCTCGCCATGGATTCAAGGATCCTGTGTTTTTGTCCGTCTGATGCCACGGTTTGAACCCAAAGCTGCATTGGAAGTAAGCAAACATTCACTGTGTTTTTTTTATAAAACATAATTATAAGTATACTGTTGACTCCAGATGTAAAAACACCTTACCTGTGGAATGAATCCCATGCACAAAGCACTTTCTATTCACTTCCATTGTATGACAATCAAAGCACAACTTAATTACAAACTTCTGCTTCCAGCATGTATGTTTTCCAATTAGTTATTCCATTCGATCCATTGCAAATTGTAGCCAGAGGCAAAAGCATGTTTTGAAAGTCTAATTGCCTCTGTGTAAAATACATATGTTTGGTTCTTTTTACTTTCACTGAATTTCTAATCAATTATTAAATGGCTGAGGTACAAATATATACACATTGGTGCTTTTTATTCTGCTTTTCATTGTGAATGTTGGTCTTCATGACCACAGTTTCTTCATGTCCCTCACAAATCCTACCAATACCTATCACCTCTTAGGGGGTAGTCTATAATAGATTAATTATCTTTTGGGAATAATTTTCACTTTGGATGCGGGTGTAAAACTGGCGGTTATGGATCGGCCACCAGTGTGTATAACTGGCGGCCAATCTACTACCGTTCAGTTTTCCGTCCATGCCCAAAGGGGAAGTTACCCTTGTGCACTCTGGACGCAGTGTACTTGATGGACCACATTTCTTTTTCTCGCTCAGGACTATGATGTTGTTATGACACTCGACCTCACTATCTCCTCTCTTTTCTTTTCTGATCTTACCTCTAGAGAATTTCTCTCTTCATTGCAACTTTTCTTGTCTCTATTTTATCAATACTACTGTGGCCACTGCTCCGAAGAACTTTTCTGTCTTGTTTCTCCTAAATTGGAAATTAGACTCAGGAGGGAGCCTCCTTAATATATGCTAATTGGGGTCCTATGATGTGACCATAGGATCCTGATAGGAATAGGAAATCGAACAACAACAGCCCAGAATTTGCAGTCCTGATGACAGCAAACTGGCAGCATTCGCCGTCATTTTGGTTTTGAAACTGACCGCAACTTCAGGATTTAGCGCATGCGCAGCCTAATGAGGAAATCCTGAAGTTGCGGTCTGTCATTCACTACTCCTCCACAGGCTGCGCTATGCTAAATTTAAAAAAAAATTAAATGTATGTTCATCTTTATTTCCGGTTTGCCTTTTCCCCATGTCCGAGCGCCAAACTTTGTTTTGCTCTCTCTAACATAAAAAGTTAGAATTTTATGAGTTTACCCACTTCCTGGTTCGCTGTCTGTGACAATTCTGCGTTTTGATTGGCTGCTTAGACAGCTTGTTGACGTCACAGCCGCTCTTTGCTAGGAATCCCCATTAACTGTCATTGATTTCAACTATGCATCCGAAAACCCGAAACTCTCGACATAGATCACGAGATCTTTGTTCAAAGCATACTTCGGGGCCAGTGGCGAACGCCTTTGCTTCGCCGCTGACCGCAAATTCCGGGCCAATAACTTGTGCTTATATAGTGCCTTTAACATAGTAAAACATCGCAGGAGCGTTATCTAACAAAATTTGACACTGAGCCACGTAGGATATATTAGGGCAGATGACCAAAACCTTGGTCAAAGAGGTAGGTTTTAAGGAGCATCTTAAAGGAGGAAAGAGAGTAAGAGAGGCGGAGAGGTTTAGGGAGGGAATTCCAGAGCTTAGGGCCTTGGCAGGTGAAGACACGGCCACCAATGGTGGAGCGATTAAAATCGAGGATGCTCAAGAGGCCAGAATTGGATGAGCACAGATATGCCGGAGGGTTGTAGGGCTGAAGGAGATTACAAAGATATGGAGGAGCAAGGCCATGGAGGGATTTGAAAACAAGGATGAGAATTTTAAAATCGAGGTGTTACTTAACCGGGATCCATAATATCATTAAGTATATTTGGTCTAGTATACTGCAGGGAGTATTGCATTGTCAACTTTATTTTTGTTTCTGTTAAATTGCTTACACTTATCCCGTCCGGGATTTTATTTTCAAAATAATTTTGCTTTTTCTTGTGACTGAATTTTAATATGGTTGAGTGTCATGCACCCTCACTCTCACCAACCCCAGTGGCCGACACAAGTCTGTCTTTCTGTCCCTGTATGATGTCGTGGGCATGGAGTTAGGGTGAAGAAGGATGGGAACCAGGTCTTTCCAAATCAAGAATGACAGTTCTGGCACAGTGGCAGGAAGATTCTAGTGAATTTCATTTGGTTTTTTAAAAAATAGAAAAAGTTTTTTGTTCAAATGTATACAGGCCAGGATAATTGGGCTGGTTATTTGTGGTATCCTGAACAATCCTGCCTGAGGTGCACTGTTATTTCAAGACTGATGTTCTGCAAATGTTTTATTATTGCTATTGGCTTTGGATGATAATTTATTTTTAAATGTTCTTTTCCTAGGTTTTATCCAGGTATCCAATAACGACCTTCTGTTCTCCGCCTACTGTGTATCGTATGCTTGTACAGAGTGATGTCGCCAGGTATATTAATTTTCTGGTCATTTTTTGTTTACCATCCATTTTGGCTGTCGTGTATAACAACCATGCAAACCCACCTCGATCACCCTGTCGTCTGTGGCTATGCACAGGACTCCTTAAGACCATTCACTGCTCCCTCCTGATTTGGCACAGTGCCCTTCTCCCTTTACTAACTACGCCTTTGTTGTTGATAGTTTAGTTTTTTTCAGACAAGTATTTACTAAATGACTGTTTGCAGATTGAAACCTTTCCTGCAGTTTGGTAAGAGATTACGTAGAGGTCAAAAAAAAGAAAGACTTGTATTGATATAGCGCCTTTCACGACCAGCGGACATCCCAAAGCGCATTACAGCCAATGAAGTACTTTTTGAAGTGTAGTCACTGTTGTAATGTAGGAAACGCGGCAGCCAATTTGCACACAGCAAGCTCCCAGAAACAGCAATGTAATAATGACCAGATAATCTGTTTTAGTGATGTTGATTGAGGGATAAATTTTGGCCAAGACACCGGAGATAACTCCCCTGCTCTTCTTTGAAATAGTGCCATGGGATCTTTTACATCCACCTGAGAGAGCAGATGGGGCCTCAGTTTAACGTCTCATCCAAAAGACGGCACGTCCGACAGTGCAGCAGTCCCTTAGTACTGCACTGGAGTGTCAGCCTAAATTTTTATGCTCAAGTCTCTGGAGTGGGACTTGAACCCACAACCTTCTGAACATAAGAACATAAGAAAAAGGCGCAGGAATAGGCCACTCGGCCCCTCGAGCCTGCTCCGCCATTCAATAAGATCATGGCTGACCCTTTATTCTGAAACTATGCCCCCGAGTTCTAGGTTTCCCCACGAGGGGAAACATCCTCTCTGCATCTACCTTGTCAAGCCCCCTCAGTATCTTATATGTTTCAATAAGATCACCTCTCATCCTTCTAAATTCCGATGAGTATAGGCCCAACCTGCTCAACCTTTCCTCATAAGTCAAACCCCTCATCTCTGGAATTAACCTAGTGAATCGTCTCTGAACTGCCTACAATGCAAGTATATCTGTCCTTAAATAAGGAGACCAAAACTGTACGCAGTACTCAAGGTGTGGTCTCACCAATACCCTGTACAGTTGTAGCAGGACTTCCCTGCTTTTATACTCCAACCCCCTTGAAATAAAGGCCAACATTCCATTTGCCTTTTTGATTACATGCTGTACCTGCATGTTAACTTTTTGTGTTTCATGCATAAGGACCCCAAGGTCCCTCTGAACTGTAGCATTTTGTAATCTCTCTCCATTTAAATAATAATTTGCTTTTTTATTTTTCCTGCCAAAGTGGATAACCGCGCACTTTCCCACATTATACTCCATCTGCCAAATGTTTGCCCACTCACTTAGCCTGTCTATATCCCTTTGCAGGTTCTTTAAGTCCTCTGCACAACTTGCTTTCCCACCCATCTTTGTATCATCCGCAAACTTGGGTACATTACACTCGGTCCCTTCATCCAAGCTATTAATGTAGATTGTAAATAGTTGAGGCCCCAGCACCGATCCCTGTGGCACCCCACTAGTTACCATTTGCCAACCGGAAAATGACCCATTTATCCCGACTCTCTGTTTTCTGTTAGTTAGCCAATTCTCTATCCATGCTAATATATTACCCCCAACTCCGTGAGCTCTTATCTTATGCAATAACCTTTGATGTGGCACCTTATGGAATGCCTTCTGGAAATCCAAATACACCACATCCACTGGCTCACCTTTGTCCACTCTGCTCGTTACATCCTCAAAGAACTCCAGCAAATTTGTTAAACATGATTTCCCTTTCATAAAACCATGCTGACTCTGCTTGACTGCATAATGATTTTCCAAATGCCCTGCTATTGCATCCTTAATGAAGGACTCCAGCATTTTCCCAACGACAGATGTTAGGCTAACTGGTCTATAGTTTCCTGCTTTCTGTCTCCCTCCTTTCTTAAATAGGGGTGTTACATTTGCGGTTTTCCAATCCGCTGGGACCTCTGCAGAGTCCAGGGAATTTTGGTATATTGCAACCAATGCATCCACTATCTCTGCAACCACTTCTTTTAAGACCCTGGGATGCAGGCCATCTGGTCTTCAGAATAAAGGATCGCCCTTTTAGAACTGAGATGAGGGGGAATTTCTTCTCTCAGAGGTTCGTAAATCTGTGGAATTCTCTGCCCCAGAGAGCCGTGGAGGCTGGGTCATTAAATACATTTAAGGTGGAGATAGACAGATTTTTGCAAGATAAGGGAGTGAAGGGTTACGGGGAGCGGGCAGGAAAGTGGCTTTGAGCCCAAGATCAGCCATGATCTTATTGAATGGCGGAGCAGGCTCAAGGGGCCAAGTGGCCTATTCCTGCTTCTATTTCTTATGTCCAGGGGACTGGTCATCTTTTAGTCCCATTATTTTACCAAGTACTTTTTCCTTAGTGATAGTGATTGTCTTTAGTTCCCCCCTCCCTGTGGCCCCTGGATTATCCATTATTGGGATGTTGTTAGTGTCTTCTACCGTGAAGACAGATACAAAATATTTGTTCAAAGTCTCTGCCATTTCCCCATTCCCCATTATTAATTCCCCATTCTCATCCTCTAAGGGACCAACGTTTACTTTAGCTACTCTCTTCCTTTTTATATACCTGTAGAAGCTCTTACTATCTGTTTTAATATTTCTTGCCAGTTTACTCTCACAATTCATCTTCTCTCTCTTTATTATTTTTTTAGTCATCCTTTGCTGGTTTTTAAAAATTTCCCAATCCTCTGGCCTCCCACCAATCTTGGCAACATTGTATGCCTTCGTTTTCAATTTGATACCATCCTTTACTTCCTTAGTTAGCCACGGATCGTGCTCCCTTCTCTTAAAATCTTTCTTTCTCACTGGAATATATTTTTGTTGAGAGTTATGAAATACCTCCTTAAATGTCTGCCACTGCATTTCAACTGTCTTACCCTTTAATTTATTTTTCCAGTCCACTTTAGCCAGTTCTGCCCTCATGCCATTGTAATTGCCTTTGTTTAAGTTCAGGACACTGGTTTGAGATACAACTTTCTCACCCTCCAACTGAATTTGAAATTCACCCATGCTTTGATCACTCTTTCCTAGAGGATCCTTTACTATGAGATCATTTATTAATTCTGGCTCATTACACAGTACCAAATCCAAGATAGCCTGCTCCCTGGTTGGTTCTATTACATACTGTTCTAGGAAACCATCCCGGATACACTCTATGAACTCCTCCCCAAGGCTACCATGGCCAATTTGATTTATCCAATCAATATGGAGATTAAAATCACCCATAATTATTACCGTACCTTTTTTACAGGCCTCCATTATTTGTTGATTTATACTCTGTCCAACAGTATTGCTACTGTTCAGGGGCCTGTAGGCTACGCCCACCAGAGACTTTTTCCCCTTATTATTTTTTATCTCCACCCAAACTGATTCTACATCTTGATCTTCTGAGCCAATATCACTTTTCACCACTGTACTGATCCCATCCTTTACCAACAAAGCCACCCCACCTCCCTTTCCTTTCTGTCTATCCTTCCGAATTGTCAAATACCCTGGAGTATTCAGTTCCCAGCCCTGGTCACCTTGCAACCACGTCTCTGTAATGGCGATCAGATCATACCCATTTGTATCTATTTGTGCCGTCTACTCATCTATCTTGTTACGAATGCAGAGGCATCTGACTCAGAGGCGAGGGTGTTACCAACTGAGCCACGGCTGACAGCACACCAGTAAATGACTGACCTAAGGCCAGTGTTGTTAGAGCCATTTCTAGCACATTCTTTGGCCTAGAAATTCGGGGTACATTGCTGCCCGTTACCGCCAGATCGGGTGAAAATAATGGCGGCTGCTGCTCTTCTCCCTGCTGCTGGCGAGTCCCGTGATGGCCGCCATTTTCGGATGGCTGGCAGCGCTGCCGATGTCAGCGATCACTCGGAATATGTAGATGATGAAGATCGTGACATCAGTGAGTGTGCAACGCTCACCTGACGCCCGATCTGCGAGTTTGGAGTTCGCCGCTCAACTTATCGGCATGCCTTAAGTGTGATGAGCTGAGCAAACGTTGACAAGCAGGAAGGAGGCTCCAGCAGCGGTATTTAAAGCAACTTCTTGCAGCTGACATGTTTTTTCAGTTTGACTGGCTCTGTGCAACTCCAGCAGCTTTATTAACTTCTTTCAAGGTTCTAAGGTAACAGGGAGTGTTGTTGCAAATGGAGAACGCAGTCCTTCTTATTTAAAGGCTTCTGCTTACAACACTTGCTCACAGTCATGGGGGCTCTACTGGCAGTCCCCCTCATGCTCGAGTATCTTCGGGAGAGGGAGCGGAGACAGCAAAGAAGACGAGAAGATGTGTGCAGAGGGAGGAGGAGTAGGGCCAGGAGGGCTCTCAACAGCAAGCCTTACCCACCTAGGGTCTTCCAAGAGCACTTCTCTTATACCCATTTAAGTGAGAAGCAGTGTATTAAGAGGCTACGCTTCACCAAGGAGCTGGTCACAGAACTCTCCTATCTCCTGCAACCAGACTTGCAGCCTGAGAGCAGGGCAAACATGGCTCTCCCAGTGGCAGTCAAGGTCACCGTGGCCCTCCATTTTTTCATCAGCGGATCCTTCCAGTCTGCAACAGGAGACATAGCTAACATCTCACAGTTCGCCATGCATCGCTGCATCCAGGAGGCCACTGAGGCTCTCTACACTAGGAGAAGGGACTACGTTGTCTTCTCTCTGAGCAGAAGGAAGCAGGACAAGCGCGCATGTGGCTTTGCCAGGATAGCGGGCTTCTCCATGGTGCAGGGCGCCATCGACAGCACCCATGTGGCTTTGGGGAGGCGTATAACAATCCTGAGATCTTCTGTAACCGCAAAGGCTACCACTCACTTAATGTGCAGTTGGTATGTGACCACGCCTAGTGCTTCCTGATGGTCAGTGCCTGCTATCCTGGCAGCAGCCATGATGCCCTCATCCTGCGTCAGTCCAATGTGCCAGCAATCTTCCAGCCACCACATCAAACTTGAGGGTGACTGCTCGGAGACTAGGGCTATCCGCTCTGCACCTGGCTCATGACTTCCCTCTGCTACACCGACACTCGTGCCCGGCTTTCACCAGGAACATAATTGAGCAGACCATCGGGCTACTGAAGCAACGGTTCCACTGCTTTGACTGTTCGGGTGGAGCCCTCCAGTACACACCGGAGTGGGTGTCCCATTTCGTGGTAGTCTGCTGCATGCTTCACAACTTGGCCATCATGAGGGCGCAGCCCTTGCCACCAGGGATTGCGGGACCACCTCAAGAGGAGGACGAGGGGGAGGAGCAAGAGGATGAGGAAGGAGGGAGGGAGGAGGAGGCAGGCAGCCAAATCCCCCTTCCGGACGGGCTGTCCGTGAATGCCTTATCAGACTCCAATTCCAATGAATGAAACCCCAGATACCCGTTGCTCACCACATCCCCATCATACCATCCCTCTGTCACAAATATCACAGCATCCTCTTGGGCACAAAGCTGAAATGAGAGCCACAACAAAGCTTCCAAACAAAATTAATACACTTATCCAAAATCAATTGACGCATAGTTACACTTACGATATGAACTAATCACCCTTGCGCAATCCCTTAGTGCCTGTTGTTCGGGTGCCCTTTCCTGTCCTAGTGTTCCTACGAAGCGCTCCCCCAGTGGCTGCAGCATTGCTGGTGGAAGGCTGCTGAATTTCCATGGGGGAGACTTCAGATGGCCTTGCAGGACAACCTCAAACAGCTCTGGCCAAAAAGCCCGACTGTACACTGCACCACCTCGGCATGGGCGGCAGCAGTCTGGGTTGGCTGGCTGACAGACAGCGGCAAGGGGAATGGCGGAGTGGCAGTGGTGGGAACAGGAATGCTGTCATCCTGCTCCACTGGCCCACTGCCACTCCCCCGGGGTGGCATCTCAGCATTCCTAGCAATCTGATGGGCTGCTGCGACACCCTGCAAGCCTCGATCGACACTAGTAAACCCAGCCACGGTGGCAGCAGTCTGAGCTTGGGTGGCATCAAGCTGAGACTGCATGACAGTCGTCTGAGCATGGGTGGCATCAAGCTTAGACTGCATGAGAGCAGTCTGAGCTTGGATGGCACAAAGCTGAGACTGCATGACAGCGGTCTGAGCTTGGGTGGCATCAAGCTGAGACTTTGAGAGCAGTCTGCGCTTCCACTGCAGCATTAAGACATTGGGTCGCTTCCGCCTGTGCTGCAATGGCAGCCATGACATTGCCCATCACACGCAGCATCATGTCTGGGTTGACATGGTCTCTTCGGGAGTCTTCCATCATTTCCAGCCTGGAAATCCTGGGTTGCAAGCTCTGCGCAGAGCCCCGTGCAATGTTGGAGGCGGACTGCTCCATGCTCCTTGACATTGCCAAGAGGCTCTCTGGCAGGCTTGCCATTGCACCTAGTAATTCGGTGTGCATGCCGATCACTCTTTTTCTGAAGGCTGCCCCATTGAGGTCCTCATCTGAGTCCTGTGCAGCAGAACTCGCACACAAACTCACCCTACAGCGAGCTGGCCCCCGAGCTACCCTTTCCCCTGGCCTTGCTGCAGCCCACTCATGCCTGGTGCCTCATGCTGTGCAGATCCCACTTCTACACTAGCCTCTAAAGTATACGGAGTACCAGTTTCTGAGCTGGTGTCTGCGAGTGACAGATGCAGTGATGCTGTGTCTTCTTCTTCTTCTCCCCCCTTGCTCTTGTGCAAGGCTGCTCGGGTGCTTGGTCTTGATTATCTGAAAGCAGAACAGCACAATAGTCAGGTTATGGTGAGGAGAGCGGGGGGAAGCAAGATATGTATGCATACAGCATCAGCAGCTTGAAAGTGAGAAGAGATTTTGGGATGAGAGGAAAGTGGGATGTGAGAAGAAGTATTAGGCATGAGCATACCGTGGTTTTCCCCAAGGGGTTCAACCTCGCTGCTTGCCACGGCCTCTATTATCTGCCGCCCAGTGATCTCCAGCACTCTCTCCTCCAGCTTGCTGAGGTCGTGGATAGCAGCCTGCCTGTCTGCCATTGCTCTCTCCAATTATGCACAACCTTGGCCTGCAAGAGAAACAGAAGTGTGTGAGTGAGTGTGGTGCAATGAGTTTGGGTGATGTGCCTGCTGTAGTTGAATAACTGTCAGTGTGTGCAAGGTGGGAGATGTGGGTGTGAGTGTTGCAGCAATGGTAAGGTTGTGAGGGTGAAGTGAAGCTATGGTTGTGAGGTGCGAATGCTGATAGGTAAAAATTGTTGGTAGGTGAGTGCTGGAGGTGTGTGAGGCTTGTGGTGCAGATGGTGGGATTTGGCATTTGCTGAAGCCTTCACTCACCTTGACCTGCCATGTGAGTTCATTACATTTCTTTCTGCACTGGATGGATGACCTTGGGACCACAGTGCTGGCCGTCACATACGCAGCTAGCTATCTCCTGCCAGAGCCTTCGAGAGGTGTGTGTCGAGTGCTAATAAAGAGAGAGAAGATGAATTGTGAGAGTAAACTGGCAAGAAATATTAAAACAGATAGTAAGAGCTTCTACAGGTATATAAAAAGGAAGAGAGTAGCTAAAGTAAACGTTGGTCCCTGAGAGGTTGAGACTGGGAAATTAATAATGGGGAACGGGGAAATGGCAGAGACTCTGAACAAATATTTTGTATCTGTCTTCACGGTAGAAGACACTAACAACATCCCAATTTTGGATAATCATGGGGCCACAGGGAGGGGGGGACTAAAGACAATCACTATCACTAAGGAATTAGTACTTGGTAAAATAATGGGACTAAAAGACGACAAGTCCCCTGCACCAGATGGCCTGCATCCCAGGGTCTTAAAAGAAGTGGTTGCAGAGATAGTGGATGCATTGGTTGCAATATACCAATATTCCCTGGACTCTGGAGAGGTCCCAGCGGATTGGAAAACCGCAAATGTAACACCCCTATTTAAGAAAGGAGGGAGACAGAAAGCAGGAAACTATAGACCAGTTAGCCTAACATCTGTCGTTGGGAAAATGCTGGAGTCCTTCATTAAGGAAGCAGTAGCAGAGCATTTGGAAAATCATAAAGCAGTCAAGCAGAGTCAGCATGGTTTTATGAAAGGGTAATCATGTTTAACAAATTTGCTGGAGTTCTTTGAGGATGTAACGAGCAGAGTGGACAAAGGTGAGCCAGTGGATGTGGTGTATTTGGATTTCCAGAAGGCATTCAATAAGGTGCCACATAAAAGGTTACTGCATACAGCTCACGGAATTGGGGGTAATATATTAGCATGGATAGAGGATTGGCTAACTAACAGAAAGCAGAGAGTCGGGATAAATGGGTCATTTTCCGGTTGGCAAACAGTAACTAGTGGGGTGCCACAGGGATCGGTGCTGGGGCCTCAACTATTTACAATCTACATTAATGACTTGGATGAAGGGACCGAGTTTAATGTACCCAAGTTTGCGGATGATACAAAGATGGGTGGGAAAGCAAGTTGTGCAGAGGACTCAAAGAATCTGCAAAGGGATATAGACAGGCTAAGTGAGTGGGCAAACATTTGGCACATGGAGTATAATGTGGGAAAGTGCGAGGTTATCCACTTTAGCAGGAAAAATAAAAAAGCAAACTATTATTTAAATGGAGAGAGATTACAAAATGCTACAGTTCAGAGGGACCTGGGGGTCCTTGTGCATGAAACACAAAATGTTAGCATGCAGGTACAGCATGTAATCAAAAAGGCAAATGCAATGTTGGCCTTTATTTCAAGGGGGTTGGAGTATAAAAGCAGGGAAGTCCTGCTACAACTGTACAGGTGGTGAGACCACACCTTGAGTACTGCGTACAGTTTTGGTCTCCTTATTTTAGGAAGGATATACTTGCATTGGAGGCAGTTCAGAGACGATTCACACGGTTGATTCCAGAGATGAGGGGGTTGACTTATGAAGAAAGGTTGAGCAGGTTGGGCCTATACTCATTGGAATTTAGAAGAATGAGAGGTAATCTTATTGAAACATATAAGATACTGAGGGGGCTCGACAAGGTAGATGCAGAGAGGATGTTTCCCCTCGAGGGGAAATCTAGAACTCGGGGGCATAGTTTCAGAATAAAGGGTCGCCCTTTTAGAACTGAGATGAGGAGGAATTTCTTCTCTCAGAGGGTCGTAAATCTGTGGAATTCTCTGCCCCAGAGAGCCGTGAATTGTATCCACTTTGGGTTTGGATGTTCAAATATTTATGAAACCTATAACTTGTGTTTCCAAAAACTAAATTGTAAATGTAGCCAACCCTGCCAGTGACCTTAACATGTTCATAATATTGTAAAAAAATCGATGCTTTTCATTCCAGTTCTGATACATAGTATATTGAGAACTTATCGAAACAGACAGTGGGCAGGGTTTTAACTTGGAGGCAGGTAGGGAGCAGGCTGGGGGCAGTGGAATGCGGTCGGGAAATCCAGGAGAACGGGTTTACCTGAGGCCCTGCCGAATTTAACGGCAAGGGCTGATTAACATTTTGTTTCTCTGTTTCCCGCCCACAGCCAGTCAAATTGAGAGGCTGGCTGGCTGTCGGGCGGGTAGCAGAGAGGAGGGAAGGAGGGATCGGAGATCGTGGGGCGGCGGGAAGGTAGGAAGGCCGGAGATCGGGGGTGGCTGGAGATCCGTGGGGGAGTGGAGTAGGAAGGCCAGGGATCGGAGGGGACCGGAGTACGGGAGCAGGGTAGGAAGGCCAGAGTTCGGAGGCCGAGGATCAGAGGCCGGAGTGGGGATCGGTGGCCGGATTAGGGGCTGGGGGCCAGGGGCCGAGGATCGGAGGCTGGATTGGGGGTCGGAGATAGAATCATAGAATGGTTACAGCACAGAAGGAAGCCATTTGGCCCATCGAGCCCATGCCGGCTCTCTGCAAGAGCACTTCAGCTAGTCCCACTCCCCCGCCCTTTCCCCATAGCCCTACAAATTTTTTTCCTTCAGGTACTTATCCAATTCCCTTTTGAAAGCCACGATTGAGTCTACCTCCACCAACCTTTCAGACAGTGCATTCCAGATAAATTCCACTCGCTGCGTAAAAAAGTTTTTCCTCATGTCGCCCTTGGTTCTTTTGCCAATCACCTTAAATCTGTGTCCTCTGGTTCTAGACCCAAGACACTTCATGATTTTGAACACCTCTATCAAATCTCCTCTCAACCTTCTCTGCTCTAAGGACAACAACCCCAGCTTCTCTAGTCTATCCACCTAACTGAAGTCCCTGGAACCATTCTCGTAAATTGTTTCTGCACCCGCTCTAAGGCCTTCACATCCTTCCTAAAGTGCGGTGTCCAGAATTGGATACAATACTCCAGTTGAGGCCAAACCAGTGTTTTATAAAGATTCATCATAACTTGCTTGTTTTTGTACTCTATGCCTCTATTTATGAAGCCTAGGATTCCATATGCTTTTTTAACCACTTTCTCAACCTGCTCTGCCACCTTCAACAATTTGTGCACATATATCCCTAGGTCTCTCTGTTCATGCACCCACTTTAGGATGGTACCCTTTAGTTTATATTTCCTCTCCTCGTTCTTCCTACCAAAATATATCACTTCGCACTTTTCATCGGCCGCGTGTCCGCCCATTTCACCAGCCTGTCTATGTCTTCTTGAAGTCTATCACTATCCTCCTCCTCACTGTTCACTATACTTCCAAGTTTTGTGTCACCTGCAAATTTTGAAATTGTGCCCTGTACACCCAAGTCCAAGTCATTAATATAGATCAAGAAAAGCAGTGGTCCTAGTACCGATCCCTGGGCAACACCACTGTATACCTTCCTCCAGTCTGAAAAACAACCATTCACCACTATTCTCTGTTTCCTGTCACTTAGCCAATTTCGTATCCATGCTGCCACTGTCCCTTTTATTCCATGGGCTTCAACTTTGCTGGCAAGCCTTTTATGTGGCACTTTATCAAACGCCTTTTGGAAGTCCATGTACACCACGTCAACTGCATTACCCTCATCAACCCTCTCTGTTACCTCATCAAAAAACTCAATCAAGTTAGTTAAACACAATTTGCCTTTAACAAATCCATGCTGGCTTTCCTTAATTAATCCACACTTGTTCAAGTGACTGTTAACTTTGTCCCTGATTATGGTTTCTAAAAGCTTCCCCATTACCGAGGTTAAACTGACTGACCTGTAGTTGCTGGGTTTATCCTTACACCCCTTTTTGAACAAGGATGTAACATTTGCAATTCTCCAGTCCTCTGGCACCACCCCCATATCTAAGGAGGATTGGAAGATTATGTCCAGTTCCTCCGCGATTTCCTCCTTAACTTCCCTCGGCATCCTAGGATGCATCCCATCCGGTCCTGGTGACTTATCAACTTTAAGTACAGACAGCCTTTCTAGTACCTCTTCTTTATCAGTTTTTATCTCATCCAGTATCTCCACTACCTCCACTTTCACTATGACTTTGGCAGCATCTTCTTCCTTGGTGAAGACAGATGCAACGTACTCATTTAGTACCTCAGCCATGCCCTCTGTCTCCATGAGTAGGTGTTGTTTTTGGTCCCTAATTGGCCCCACCTCTCCTCTTACTACGCGTTTACTTTTTATATGCCTATAGAAGACTTTTGAATTCCCTTTTATGTTAGCTGCCAATCTATTCTCATACTCCTTCTTTGCCCCTCTTATTTTCTTTTTCACTTCCCCTCTGAACTTTCTATATTCAGCCTGATTCTCACTTGTATTCTCAACCTGACATCTGTCATACGCGCTCTTTTTCTGCTTCATCTTACTCTCTATCTCAGATTGGAGGCTGGAGTGGGGGCCGGGGGTCAGGAGGCCGGAGTGGGGGGCCAGGGGCCGATGATCGGAGGTCGGAGTGGGAGGCGGGGGGGAGTCGGAAGGCCGGAGGGAAGATCGTAGGCTTTGTGAGGGGAGGTCGGAGGCCTCAGGGTGGGGGGGCGAGGGGGGGAGATCGGAAGGGGTGGGGTGTCCGATCGTGGGGAGGCGGTTGGCAAGGCATGAACACTGGATCCAGCAGTCCTCGCCTTCCTTTACCTGCCAGGTTCCCCAAGACCCAGGAAACACGGCCACCCAGAGTTAAACTAAAAATGTTGCTGCATTATAATATTTAAAGTGCCAATCCGCCTCCTTGGAGCTTGGGTTGGCTGGCCGCCACACCACCCCACCACCGTCCAGCCTCCGTTAATACTGGAAGTAGGCAGGTTGGGGTCGGGATTCAGATTTTTAACTCTTTAACCTCCCACCTGATCCCAACCCAACCGTTTTTTGGAGTCAGAAGGTTGTGGGTTCAAGTCTCACTCCAGGGACTTGAGCACATAAATCTAGGCTGACACTCCAGTTCAGTGCTGAGGGAGTGCTGCACCGTTGGAGGTGCCATCTTTCGGATGAGACGTTAAACCGAGGCCCCGTCTGCTCTCGCAGGTGGACATAAAAGATCCTGTGGCACTATTTTGATTAAGAGCAGGTGAGTCCTGGCCAATATTTATCCCTCGTTCAACGTAACAAAAACAGATTATCTGGTCATTATCACATTGCTGATTGTGGGAGCTTGCTGTGCGCAAATTGGCTGCCGCGTTTCCCACATTACAACAGTGACTACACTCTAAAAGTACTTCATTGGCTGTAAAGCACTTTGAGACGTCCAGTCGTCATGAAAGGCGCTATATAAATGCAAGTCTTTCTTTTTAAAATTCCCCCCAATGAGACTGATGCTGAAAATTCTGCACTACTCGTGGCCTGATTTATTTTTCTTTTAATTTAGTTACAGATTCAAAAACCTCCAGCACTGTGTGTGTGCTGGTGAGCCCATTAACCCGGAGGTGATGGAGAAATGGAAAGAACAGACGGGATTAGACATCTATGAAGGATATGGCCAGACAGAGACTGTACGTGCTTTAGGGGGAATAATTCAGTTGGTTGCGCCTCCCGTTAGCGCCTTAAGAGGGCGCTAATGGGGCGCAAAGCTTCTAGCGCCCAGGCGCGGCGAAGTTTGCGCCGCTCGCGAAATTAACTAGACATTTTGCGGCGGCGCTAAACACTACCGCCACGATCTCCTGCGCCGGCAGATCATGACGTCACTCGAGTGCGCAACGCCCCGGTATCGCCCCGGAGTGGATATTGAGTGGCGCCCCCTGCCTTACCGCCTGACGCTAGCAACGACAGGTTGAGGGGAGCGTTCTGCAGTCATGAAGGGAAAGGGGGAGCGCTATTTAAAGGTGACCGCTTCCTGCCTTTTATTGTTGGTGCCATTTTTGAACTACGCATTCTGAGAGAGAGAGGGAGAGACTTCTGGAGAGATTCAACGTTGTATGAAGGAGTTTTGGGTACTGAGCAGCACTTTGCAGGTTCATTTTGATTTGCCATTCCTTGTATCGATTTAGCAGAGACTGTGGGGGCTGCACTCTGAGCTCTTTGCCTGGTACTCTCCATTGTTCTTTCCAGCACATTTGATGTGCAGGTCTCTCCAGGCCGAGATTCAAGGCTGCAATGAGCAGGATGTGGATGGAAAGCAAGATTAACCATCCCCTTTAAGAACTGGCCCGTGCCATTGTGTGTGTGTTCCATTGCTGACTGACATTACATGAGCTTCGCCAGCGCTCTGAGGTAGCGCCTCGCTCCTCGGCCTTTGCGCCTTAAGACAGGTGTGAAGCACCTGATATAGCGCTGCAATCACCTCCAGGGGCGATAAAAGTCAAGTTTGCAGTCGGTGGCGATAATTAGCGACAGGCGCTAATATTTGCGCCCGGCCGATAATTGCGCCCCAAATGGGGCGATACTGAATTTCTCCCCCTTAACCTTGAGTAACAGGTTTTGTTTCTTTAATGAAGAAAGGAAGAAACCAGCCAGCTTTGTAATGAAGGAGAGAGCCCGGTAACCTAGGAAGGTAGTCCTTGAATCATAGGAAACAGCTTGTAACATAGGATCATCCTGGAGAGCAAAGATAACCTCAAGCTTCTTTTCTCCGCTACCAACTGTCTCCTTCAACTACTCTCACCTGCTCCCTCCACCCTCACTTACAACAAGTCTGAGAAGCTTATGGACTTCTTTGTCATTAAGATTGAGACCATCTGTTCAGCTACCTCTGCTGCTTCCCTCCTTCTCCTTGCCCACCAAGCAATACTTCCCTACTGCTCTAGCCCTAAACCCACATATATCTCTAGTTTCTCTTTCATTTCCCCATATGTCCTCTCCAAGCTCATCTCCATTAGACTCTCTTCCTGCTCCTTTGACAACATTCCTACTAAACTGCTCACTAAATTTCCTTCTGGCCTCCATGCTAGCTGACATTGTAAATGGTTCCCTTTCCTCAGGAACTGTCCCCTCCCTTTCAAAACTGCCATCAATCCCTCCTGAAAAAAAAAATCCTTGCCCCTTCTGTCCTTGCAAACTACTGCCCCATCTCCAACCTCCCTTTCCTTTCCAAAATCCTTGAATGTTTTGGCGCCGCCCAAATTCGTGCCCATCTTTTCCGCAACACCATGTTTGAATCTCTTCAATGAGGTTTCCTACCCTGCTACAGCACTGAAACAGCCCTAATCAAAGTCATGAATGACATTTTCTGTTGGACTATAACCTGGTGTTGTGCGACTTCTCATTTTCTGTGACTGTGACCATGGTGCATTATCCCTCTTTGTCCACCTGGACTTCTCTGCAGCCTTTGACATGGTTGACCACACCATCCTTTTGCATCGCCTCTTCTCCATCTCGGTGGGACTACCCTTGCTTGGTTCCACTCTTGCCTATCCAGTCGTTGCCAAAGCATCGCCAGCAATGGCTTCTTTTCTCGCCCCCTCATCATTTCCACTGGAGTCTCCAAAGATCTATGCTTGGCTTCCTCCTCTTCCTCACCTACATGCTGCCATTGGTGACATCATCTGCAAACATGGGTTCAAGTTTCACATCCATGCTGACAACACCTAGCTCTTCCTCTTCACCAACTCTCAACCTCTCCACTGCATTTTTTGACATCCAGTCTTGGATGAGCCACAATTTCTCCAGTTAAATATTGGGGAGACAGATGCCAACAACTTCGGTCCCTTACCACCAAATCCAAACCCCTCCTCGGACTCTCTCAGGCTGAACCAGGTTCAGGTAGGCCTCAGACCAGCGTCGACAGCGGGGGAGGAGGAGCCTTTCTTTCTTTCTCTCTCCCACAGAGCGGTCGGCAGCGGGGAAGGAGGGGCGGACCTGGTTGGAGCGGCAGAGGCCTGAGGTGAGTCATTAAAGGGAGGCCGAGGCTAAGGTAGGCCTCAGACCAGCGTCGACAGCGGGGGAGGAGGAGCCTTTCTTTCTTTCTCTCTCCCACAGAGCGGTCGGCAGCGGGGAAGGAGGGGCGGACCTGGTTGGAGCGGCAGAGGCCTGAGGTGAGTCCTTAAAGGGAGGCCCGAGGCTCAGGTAGGCCTCAGACCAGCGTCGACAGCGGGGGAGGAGGAGCCTTTCTTTCTTTCTCTCTCCCACAGAGCGGTCGGCAGCGGGGAAGGAGGGGCGGACCTGGTTGGAGCGGCAGAGGCCTGAGGTGAGTCATTAAACTCACCTACGTGGCCTTTTTCCCCAGCGGGGAAAGAGCTTCGCGGGCTTTTTCAAAGGCAGGGGGCGGGGCCAATTCATTGGTACCCGTATATAGGTGGAGCGGTTGCTAAACCCGAGACACTACACTAGTAGTGACTCCCACCCTCCCACCTCCTCTAACCTTTAGGGGTAGAGGGAATTTAAAAGGTAGGTTCGATTTTATATTTTGTTTTCAGGGACTTAACTCCTGGACCTAAGATAAATAAGTTTAAATTTTAGTAATAAAGTAACATAAGGGTTAAGTCATGACAGGAAGTCTCGGACCCGTTTCATGCTCCTCCTGTGCCATGTGGGAAACCAGGGACACTTCCAGTGTCCCTGACAACTACGTGTGCGGGAAGTGTGTCCAGCTGCAGCTCCTGACAGCCCGCATGGCGGTGCTGGAGCTGCGGGTGGACTCACTCTGGAGTATGCACGATGCCGAGAACTCGGTGAATCGCTCATTTAGTGAGTTGTCCACACCGCAGGTAAAGGCTAGGACAGACAGTGAATGGGTGACCAAGAAGCAGGGCAATATCAGGAAGGTAGTGCAGGAGTCCCCTGTGGTCATCTCCCTCCAAAACAGGTATGCCGCTTTGGATACTGTTGGGGAGATGGCCTACCAGGGGAAGGCACTAGCAGCCAGGTTCATGGCACCATGGCTGGCTCTGCTGCACAGCAGGGCGGGAAAAAGAGTGGTAGGGCTATAGTGATAGGGGACTCAATTGTAAGGGGAATAGACAGGAGTTTCTGTGGCCGCAACCGAGATTCCAGGATGGTATGTTGCCTCCCTGGTGCAAGGGTCAAGGATGTCTCGGAGCGGCTGCAGAACATTCTGAAGAGGGAGGGTGAACAGCCAGCTGTCGTGGTGCATGTAGGTACCAACGATATAGGTAAAAAGCGGGAAGAGGTCCTACAAGCAGAATTTAGGGAGCTAGGAGCTAAATTAAAAAGTAGGACCTCTAAGGTAGTAATCTCTGGATTGCTACCAGGGCCACGTGCTAATCAGAATAGAGAGAACAGGATAGTGAGATTGAATACGTGGCTTGAGCAGTGGTGCAGGAGGGAGGGATTCAAATTCCTGAGGCATTGGAACCAGTTCTGGGGAAGTGGGACCTGTACAAAAGGGACGGTCTGCACTTGGGCAGGACTGGAACCGATGTCCTCGGGGTAATATTTGCTAAAGCAGTTCGGGAGGATTTAAACTAATATGGCAGGGGAATGGGAACCTATGTAGCGAAACAGGGGGAAGTAATATGCAGTCAGAAACAAATGTTAGAAGGGTGAGAAACAATAGGGGAAGGCCGAGTAAACAAAGGCAAGAAACACAAAGGGCCATACTAAATCATAAGTCTAAAAGGACAAAGGATGTTAATAAAACAAGCCTAAAGGCTCTGTGTCTTAATGCAAGGAGTATCCGTAATAAGGTGGATGAATTGACTGTGCAAATAGATGTTAATGGATACGATGTGATTGGGATTACAGAGACGTGGCTCCAGAACAATCAAGGCTGGGAACTGAACATCCAGGGGTATTCAACATTCAGAAAGGATAGAATAAAAGGAAAAGGGGGTGGGGTAGCATTGCTGGTTAAAGAGGAGATTAATGCAATAGCTAGGAAGGACATCAGCTTGGAGGATGTGGAATCAATATGGGTTGAGCTGCAGAACACCAAAGGGCAGAAAACGTTAGTGGGAGTTGTGTACAGACCTCCAAACAGCAGTAGTGAGGTGGGGGAGGGTATGAAACAGGAAATCAGAGGTGCGTGCAAAAAAGGCACGGCAGTTATCATGGGTGACTTTAATATGCATATAGATTGGGCTACTCAAACTGGAAGCAATACGGTGGAGGAGGATTTCCTGGAGTGTTTAAGGGATGGTTTCCTAAACCAATATGTTGAGGAACCAACTCGAGGGGAGGCCATCCTGGACTGGGTGTTGTGTAATGAGGAGGGACTAATCAGCAATCTTGTGGTACGAGGCCCCCTGGGGAAGAGTGACCATAGTATGGTGGAGTTCTACATTAGGATGGAGAAGGAAACAGTTAAGTCAGAGACCATGGTCCAGAACTTAAATAAGGGCAACTTTGAGGGTATGAGGCGTGAATTGGCGAGGTTAAATTGGCAAGCGATATTTAAGGGGCTATCAGTGGAAGGGCAATGGCAGACATTTAGAGATCGCATGGATGAACTACAACAATTGTACATCCCGGTCTGGCATAAAAATAAAAAAGGGAAGGTGGCTCAACCATGGCTAACAAGGGAAATCAGGGATAGTATTAAAACCAAGGAAGTTGCATACAAATTGGCCAGAAGTAGCAGCAAACCCGGGGACTGGGAGAACTTCAAAACTCAGCAGAGGAGGACGAAGGGTTTGATTAGGGCAGGGAAAATAAAATATGAAAGGAAGCTTGCAGAGAACATTAAAATGGACTTCAAAAGCTTCTATAAATATGTAAAAAGAAAGAGGTTAGTAAAAACAAACGTAGGTCCCCTGCAGTCGGAAACAGGGGAAGTCGTAATGGGGAACAAGGAAATGGCAGATCAATTGAACAAGTACTTTGGTTCGGTGTTTACTGTGGAGGACACACACAACCTGCCGGAAATAAAAGGGGTCAGAGGATCTGGTAAGAGGGAGGAGCTGAGGGAAATCCTTATTAGTCGGGAAAAGGTATTGGGGAAATTGATGGGACTGAAGGCTGAAAAATCCCGGGGCCTGATGGTCTGCATCCCAGAGTACTTAAGGAGGTGGCCTTGGAAATAGTGGATGCATTGACGATCATTTTCCAACATTCCTTAGACTCTGGATCAGTTCCGATGGAGTGGAGGGTGGCCAATGTAACCCCTCTTTTTAAAAAAGGAGGGAGGGAGAAAGCAGGGAATTATAGACCGGTCAGCCTGACATCGGTCGTGGGTAAAATGATGGAAGCAATCATTAAAGATGTCATAACAGACCATTTGGAAAGTGGCGACATGATAGGTCCAAGTCAGCATGGATTTGTGAAAGGGAAATCATGCTTGACAAATCTTCTGGAATTTTTTGAGGATGTTTCCAATAGGGTGGACAGGGGGTAACCAGTAGATGTGGTGTATTTGGACTTTCAGAAGGCCTTCGACAAGGTCCCACACAAGAGATTGGTGAGCAAAGTTAAAGCACATGGGATTGGTGGTAATGTGTTGACGTGGATTGAGAACTGGTTGGCACACAGGAAACAAAGAGTAGGAGTAAATGGGTACTTTTCAGAATGGCAGGCAGTGACCAGCGGGGTACCGCAGGGTTCGGTGCTGGGACCCCAGCTGTTTACATTATATATTAATGATTTGGACGAAGGGATTAAATGTAATATCTCCAAATTTGCGGATGACACTAAATTGGGAGGCAGTGTGAACAATGAGGAGGATGCTAGGAGGCTACAGAGTGACTTGGACAGGTTGGGTGAATGGGCAAATGTATGGCAGATGAAGTACAATGTGGATAAATGTGAGGTTATCCACTTTGGTGGTAAAAATAGAGAGGCGGACTATTACCTGAATGGTGGCAGATTAGGGAAAGGGGACGTGCAACGAGACCTGGGCGTCATGGTACATCAGTCACTGAAGGTGGGAATGCAAGTGCAGCAGGCAGTCAAGAAAGCAAACGGAATGATGGCCTTCATAGCAAGGGGATTTGAGTACAGGAGTAGGGAGGTGATGCTACAGTTGTACAGGGCCTTGGTGAGGCCACACCTGGAGTATTGTGCGCAGTTTTGGTCTCCTAACTTAAGGAAGGACATTCTTGCTATTGAGGGAGTGCAGCGAAGGTTCACTAGATTGATTCCTGGGATGGCCGGACTGACATATCAAGAAAGATTGGGTCAACTGAACTTGTATCCTCTGGAGTTCAGAAGAATGAGGGGGGATCTTATAGAGACATTTAAAATCCTGACTGGTTTAGACAAATTAGATGCGGGCAGAATGTTCCCAATGGTAGGGAAAACTAGAACCAGGGGTCACAGTCTAAGGATTAAGGGGAAGCCATTTAGGACTGAGCTGAGGAGGAACTTCTTCACCCAGAGAGTGGTGAATCTATGGAATTCTCTTCCACAGAAGGTTGTTGAGGCCAGTTCGCTAAATATATTCAAAAGGGAGTTAGATATAACACTCACAACTAAGGGGATCAAGGGGTATGGCGAGAAAGCAGGAATGGGGTACTGAGGTAGCATGTTCAGCCATGAACGCATTGAATGGCGGTGCAGGCTCGAAGGACCGAATGGTCTACTCCTGTACCTATTTTCTATGTTTCTATGTTTCTATGTTTCAAATCTCGGAGTCTTATTCAACCACAAGCTGAGTGTCCAACTCCACATAATTTCTATCGCAAAGACATCCTACTTCCAACTCCATAGCATTGCCTGCTTCTGCCCTTACCTCAGCCTGTCTGCTCCTGAAATGTTCATTCATGCCCTCGTCACCTCCAGACTTGACAATTTCAATGATCTTCTGGATGACCTCCCAACCTCCAACCCAGTAAACCTCAGTTCATCCAAAACTCTGTTGCCCATATCTTATCCCACACCATCCCACCAGGCCCCAGAAGGAAGGATTAGGCCTCACCTGCTCTGGGCTTCCCCAAACCCACCCCATCACAAGGACCTCTGGAAACTCCCTCCCCGTGACTTAACTGAGTGCCGAGAACCGTACCTTTGGCCCACGGTGGCAGCCTCTGCTACCTGACACTGAGCTCCCGACCACAGGCCAGCTGCTGCTTCCCACCAGTTTCGGGCGGGAATCTGACTGAGGCTGTACAGATGAGGCACGAGAGTTAACATTTCTTGGGCCTCATGCTGCCTTGATCAGGAAAGTTTGCTGCCCTTCTCAGCTCCCGCCCGCCCCAAATTAAAATTGGGGCCGCAGAAACCAAATGCAGCTCAGCAGCAGAAGCCCCTTCTCCACCTCCTTCCCTCCCCCCTCCCCCCCCCCCCCCCAAAAAAAAACACAGTAAAATTGAGATTGTGAGCTGTCTGGGAGAGTGCAGATGGAGCATAGGGTATAATACTCAATAAAACATTTCAAAATTTAATTTATTTATTTTTTAAATACATTTGCAAATGTTGAGTAGGTTTGCTCTTTTTGTAACTATCATATTGCTGTAGTTTTGATATTTCATTTTCAAATTCCCTTAGAATCAAGTTTTATGAGTAACCGTTTGTATGCTGCTCTTTTCAGGGGTTGTTAAGAAACCTGCCATTCAAGTCATAACCTAGCCCTGTTGTCTTATCACTTGAATGTAATTTTATTGCATGGCTTATCCAGTCATTCAAGGCTTCATATGATGCTAACAGCCACTGTGCTGCAATGCAAATATAAATTACATTTGCCGTCGAGAAATCACATTTGTTCTTTTCTGATGTTGTGAAATTTGAACCCGCTGCCCTTAAAGAAGAAATCAATTCAAACATATTTGCTTCTGATTACACATAGTTGTTGCCTGTCTCAGATGGGAGATCGCCTCTCACAACAAACAACAGACATTGTAGGTAATTCTGTTGCATTTGATTAATTCAACTCAAGATTGCTGATAAAATACAAGTAGCCTCTAATATTTTTAGCATAACTCTTTTGTTGCGTTTCAAACATTTCTTTTAAAACTATTGAAAATTAAAGTGTTGCTGTGTGGAGTTTCATATTTCCTTTAATTCATTTTCAACAGTTCTCATTATTTTTATGAGACAGCAAGGAAAGTAGTGATTTTTTATGCAGGGGTCGAAATACACAGGCCGCGATTTTGCTAACCTTAGCGGGTCCGTGGCGGGCAATGTCGGTGGCGGGTCCCGACCCCGCTGCTGTCTCCCGACCCCACTGCTGTCTCCATCCCAGCCTCTGAAATGATTTTCCCTACATTGGGCTTGTTATGCTCGCCCAGCGTGTTTCCCGGCCAATTAGAGGAAGACGGTCTGGTGATGTCATTTGATGACTCATCGTCAGCCGGTTTCCTTAAAGGGACCATGGCCAACTTTATTTTCACTTTTGTGCTGTCAGTGTTCTACAGCATTGAGGTGCTGCAAATACTGACAAGCACTGCACAAAGGCACAGGGCTGCACCCAGGCTCTCCCGTGACTCCCTCCATATGCAGGGAGGTCCTCTTCCCTTCCCATGGGCGGAAGAGACCTATTCAAGAGATCAACACAGCCTGGTTGCACATTGCAGAGGAGGGCACAAGCAATGATGTGGTCAGGAGGACCTGTGTGCAGTGCAGCAAACCTTTCAATGATCTCAGTAGATCACAAAACGTTAGTACAATGCCACACTCAATCTCATCCTGCTGTGCCTCTCATCACAACCACATCACTCTGCCTTCCCTACCCTACTGCTGCACATCCTTACTCACACCACCTTACCTCGGACCTCCACCCATCCCTCTCTATCTACATTATCACATCCCCCTCTCACTAGCCACCCCTCACACTCCCCCTCATCCTAGTGCAATCATACCTACTAACAACACACAAGGGTAGGCACTTGGGTGTTTTATGCAATGTTCATGTAAAGTTTCTGTTAATGTGGTGTCAAACATTGAAACCTTTATTTTCAACACTTTGTGTTCTTGGACAGATTTGTGTGCACCTTTGGAAGTGGCTTAGTGAGTTGCAGTGAATGGTGAGACATAACGGTACCCCCCGCAATGGTGATGAGTGTGAAAGGAATG
The DNA here is from genome assembly GCA_030390025.1 of Squalus acanthias. NCBI lineage: Eukaryota > Metazoa > Chordata > Chondrichthyes > Squaliformes > Squalidae > Squalus > Squalus acanthias. Next base: position 42,764,191 of record CM059442.1, read on the forward strand.
GCTTGGGCATTGTAGGGATGCTTTATGGTGTTCGTGTGGGGTGGTGCCACCCTGGCGCTTCAAGTGGCAGCCAGGGTATACAGCGTCAAGTGAAGTAAATCTGGCCATGGTGAGGCCATCCCTGGCCTCCCGGACTGCAATGTGGTCGGGTGCTGATGCCCTCTGTCCTGTGCAACATCAGGTGGTTGCGGAGAAGGTTGGTGGCGTTGTTGTTGGTACTGCTGGTGTGCCTGCTGCTGCTGGTGTTGGGTCTGATCATGGTGGGATTCTGAGGACCAATGTGAGAGAGTATAAAGGGCACCCATGCTGATGGAATAGGTGGCAGGTGAAGTAGAGATGACAGAAGCGATCTGTCAATGGTGGGAGAGGTAATGAGGTCAGACCGGATGGAGACTTGTGTAAAGTCTTGCAACATGGTGATTCTGTTGTGAGGAAAAGTTTGTGGCTGAGGGAAGGTATCTCTGTAAGGTGGGAGTGTTTACTGTACATTTGAAGCTGTCAACTCAACAGCTGATTCAATGGCCACTGAACTCCCGCCTCAGCTTGACAGACGTGGTCCACGTCCAGCGTGGACCCCGTAGGTGAGCTGTCAAATGCAGAAGGTGAACTGAAATTTATTCTTTAGTGGCTCTAAAGAAGCCACTAATTACCTGAATTGGGTCCCCCGCTGTGAACCCGCCGCTACGTGTCGGGTCTGCTCAGCGCTGACAGACCCACATCGGGGAAAGGCGCGTTCACAGCGGGGTCCTGACTCGCTGGGGGAAAAAAAATACTTTCCCACCCGACCCGCCACCGATCGTGCCCGCTGACCCCTGGAAAATCCAGCCCACCGTAGTTGGGTAAAATATAGCCTGGGCTACCAAAATATTATGTAAAACCTTAATCGCTTAATTGGCTTTCTAAATCTACCCTTGTGAGGATTTTTTGTTATATTAGTGAATATGTGATTTTTATCACCGCCTACTGAAAATGTGCTGAATTTTTTAATGAAGTACATATTGGAACAGACTTCTGTTGCTGCAGGAATGACCTATTCTGCTGTGAAAATCCACTATTTCCATGTTTTTATCAGGCAAAGCTGTTCTTGCCTTTAGAATATAGCCAAGGGGAGAACAAGAGATGACATGGTTCCCTTATGGTTATGTGAGTGGAAACATATTTAATAGTTTCCTTCTGAGTGGAAAGGATTAAAAGTTGTGCAAATCCTTTTCCCCAATGGTCAACAAGGCATCCTGGGAAGGACATGCATGTGTTGGTACATAGTGGATAATTTAGGACCGGTGTAGGGTTGCATGGTGATGCGAGTTCACCAGCATTATGTTCAAGCAGACATAGCTGTAAATAGTACCTATTCAATCTTACACAAGGGGGACATTCAAGATCTAAGATGTGGTGCAGAGTACAGCTACAAGACTGAACCCCAGCATGAGGACCGAGTTATGAGGAAGGACTGAAAATCTCTGGGGGTGAAATTGGGTATCGCCCCGTTTGGGGCGCTAACTTCTGAAATTTTGAAAGTTTATCGCCAGGCGCTAAGGATTCTGAACTTCTACTAAATTGGGTATTAGCGCCCCAGGAAGGAAGTGGGGCGCTAAATCAAGCGCTAATCACCTTAGTGGGGCGCTACCGCCAGAGCGCTACTGAATTTCAGGTGCAATATATTCAGCATTGATCCTTCACACTGGTTCCTTCCAGCTCTTAAAGCAGATGCTCATTTTCAGCATTGCTGGCAACTGAATCCCCTGATGGCTATGGCTGTTCCCACTTCCAGGGACAGAGCTGGTCAAGAGCGTCCTGCAAGGCCACCTGTAGTCTCTGGCACCGACACTCAGCAGCCTTCCACCAGCCCTGCTGCAGCCACTGGGGAGTCACTACATAGGAGCACTAGATTAGCAAAGGGGACTGAAAAGAGGGGCGGCAAGGGTTTGCACAAGGGTGATTAGTCAATATTGTTGCTATATATATGTGGTTAATGGTTTTTGATAAATTTATTACTGGAATGTTGCAGATTTGGTGCTGTGTCTCATTTCAGTTCTGGGGTGTGGTATGGAATCACAAAGTGATGAAATGATGGTGACGTGCTCAGCAACCGGAAAGAGGACTCGAAGTCACTGGAAACGAAGTCTGATGAGGTGGTCACGTTGCAGAACGCCGATTGAGTGGCTGCCTTCTCTGTCGCTGCTGTTCATCCTGCTGTTCCTCCTGCTTCTCTTCTTCTTCCTCCTCATCCTCCTCCTCCTCATCCTCCTCCTTCTGAGGTGATGCAGCTATGCCTGGTCGCAATGGCTGCGCCCTCATAATGACCAAGTAGTGCAGCATGCAGCAGACGATGACGAAAAGTGACACCCACTCAGCTGAGTGCCGGAGGGCTCTTCCCGAGCGGTCAAGGCAGCGGAACTGTTGCTTGAGCACTCCGATGGTCTGCTCAATGATGTTCCTGGTGGCAGCATGGCTCTCATTATATGATTGCTAGGCACAAGTGTTGGGATTGCGGAGGGGAGTCATGAGCCAGGTGGAGAGCGAATAGCCCTTGTCTCCCAGCAGTCAGCCGCAAGCTTGATGTGGTGGCTGGAATACATCTGGCACACTGGTCTGGCGCAGGATGAAGGCACCAATCACACCTCAGGATTTGCATAAAAATATGAACTGGCAACCAGACTATTAAAGTTCTGTTATCAGCATTGTTTGAGTATGTGTCACTCGAAGAATGCAGATGCACTCATACAAGTCTGAGCACATTTTCAGAAACCTTGCAGCATGGTTTTCAAATTGTAGTCTATAAAACAACACATTACAATGCATTACAGTACATTGCAAAATTAGTAGGAATTCGCTCCCAACAGGAAGATAATGCAAGCCAGCTCCCATGTTTTTCTGTGAATGGTATTAGTGCCTCTGTAGCATAGAAAATATAGATTTTTTAAATTTATATATTTAATCTTCATCAGAGTGCTATATGTCAATGCTGGAAAATGGGCCACTTTTCCATATTTTGCAGATGCTCCCAAGGCAAGTGAATTTTTCTATTTTTCACATCAGCCACTCTGATGGTTTCTGAGTAAAGCTGACAGTTTAGCATCAATTTATGCGTAGTCCTGTTCTGTGGGATTGAGCACACTCATCCAGAGTACACCCAGAGCCTTGTGCTCCATATTTTTATACAAATCCTGAGGTGTGATTGGTGCAGTTGCAGATCTGCTGATATTTATGCTGATGTTTGGAACAAAATCAACAAAGACAGCAGTTTCATGGGATCTATGACCACCAGTCCTCCACTGACAATTGAAGTCACATTCCTTTGCATCGGTTAACTAAAATATACCTGGAATTTATTTTATTCTTGTTTGTATTTTAAGTTGCTTTGGACTGTTAAGCATTGTGATTATAATTTTTTTGCTCTGTTCCATGATTACCATGTAGGTCTTGATCTGTGCTACTTTCAAAGGCATGAAAATTAAACCTGGTTCAATGGGGAAGCCAACTCCGGCATTTAATGTGCAGGTAAGCACTGTCTTTTTGATATCTTTTAAATTACCATTATAGATCCAAATCCTGAGCTGCAATGTTTTTTTCAGATCTCTAACTGGTTTTGAAACATGTTTTGATAGGCTTTCTTAGTTTAGGTTTTTTTCCTCAAATTTTACCTTACAACTTTTGTCCCTTTCCTGAAGGCAGCTGATGGGGGTATAGTTCCACCAAGACAAGACAACATAAACAGTGACATCTGCTGGAAGTGTGTGTGTGGTGATGTTGGGTGTGGATAAGACTAGACCTCGCTGTGGTGCCTGAAGCGCCCCCAGTCCCCCACCACCTCCAACCGGTCAGGCACAAAACTTACACATGAAGAATGCAAAAATGCCCCCTGGGTAAAGGAGGAAAATTGGAGGGGACCATTAATCAAAATGCATAATTATATTAATATTCCTTCATAGAATTAGAGAAAGATACAGCACAGAAGGAGGCCATTTGGCCCATCGTGCCTGTGCCGGCTCTTTGGTAGAACCATCCAACTAGTGCCACTCCCGTGCCCTTTCCCCATAGCCCTGCAAATATTTTCCCTTCAAGTATTTATCCAATTCCTTTTTGAAAGTTACTGTTGAATCTGCTACCACCCTTTCAGGCAGTGCATTCCAGATCACAGCGCACTGCGTAAAAAAAAAGTTTCCTCAAGTCGCCTTAAATCAGCTTGAATCTGTGTCCTCTGGTTACCAACCCTTCTGCCACTGGAAACAGTTTTAACTCAACAGTTTTATGAGATATGCACCTTCCAATCTGTAATTAAAAAAAAGCTTACATTTGTATAGTACCTTGCAGATCCTCAGGGCATCCCAAAGCACTTAACAGCCAACAAATTACTTTTATTGTAGTAATTCACTGTAGTTCCTCGGTGTTATGTAAGAAACACATCAGTCAATTTGTGCACAGTAACATGCCATTAACACCAATGACTCAAATGACCAATTAATCTGGTTTGGTGGCGGGATAAATGTTGACTATAACATCTCCCCTGAAGTGTCAGCCTAGATTATGTACTCAAATCCTAGAATGGGGCTTGAAACACACAACCTTCTAATTCAGTGGTGAGCCAAGCTGGCATGAATAATTAAGGTTTAAATTCTAAGTACAATGACAGAGACTGTAGGGTTGATTTCACCCCTGCCCACCTGGCGGGAATGGTGCGGACAGAGGGTTAAGGTGGCGGGGGGGTGGGGGGACGGGACACACCACATTCCTAATGCGTTCCCATCTGAACTTACCGGAGATCGAGCATGGGAGGGCTGCCCATCCCAAGCAGGCAGCGGCATACTTTACATGGAAAAGTCGCAGCCTAATGACGTCATTGGTGCTGCGACTCCAATTTAACTTGAAATCAAAGGAGTCCCGCACGGTGCCAAACCTGCCAGCAGAACCTAACAGGAGGCAGCAGAGTGGCCAGTAGAGGCCAAGGTAAGTTATATTTTTTTTAATTTCCGTGAGGCTTCCTTCAGAAAACCGGAACACCATTAGTCAATGTATGTGGTAACACTGTCAGGAAAAGCAATGCTTCACAGCAAATCTGAACTAAAGGGCACTCCTATTGAGGGGTAAGACTAATTGAGAGTCCTAGAAATTGTTATTTCTGCTGCCAGTTGCACCTTTTTAGAATTCTTGTTATTTGTTTCAGATTATTGATGAGAATTGCAATGTGGTTCCTCCTGGAGTGGAAGGTGAAATTGCCATTCAAGTGAAGCCTGTTAGACCCTTCAGCCTCTTTTCTGGATACATTGTACAGTAATCCTGTTTCAAGTACTTAGCTGAAATCTTTCTAAATTGTCCAAATGTATAACTATTTTATGTAACATACAATGTGACGTTTTTTGATTTAGTGAGGCTGCTTAATTAGTGTTGAATTATGCAGTGGAACTATGGTAAGATTTACCCAACTCACTTTACTTGGGACCCTTGAACCAACAGATTGGAAGCATGTTTCCTATCCTTGGCAGGTCTCAATGTGCTAACCTACTTTTCCTGACACAGTAGCATATATTTTCCTGTTAGGTCACTGACCAGGTAGGAATCAGGTGGTGCGTATTTAGCACATGCCCGACTGTGTGGTAACCTCAGCTGAACTTTTGGCACCAGCCTGATTTAATAATGTGAGCAAACTCCCGGTCTTCTGATTCAGTACTTTTTGTTTATGGGTGATAAAGTTTAAAGAAGAACATCATTGTTGGTATTTTGCAAGCAGGGAGCTGATAAATACTTGCCAAATGTCTGTAAGACGCAAAGTCATCCCCAGGATGCTCTTCCAGGTCGAGCAAATGCACCAGAGAAAGGGGATCTATTTAAGGACTGACCATCACTAAGTACACAGATGAACTGTTCAGAATGTATGGGAGGTGACCATGAATGTAAATGCACTCTATTCAGTGGACTTGGATGCAGCGCCGCAGCAAGGGCAATGACCTCACCAGGTCAGACATGGTAGAATAACCCACCATCACCATATATTAAAAGAGAGTGCTAAGCATGCATGGCAAATAGAGTTACTTCCCAGTCACACCCTTATTAATTGAGACCATGCATTCAGCTGCCTCTGTCGTATCCACCCTCCCCCTTGCCCACCAAGCCAATTCTCCCCCAAGGTTTCCCCCTACGCTAGCACTGAACCTGCATCTTTTTCTAATTGATCTCCTATCTCCCTCATGTCCTCTCCAAGCTCATCTTGTTCTTGAAGTCCACCTCCTGCTCTCTTGACCCCATTTCCATTAAACTGCTGACCACACAAATTTCTTTCCTGATGCCCATGCTAACTGATATTGTAAATAGTTCCTTCTCATCAGGTACTGCCCCCTCCCTTTCAAAGTCATTACCCCTTCCATCTGCATATTAAATTTCCCTACCTATTCCTTTTAATACCCTAGGGTGGAAACCATCAAGCCCTAGAGATTTTTCAACCTTAAATCCCATTATTTTCTCCAATACCATAAAAAAAAAATTAAATCCACTACGTATCTCCCCTAGATTTATTTTTAGGTTTCTTTTGAACCACTGGTATTCCTCCATTCCTCCTCCTAATAACAAATAGAGAATGATTGCCATAAGAACACCCCAATGGGGAACAACAAAATGGCTGTGCCAAAACTGTCGCGCAAACTCTTTTCGGCAACTGACTTGGAAATAATAAAATGCAGCAAAAGAAGGAAACAGGAAAAGAAAAATGCAAAAGTACTGATGTAACTTACTATCTATCCATTTAAATTACTTTTGAATCAAAGGCATGAAGTTATGAAGGAGCGCAATTCCAGCATTTCAAACATGAAATAATGGGAATTTTGCAGTGAGAAGCCACCAAAACCCGGACTGGAAATGCACGTCATGCTTACGCAGGATTTTTGCCGTACTTCTGGAGAGTTACCCTGATTACACCTATGTATGGGGCATTAACATAAAATCTACCCTGATTACTTTCATTGTATCTTTGAATCTGTTTTCTTATATGATTAAGAATCAGGATCATAAACAAGAATCCATAGAGGCAAAGTCCCTACCTCATTTTTTTTTTGACTACCATCACTCCCAGCTAATTGACGAATGCAACAGAAATCCTTCAAAAGGCAATAAGGATTTCTTATGAATCAGTCTTACAGGGAAGCCCCACTGACTGTGCTGCACAGCAGGGCATGTCTGAACTGAAATCTTCCCTTGTAAAACATGAGATGGCAGTTACAGACAGGCCTTTTTATTATTATTCTAAAGCAGCAGTATTTCAAAAAGAGCACAGTACAAAGGATTTATCACATCCAAGCCTGGTAAATGTTCCAAGCTGAGAGTTTATTGGACATTTGAACACTTGTGCGGGAAAATACCATTGAAAATTAAAACGACATTTCCACAACTAATGCATCACAGTGCCCAAGAGTCACAAAGCAGCTACAACTAATTTTCATAGACTATAAAAATACTCTCATTAAAATTCCTCTTTTTTGGGTTGAAAACCTACCATGCATTATAAATAAAATATATGCCCCAGCCAGCCATGTGATAGCATAAATATCTCCAATAATGCGCTGCCTCAGCTGTGCCGATATATATTCATGGCTGACCATGATATATGAGGGACGATTTTCCTCTGCCCTGCTGCCAAATAAAAAAAAAGGTGCAATGCAGAGGAAAAGTGGGTGTTAATCCTTTGCTCCTCTTTTGCTACTGAATAGAACTGCACATAAACTTCCTGTACTGCTTCTGCTGTCTGCACCTGAAGAGATCGCAGCATTATAAGTTTCATGCAAATAAATATCAGAGACCTTTGCACTCAGACTTCCTCTAACAGTACCAGATGCAGTTCAGGGGCAGAATGCTCGCAGAAAAACCTGGTGCTACTGATTGCAGAGCTGCTGTTTCGGCGTTATCTGTCTTAAGCAACAGTCTGGTATTGTCAGGAAAGATCTTTATTTTTGACTTTTTGATTAAAAGGTGGGTTTGCTATTTCTCTACTTGTTGCAGAATGCAGTTAGTCGTTTACACTCACTGTGCCCTCTCTTGTGATGTGGTTTATTTGGAGGCAGACGAGGGGAAACAGCCACAAGCCTCCTGGCAGCTGCTGAACTAATTCACCCAGCCATGAGCATCTGTCTCCCTACCACAGAGTAGGCACCCCTCCACCATACAATTGCTCCATGTCATCTGGAATAAAAATATCATCCACAGTCAATCCAGCACCCTCCCCCATTCCTGTAGCATCAATCTACATACCTATACAGGTTTTCCCTGTTCCTCCATCTATGCTTGGCACAATGGTACCACCTTCTTACCAGCTCCCTCCAAGGCAGATTGTAGGGGCATCTGGACTGCTGCTTGGGGTGGTGCCGTCATCCCAGCCACAGTACAGCAGCATGCACTCATTCAGAGTACACAATTTTAAAACTGCTGGCATGCAAATCACAGCTTCTGGGACACATGCATTAATTTTAAAACTTACCATTCTTCATCAGACAGTGTACAGACAATAATCCGACCCCATTACCTACAATTAAAAAAATTCTTCTGGTTCTCCCATGGGGTTTGAACAGTGCCTGCACCTATAATGGTGCTGGTGGGGATGTTGGCCTGAGCGAGAACACTGACGTTGGTGCGCCTATCCTGCCAATGGATTTGCAGGATCTTGCGGAGGCAGCGTTGGTGGTACCTCTCCAGTGCTTTGAGGTGCCTGCTGTACATGGTCCATGTCTCTGAGGCATACAGGAGGGTGGGTATCACTACTGCTCTGTAGACCGTGAGCACCAACGTCAGTGTTCTCGCTCAGGCCAACATCCCCAGCATCGAAGCTTTGACTACGCTCAATCAGCTCCGATGGACGGGTCACATCGTCCGCATGCCCGATACGAGACTCCCAAAACAAGCGCTCTACTCGGAGCTCCGACACGGCAAGAGAACCCCAGGTGGGCAGAGGAAACGCTTCAAGGACATCCTCAAAGCCTCCTTGAAAAAGTGCAACATCCCCACTGACACCTGGGAATCCCTGGCCCAAGACCGCACAAAGTGGAGGAGAAGCATCCGGGAAGGTGCCGAACACCTCGAGTCTCTTCGCCGGGAGCAAGCAGAAGCCAAGCGCAAGGAGCGCACGTCAACCCAAGCACCCCACCCACCCGCCCCTTCAACCACCGTCTGCCCCACCTGTGACAGAGACTGTAGGTCCCACATTGGACTCATCAGTCACCTGAGAACTCATTTTTAATGTGGAAGCAAGTCATCCTCGGTTCCGAGGGACTGCCTAAGAAGAAGAATGGTGCAGATGTCTTTAAGGCCGAGTATGTGCCCAGACTTCTTCTGTCCCCATGTCTGTGGCCAAAAGTGAACTCATGTGGTGTCTCCTTTATTTAAATGAAGCCCGAGAGTACGTTCAGACCTCAGCTCCTGAACAGCAGCAGGAGAGGAAGATCAGCCCAGTTATTATTTACACCCTGTTCTGACCAGTATACCATAAAAACAGCATTAAGGACAAGTGGTAAAGACTAGATTTAAGAAGTTATCCATTGGTCATTAAACTTTGTACAGACCTGACCTCAATATAGGTCTTCGGTATTTCAAATGGTTTTCTTAGCACCCTGGTATGTGTGTCTTTATCCCTAAAATTATAACTATCCTATATAGAAAAAATAAGGCTCATATTAAAGGGAATTAATTTTATTAACCATAAAGCATATGTGTTTTTTTTTAATTATTATGAGATTGCTTTTGAACTTTGAGCTGCTTTATTTATACATTGCTAGGATGATCCACAAAGAACTGCCTCAGTCCTACGAGGGGACTATTTTCTGACTGGAGACCGTGGTCAAGTGGATGAGGATGGATATATCTGGTTTCTGGGAAGAGCAGATGATTTAATTTTATCAGCTGGGTAAAGTGAACAAATTATCCACATTTTATTTACTCAATGTTTCACTGTTGTGCTTAGCATGGCAGTTGTATTGTACTTTACAATGCAAAGAGAATCCTTGGGTATTTGTTAATTTACTAAATATTACAAATTATGGCCGTAATTTTCCCATTGCAGAGCGTGCGGGTTTGGGGGTGAGTCGGCAGTAAAAATCCCGGAAATAACAAGCGTGTCGGGAACCTGCCGTCATCCTGCCCCCTCGCGCATTTAACTCGGGCGGCTTTGAAGATGCAACATGAACCCGATTGGCAGAGGCGGGAGACCTCATTGAAATCATTAATTGCTTGTTGAAAGACCCTTAAGAGTGAATTTAACGCCAGCATTTGAGTTTTACTGCAGGAGCACGGGAATCACGGAAGTCGGGTACCTCGCCTGTGAAGGGGAGGTGGAAGTTCAGTGGCCAATGGCAAGTTCATTCATTGACAGCTGGGAAAAGCACATAAATACTGCAACATTACACCTCATGACTTGCCTCATGGAAAGGCTCTTGCTGATTCTATTTTGTCCACAGGTTTTGGTGTCTGCAGCTTGCAGGTCATTTTTGAAACCTCAGAAGCCACTCTCACCACATTGCTACTCACGATCACAAAATTGAGGGATTAGCCCTCTGATCTCCACTTTGCCTGCCATCTATTACTTCAGCATGGGTGCCGCTAATACTGTCTCACCTTGGTTCTCAGAATCGGATCAAGATAAGCCCCACCACCAACAACACCAGACACACCAGCAGCAGCAACCACAACAGCTGCCTTCTCCTCAATGACCTGATGCTCCACAGGAGAGAGGGGGGCACCAAAGGGCTGCAGCGCGCCGGAGGTGATACCCCCAACATAGGGTATATAGGCAGAGGATGAGCTTCTTCAACATGACTAAGCACCGGTGTTTCAGGAGGCTCAGGCTATTGTGCCATTTAGTCGCAGACATTGGTAGCTTGCTGGAACAAGACCTGCTGCCCAGAGGTCCTGGCGGACACTCCTTACCAGTGGCTGTCAAAGTCACCACCGCCCTCAACTTCTTCGCCTCAGGCTCCTTCCAGGGATCTGCAGCAGACATTTGCAGGATCTCGCAGTCGGCCGCCCACAGATACATCACCCAGGTGACCGATGCCATGATTCACAAGTCAGTCAATTATATCAACTTTGCTACTGATGAGGCCAGTGTTACTGAGCAGGCACCCAGCTTTGCGGCTCTGGCTGACTTCCCACAGGTGCAGGGCATCATCGACTGCACACATGTGGTCATGAAGGCACCCCATCATCACCCAGGAGTGTTTTTGAACCGCAAAGGCTTCCACTCCCTCAATGTACAGCTCGTCTGCAACCATAAAAAGATGATTATGCATGTGTGCGCCAGATTCCCTGGCAGCTGTCATGACTCTTTTATGCTGCGCTAGTCCATCCTCCCTCAGCTCTTCGCACCTCCAAACAGACTTACCAGCTGGCTGCCTGGAGACAAGGGCTATCCACTGAAGACGTGGTTCATGACACCCCTGAGGAGGCCAAGTACTCAGGCCAAGAAGCGTTATGAGAGCCACATGTCCACCAGATGTGTCATAGAGCAAGCAATAGGCATGCTGAAGATGCGCTTTGGATGCCTTGACCGATCTGGAGGAGCCCTTCAATACGCACCAGCCAGGGTCTCCAGAATCATCATTGTCCACTGCGCGCTGCCCAACATAGCGCAGCAGCGAGGATTGGAGCTGGAGGAGGAGCAAGGCACACAGCATACAGCCTCTTCAGAGGAGGAGGCGGTGGAGGAGGAAGACCAGGAGGAGGAACCTGAGGTGCAGATGGCACCAGCAGCAGCAACGCACATTGCTGCCCAGGATGGCCTCATCATGGCCAGATTTATTTAACAATGCAACCACATTGGTGCCACATTCTATACTAAGTTCCCCCCACCCCTCCGAGCAACACCATAAAGCATCCATACAATGACCAAGCCATTCCTCTCAACCAAAGCCCTAGTGCTCGAGGTTGAGTAATGTGACCCGCCGTCAATCAAGACGACTTTAACCTCTGACCCGCCTCCAAACCCGCCCTCTGAGCAGCGGCAAAATCGCGGCCGAAGTGTTATAAGAATGGGTAACGTTACCATCATGCACATGATGACATTTCACTAGCTGCTGACATCAGTCACCATATGAGTGACTGTTGTATGCCATGTGGCTTTATGAGATGTGATTCTGTCACCAGGTTGCTGGGATGTCCATATCTCTCCGTCTCCCACCGCCAGCGTCTCTTGAGCTCCTAAGTTCTCCAGCGCCCCCTCCTCTGCTGCTGTTAGGTATTCGAAAACTAGAGGGCCACCTCCGGTTCGCTCCCTCTCTCTTGTTGTGGGCTCTTTTCTCCTGCAAGGAGGGAAAGAAAAGTTTTAGTGAGAGTGATGGAATGAGTGTAAGGAATGGATGGGTTACATCTGTAGAGGGTGACTATGAGGGAGTGGAGTTCCAATGCCAAATGGCCTCCTTCTGTGGTGTTACTTGCTATGATTGCAGTAGGATGAGGATGCATGTGAAGGGTGTTTAGTTAGATGGGGGTGTGAGTACGTACATAGAGAGAGAGAGGGATGGGTGGACCTGGAAGGCATTTTGGTGTGAGTAATGATGTGCAGGAGTAGGCTTGGGACGGCAGAGTGATGGGGATGTGGTGTCAGGCACATTAGGATGAAGATGAGTGTGGCTTTGCACTCACCTTTACTGACCTCATCAGGTCATTGAATCTCTTCCTGCACGGGATCCAGGTCCTCCTCATGACCTCCCTGCTGCTGACCTCCACTGCTATTTCCAGCCAGGCCCTTTTGGTCTCTTGGGGAGGTCTCTTGCGTCCATCTGCTGGGAAGAGGACCTCCCTAAGTGCTCTTACTGCCTCGACCAGAATATGCAGCAAAGCATCTGTGAAGCAGGGTGCAGCCCTCTGCCTTTGGGTATTCATATTTTTCACTTTGCACAATAAATCCAACCTATCCAATGCTCCTTCCACACTCCTTTACCAACCTTCAAATGAGTTGTGTGCAAGACTGCTTTAAATATAGGCGCTGGAAATGAGACATCGATGACATCATCGGACCCGCACCCTTTAATAGGGCTGAGAAACGTGCATGGCTGCTTTAATTGGGGACATTATGTTAAAGTCGCACTGAGGAGCGGGCTGATCAACACATCGCGTTCCCGACCCGCTACACAGCCCGCGCGCACCCGACCAGACTCTGAAGTGAAAATTCCAGCCTATGTTTCAAAAAGATTATCATTGACTTAAAAATCAAGCATTCAAGTTCCAGTAAAGATTAACTGCAATGACCAAAGATCTTAATATTTGCAGTGATTGGTTAGCAAGGCTGGGCAATTTGTAAATAGAAAAACAACAACAATATCAGCAATTCAACTTTTAACACTTATATTAATTGCACTAAAATGATTAGTATTACTTTTTACAATATTTATTTGTGGAGAGGGAGAGAGAATAACAAATGCCCAAAAATAGTTGATACGGCTGAATATGTCGAGAACTCAACATGTGGGAAACTGCAGGTGTGGAACGACTTCTGTTGCTATGTAGATGTGTATTGGGATAACCAATTCTGGCGCTGTTTTGAACTGGAAAATAGATGTAATTTTCTCATTGGAGGACATTTTTTTACTTTTAGTAAGGCATGCAAAATATAATGGGCCAGATTTTACGGTGTCTTCGACGGCGTACGCTCAGTGTAATCCTTCTGAAAGGCCCCGCAAGTTACGGGTTTCCACATGCGCTGCTTATGCACAAAAACCCGGAACTTGCGATGCCTTGACAAATCATACCCACTGCATAGAAAATCACTTTTGCAAGCGCAGAGTTAGGCTATTTGCCCAACAACTGCCCAGCAATTGCCCACGAAACTCTTACGGCTGCTAAAAGCAGCTGTAGGGCCTGCTTTCACCAGTGTAAGGGTTATTATAAATTTTAAATTAAAAATTTAAAAATAAATAATGATGCACAAACACTTAGGCCGTGATTTTGCTGAACTCAGCAGGTCCATGGCGGGCGACTTCGGTGGCGGGTCCCGACCCCGCTGCTGGCTCCATCCTGCTCTGTGAAATGAATTTGCCTGGATTGGGCTTGTTAAGCCCGCCCAGCACTTTTCCCAGCCAATTAGAGAAAGCGGGTCTGGTGACGTCATTTGATGATGCATCGTCAGCTGGTTTCTTTAAAGGGACCATGGCCAACTTTATTTTGACAATTGTGCTGTCAGTGTTCTACAGCATTGAGGTGCTGCAGACACTAACAATGACTGCACAAAGGCACAGGACTGCACCCAGGCTCTCCCATGACTCCCTCCATATGCTTATGGAGAGAGTCACAGCACGCAGGGAGGTCCTCTTTCCTTCCCATGGGTGGAAGAGAACTACCCAGGAGATCAACACAGCCTGGTTGCACATTGCACAGGAGGGCACAAGCAGGGATATGGTCAGGAGGACCTGGGTGCAGTGCCGCTAACATTTCAATGATCTCAGTAGATCACGAAACATTAGTACAAAGCCACACTCAACCTCATCCTGCTGTACCTCTCATCACATCCCCATCACTTTGCCTTCCCTACCCTACTCCTGCACATCCTTACGCACACCAACTTACCTTGGACCTCCACCCATCCCTCTCTATCTATATTATCACATCCCCATCTCGCTAGCCACCCCTCACACTCCCCCTCATCCTAGTGCAATCATACCAACTAACAACACACAATGGTAGGCACTTGGGTGTTTTATGCAGTGTTCATGTAAAGTTTCTGTTAATGTGGTGTTAAACATTGAAACCTTTATTTTCAACACTTTGTGTTCTTGGACAGATTTGTGTGCACCTTTGGAAGTGGCATATTGAGTTGCAGTGAATGGTGAGACATAACACCCTGCAATGGTGATGAGTGTGAAAGGAATGGCTTGGGCATTGTAGGGATGCTTTATGGTGTTGGTGTGGGGTGGTGCCAACCTGGCGCATCATGTGGCAGCCAGGGTGTGTGTACAGCTTCAAGTGAAGTAAATCTGGCCATGGTGAGGCCATCCCTGGGTCCCGGGCTGCAATGTGGTCGGGTGCTGATGCCCTCTGTCCTATGCAGCATCAGTTGATTGCGGAAAAGGTTGGAGTTGGGGCTGATCGTGGTGGAATTCTGAGGATCAAGGTGAGAGAGTATAAAGGGCACCCATGCAGATTGAATAGATGACAGGTGAAGTAGAGATGACAGAAGCGATCTGCCAGTGGTGAGAGAGGTAATGAGGCCAGACTGAATGGAGACTTATGTAAAGACTTGCAGCATGGTGAATCTGTTGTGGAAATGCAGTGAGGAACAGCTTATGACTGAGGGAAGATATCTCTGTAAGGTGAGAGCTTTTACTTTACATTTGAAGCTGTCAACTCAACAGTTGATTCAATGGCCATTGAACTCCTGCCTCAGCTTGACAGACGTGGCTGTCAAATGCAAAACGTAAGCTGAAAATCATTCTTAAGTGGCTTTAAACAAGCCACTAATTAACTGAATTGGGTCGCCCGCTGCTGCCTGTCGGGTCTGCTCAGCGCTGACAGACCCGGCATCGGGAAAGGCGCGTGGGTTAATTTCCCACCTGACCCGCCACCAATCACGCCCGCTGACCTCCCGGAAAATTCCGACTTAAAATTAGTTTCGGCAAATATTGGCCCGGATTAAAATGTTTAAAATTATTTGTCAAAAAATTTAATTTTTATTGTATTTGGTGTAATGAAGGGTCTTTTAATCAAACTTGAAAATCAGAACATTTATATTTATTAGCATTGTCTAAATTATTTAATTATTTGGGATTCCATTGCTTGACATTAGGGGATTCCGGTCAGAATTGACAGCAATGGAATCCTCCTTTCTCATTGGAGGACCTGGCCTACGTGATCCCAGGGACGCTTCTAAACTGCCTGCGACCCTGGGATCCGAAGGCCTTTACACAGGCGTACGCATGCAGGCCCAAGACTTGAACTCTCCGTAGCTTTGGAGCCTGGGGGTAAGTTCGGAACTGTTTCACAGATCGGAGGCTTACTCCGGAGGAACGCCTCCAACCACAAATTCAGGGCCAATATTTAGAACCATAAAATAGAAAAACTTGTAGCTTGATAATTGTGGCTTGGTTATTGGAGGCCAATTTTATAAAAATCAAATCAAATTTAGATCAGAAATGCAAGTTAGGTTGGAGGCAATGTTCCCGTTAAGCTGCACAGCCACGAGGTCTGGAGGTCCCGCACAGGCTGCTCACCGGCTTTTACATGGAAAAACTGCAGATTCACAGAAATTTGAATGAGCCCGCAGCCTGTTAAAGGGGCTGCACACCCAAAAAAAATTAGAGGGAACATTGGTTGGAGGCATTTTGTTAATTCAATATGTTGTGCCAGCGGAGGAGATGGATTTGTGATACTATTTCCTCACATTGTAAGTTCCTGAGGATGCCATTCACTACGACCACTCCTGCATACCAACCAGAAGCAGGTTCAAGAGTGGCAGTAGCAGAGAACTGGAAGTAGGTCACCTGCCTACCCTTTCAGTTAGGGGAAGTAATGTCATGCCCAGAGAAATCTTTAAAATATATTTTTTTTAATGGTTGGGGAAAAACATGAACATATGTTGTGCATTAAAAATATTTCAAATTAAGTCAATAATCCAAAATATGTGACTCATTTATACTAAAAATGTTTTTTATAAACTACAGGTACCGCGTTGGACCGTTTGAAGTAGAAAGCGCACTGATACAGCATCCAGCTGTGGCAGAGTCTGCTGTGGTTAGCAGTCCTGATCCTATCAGAGGAGAGGTATGCTTTGGAACCTACACAGGTTTAATCAAACAATCTCATTTGGAAGCAGATTTTTTTTTGACTCGGCTCTAGTGATCATTAGCAGGATTTGCCTCCTAACAAAACCACGTTGAAAATTTAGGGGGAATTTTAACTAGTCACGCATTTCAGGCAGGAGGCTCAACTCTTTTATTTTAATTACACATTTGAGTGAGTACGAAGATCTAAAAATGCACCAGCCTGGCCTTTCCATCTCCTTTAACAAATACAACTCATTTAAAATCTGAATTTAAAAAAAATGCTTCAATGGCACTACAGGCTGTTGTACTTTCACATTTCAAAACATGATGCCCATAGCTATACTAAGCAGGACTGTCACATTTTTAATAATCTTAACTTTCCTATTTAAAGAACTTTTCTTCTTTTAAGGTTGTGAAGGCATTTATCATTCGAACTCCTGCATATACCTCACATGATCCTGACAAGTTAATTAAAGAATTACAGGAACACGTTAAGAAAACCACAGCACCATATAAATACCCAAGGAAGGTCTGTATTTCACCTGATCTGATTTCCTGGATTAGAATGGCAGCTATAAATAACAGCTTGTCAGTCATCTAGACAGAGTGGTGAATGAGAGCAAGTAATTGTAGTGTTTTGTAATTTTACTATAGATCAGCTTTTACCCTACCCACCATTTTGAGGTGTTAATTGATGTGTTAATAACAGCTTGTAAACCAGTTTTAGTTTCCTAAAAAGAGGCAGGTGATTTCTCCCAGTGTGATAGTCTGTGAATTTCTACACAGTGAAACCTGTGAATTACACCATTTTAGGGACTGGCATCAGCTGTCTTTTTTTTATATACAGGTGTCCTTATTTTCAAAATGGTCATTGTATGTACTGTAAAAGAATTTCAGTAGAATGGAGAGTTCTTTACCCAGCATCCGTAGCGGCAGAGAAACCGCTCTATCCCTGGGATAGAGCCGTGCCAGCATTCAATCCCACCTCCACTTCACCCATCTTCACTTTCAACATCAAATGTGAGAAGCTTATGGATTTCTTAGTCTCAAAGAGGGATCAAATGTTCAGCTGCCTCAATCACTTTCTTCTTCTCTCCACCAGCCCTCCAGCCCCACCGGCCACTTCCACCTCACCTTTGGACTCTTTCAGCCCCCATACAGTTTCCCCAATACCATGTCATGCCCCAAATTCCCTACCCAGGCACTCACCACTTATTGTATGCATGGCACCCACCTCCTGCGTCTTCAACCCCTGACCAATCCAACTCACACAATTACCCCTCTTCGGCCCAGTACACACCGACTATGACTTCTTTTGAACATTTAACTCAAACTCAGAATTGCCTGCAGATATAAACCACTGGAGGGAGATTACACACAGTCAGTATTAAACATTGTGGCCGCGATTTTGTCAGCCGTGGCGAGTCCGGTGCGGCCAGAGCAGACAGTGGCCTCAAGCTCCCGTCTTCATCCCACCTCCTCCAAGTGATTTTTCCCTGATTGGGCTTGTTAAGCCCACCCTGCGAGGTTCCCGGCCAAATAAAAGGAAGCGGGTCTGATGACGTCATCTGATGACACATCATCAGCCGGTTTCCTTAAAGGGACCATGTCCACATTGATTTCGACAGTTGTGCTGTCAGTGTTCTACAGCGTTGAGGCGCTGCAAACACTGACAAGCACTGCACAAAGGTGCACGGCTGCACCCAGGCTCTCCCATGACTACCTCCATATACTTTTGGAGGGAGTCATAGCACGCAGGAAGGTTCTCCTCCCTTCCAATGGGCGGAAGACACCTCCCCAGGACACCAACGCAGCCTGGTAGCACATTGCACAGGAGGGCACAAGCAAGGATGTCGTCAGGAGGACCAGGCTGCAGTGCCAAAAACCTTTCAATGATCACAGTATATCACGAAATGTTACTGCCAAACCACACTCAACCTCATCCTGCTGTACCTCTCATCACATCCCCATCACTCTGCCTTCCCTACCCTACTCCTGTACATCTTTACTCACACCAACTTACCTTGCACCTCCATCCATCCCTCTCTATCTACATTATCACTTCCCAATCTCACTAGCCACTCCTCACACTCACCCTCATCCTAGTCCAATCATACCAACTAACAACAAAGGGTAGGCACTTGGGTGGTTTAGCCAATGTTCATGTGAAGTTTCTGGTAATGTGCTGTCAAACATTGAAATCTTTATTTTGAACACTTTGCATTCTTGGACAGATTTGTGTGCACCTTTGGAAGTGGCTTAGTGAGTAGCAGTGAATGGTGAGACATAACAACCCCCCACCCCCGCAATGGTGATGAGTGTGAAAGGAATAGCTTGGATATTGTAGGGATGCTTTATGGTGCTGGTATGAGGTGATGCCAACCTGGTGCATCATGTGGCAGCCAGTGTGTACAGTGTTAAGTGAAGCAAATCTGGACATGGTGAGGCCATCCCTGGTGTCCCGGGCAGCAATGTGCATGGGTCATGATGCCCTGTGTCCAGTGCAGCATCAGTTGATTGCGGAGAAGGTTGGTGTGGAAGTTGGTGCTGCTGGTGTGCCCGGTGATGCTGGCGTTGGGGCTGATTGTGTTGTGATTCTGAGGACCAAGGTGAGATGTTTTCAAGGGCACCGATGCTGATGGAATAGATGGCAGGTGAGGTTGAGAGGGCAGAAGTAGTCTGTCAATGTTGAGATAGGTTGTTCCAAGGAGGTGACAGTGGATAGAGAGATTATTCCAAACACTTCAAAAGTGCATAAAGCTCAAAAGTGGGTTCCAAATCATTAATGCTCCAGCTTTTAAGATTGGGAAGTGAACGACTGTGAAATGGTAGGTTTTATACCATTTTTGCAGTTTTCACCTATTCACAGTAATCCAGTTATTGAGAACCCGACATACTTACCTGACGTGATAGCCGCTCTCCGGGAACCTCGTTGAAAACCTTGTAAAATGGTAAGTACATGGGAAAATGGTCCTTAAATACCTTTTAATACGCTTTTAACTATCGAAATTGGCTGACCCGCCGCTTGGTGTCGAGTCTGTTCAGGGATGACAGACCCGACACTTGAGAAACTGACAAGGAGGCGGGTTTACAGCGGGATACCGACCCGCTGTCAATCTTTGTGATTTGATAGCGGAATCGCCTCCAAACCCGCACTATGAGCGCCGGCAAAATTCAGCCCAGTTTCAGAATAGCCTTATCAATGTTTGCCAGAATTTCAATTTACCAAATTCTTGGTAAAGTGGTGCAGGTGTTTGGAACACACACTAATCATGAACTACCTTTCTGTTTTCCCCACAGATTGAATTTGTGAAGGAACTGCCCAAGACTATTAGTGGGAAAATCAGAAGAGTTGAGTTACGAAAGAAAGAATGGGAAAAAAACTGAGACTTAAATCATTCTTGTACAATATCGTAATATCGTAAAAAGGAATCATTAATAAAAGCAAAAATTTCAATTGAACTAATGATTTGAAGACAAAATAAATTACATGTTAACAGATTGACTTGTGCCCTGTTACAAGGCACAACAGGAGATGGGTTTTGTTAAAGATAATAAAGGAGGCATTTGTCATCAAGTTGCAGGATGTCCTTTTATCGACTCTTTGTCAGTGTCAAGCACTCCAGTTGAAGAGTGAACCATCCTCCCTTCACCATTTTTGTGCCCCAAGTGGCATTGTATAATTATTGCTACAATACGAGAGATTTCATACTTTGAACAATAGCTCGTGTTTCTAGTGCCCAAGGTTCACAATATGAAACTGCTCAGATTGTAACGAATACGAACTGCGAAAGACTACAAATTGTTTTTATTTGAATTTAATATAAAGCCAAAGTATTAACGACATCAAAGTTTTGTTTAAGTGAAATTTCATCCCAGCATTGATTTCTGAATTAACTTTTGTGTTGTATCTGGATTCTTGTTCAACAGGGGAAAAAGCAGAATTCCTTTCACATTTAGGCATTAGTCTGGTTATCATTTATTGGCCCCATGACCTACAAGTAGTGAAGGCAGAGGTCAGATGCCACTTTAAAAAGCCGTTGAAACCAAATTTTGCAAGTCATTTTATCTTCTTGCACCAGAAATACATCTATATAATACAGTCAAAGAAAAGGTATGATACTGTTGTGCTTATTCGTCCTGGGCTAGTAACCCAGATAATGCGAGTTCAAATCCCACTATGGCAAGTTGTGAAATTGAATTCCATAAATCTGGTAATTTGTTGGCTCGTATTAGATTGTCATAAAAACCCAAGTGTTTCACTAATATCCATCATTGTTACTCTCCTGGGTCTCCTCTAGCAGATACAGGGCAATGGACAGCTTTGTAAAAAAAGAAAAGCATTCAACCGGACTGCTTAAGGGAGAAAATGACATAATTGAATCTGAGGAGACACCTGCAAATGACCTGAATTTGACACAGCGGCCTTCTGCTCCACAAAGAGGCTTGCCTCATTTGCTGCAACAGGACCCCCAAAAATCTTCACTGATGAACGGCTTTTGCCCACATTTCTCCTTTTGCATCAGGAGCTACAGTTTTCTTGCCGGCATACAAAGATTGTCTCCCCTTTAGGAGCCTACAGTAGTTATTTAGGAGCTGCAACCTGGCTGGATGTTATGACACTCAGGCAAGAGTGCTGCTGGCCTGACTTCCTCCACATGTCTTCTATGTTTTGGGAGTCTATTTAAATTAAAGGGAGAGCTGGACTTGCGAAATTCTGCGAGGCCAGTTTTCCCACAGATGAGCAGAGCCCCAATGCTGCTTGAGCTTATCTGTAGACTTTTACATACGAAATGTACTCACGTACAAGACTAAATAGCCTTTTATCGAAAGAAAAACTTGCATTTATATAGCACCTTATGTCTCTGAACATCTCAAAGCACTTCACAATAATTCGTTTCCAGTGCAGTTACTTTATAAAGAACTAAAAAATAGGAATATAAAAATAAAATTGAAGTGCTGGAACATTTAAAAATAGAGTTAACGTGGGACAATCATGAACTAGAGTCATTCTGCTGAAAGATATTTCTCTTCCCTTTCCTCCCAAAGAAAGGTGGTATTTAGCTTAAACAGTAAATGATGACTTGGTGACTAGTTCAGAATTAATTAGCCAGTGATGAAGGAGTTGAAAATCCAGTTGAAACTGACACCACAGTAGAAATTTAGGACTAGAAATTCATCTACTTACCGCCACTCCGTAGCGCCATGAAATAGCGAAAAAACGTCGGCTGCCAGCTCTTTTGTCAGCTGGTGGTGGTCCCGTGGCGACTGCCGTTCTCCTCGCTCCCTTTGCGCTGCTGCTGAAAAAAATGGCAGCGTGGTGACGTCAATCGGCATGCAATGTCGACTTAACGTCACCACTCTGAACTTCGATCCTAGCACTGAATTCCGCGCTGGGTCCTAATCACACCAGGTAAACCTGGCGTGCAAGCAAGTTGACAGTGGCGATTCAGCACCTCTTAAAGAGACACACACATCTTTCAAGTAAGTTTGGATTTAAGGTTTTGGACTGGTTTTTTTTTGATTTTATTGAAATAGTGGCTTGCTGCAATAGATGTTAGAAGTTTTTTAATTGTGTAGGGAGTGCTGCTGGATGCTTGCAAGGCCTCAGATGGTAAAGGAAGGCCTCTGAGAAGACAGAAAATGCTGCAAATACTCAGCAGGTCAGGCAACATCCGTGGAGAGAGAAACAGAATTCACGTCTCAGGTCGAGATGCTGCCTGACCAGCTGAGTATTTCCAGCATTTTATGCTGTCATTTCAGATTTACAGCATCTGCTCGCAGAGAGAAGAGGAAGACACAGAAGAGGAAGAAGCCAAAGAGGAGGAAACAGAAGGAAGGATGCAACCCAGACAGCCCCTTTCTTGCTGGGATATCCATGATGGAATCATCTGCCTGCGGTACCAGTGACCGCAACCCCAATTCCTCTTTCCACATTTGTCCCACACCTTATCTTCCCTCTGCTACTGAACATCACAGCGTCCACTTGGCCACAATGCTGAAATAAAAGCAAATAAAAAACTAATTAAACCTTCCAATCCAACTTTATACATTTATCCATCCAATATGACATCAAAAAATCAACTCATCACCCTTATGCATTCTCTTAGTGAGTGCCTGGTGTGTGCCTTTGCCTATCCTACTAATGTCATGCTACAGCATGGCTGGTGGAAGGCTGCTGACTTAGAGTGGGGGACACTGCAAATGGCCTTGCTGGTTGACCTTGAGGAGCTGGTGGCTGGGAGTGTGAAATCCAGTGACGGTGTTTCTTCTTCACTCTCCTCTCCCTCTTCTTGGTCAACCACTGGGTGGGCAGGCTGCATTTCTTGGGTGTGTGAAATAAGGAAGGCACAAGGGTGGAGTTGTGATGACGGGAGGGCAGGAAAGCAAGAGGTGCATGCCAAAGAAGGATAACGTAAGAGGATACCAGCATCTTTTATCCATTCAGCCCCGCCGTTGGCCAAGGTCTCAGCCATGCCCCTGCCAAGAATGGCCTGCACCGTCTCCTCCAAGGGGGTGAGGTGAATCTAGGAATGGGAGAGGTGCCTCGTGATTGGTGCAGATTGTTAGTAGGTGAGTGATTGGGGGTGAGGGTCGTGCATTGAGCAGAGTGTCAGGCTAGTGGTGCAGTTGGTAGGAGACGGCTTTTGAAGATGCATTTACTGATCTTGACCAGTGGTCTGAGGTCATGAAGCTTCTTTGGGCACTGGAGCCAGGTGGTGGGGGGCGACACTGCTGGCAGTGACGGACTCGGTGATGTGGTCCCACATCGTTCTTTCTGGAGGGCCTCCTGGCCCCTGTGGGTAGAGGACATCTCTTACAGTGTTGACCCCCTGCACAAAGCTGGAGTGCTGCGTGCGAGACCCTGGGTGCCCCTTCCCTGGCTTGATGAGCCATTTGTATTAGTGCTGAAGCACTTCTCCCATTTTTTTTAGATGTGGAAGAGAATTCAGCTTTAAGAGCTGAAGACTCCCATTTGAGAATTATTTTTAATGTTATTTTTTTTCAGAAGGCAATTGAGCTGTAAGGGCTAAAAACTGCATATTTTTACATCATTTTAATTTTTTTCAATTCAGAAGGCTTTGCCTCTAAGAGACCGACGATGCTTTCTGAAATGACGGCCTTGCTTTCAGAGCAGGCATGTCTAGCTGCAGTGATGCTTCAGCCACACTACATTGGAGCCTCCTGCCAGGACAAACACCACCAGAACAATGTTGCACAGTGAGTTTAAGAGCAGGACTAATGTTATTTAGTCCCCAGCACCAATTTTTCAGTCCTGCCAGCGCCAACATTTTTGGCAGCCGTTAACACCCAGCTGCAGTGGCACCAGCAGCTTTTGTGGCGGGCACGAGTTTCTAGGCCATAGACAATATCAGCATTCAGGAAAGTTTAAACAGCCAGATCCGATTTCAGGAATATGACCATATGTGAACACCCTGTACTTCCAACACCCTCACAAGTCAGAAAATTTTTTAAAGCATAATTTTAAGGGTCTGCAAAAGCTTAGTGAACAGAAACTTAAATGCTCCATGTTGATGTGCAGCAAGATTTGCCCAAGTTTGGTTACTTGGAGTAATAGTTTTACAGCAACTTGAGTAGCATATTAAGTGCTGTAGGTGTGGCATGTTCAGTGCCTTTTTGTTACATCTGGGTGACCTGCTTCTGTTGCCACTGCAGGGTAGTTTTTAGCAGCTAATAAATACCTTGAAATCCAGTGTAATAAAAAAGAATTTAATTAATTCAGTCACCTTAAAGCAGTGACCTTGGTCACGGGCCTCTTTTCAGGGCTGTTTATCAATTGAATGTTCTTTTTTTGAGTTATCAGCTTTTTGTTGGTTGTGTCAACTTTTCTGATTTTTGTAGGTTGGCTTGTATGAGTTATGTTCCCAGCATCACTGGTGACTGGTGCACAAATCCATCCAATTCAGTCTGCATAGAGCCTAAAGTCCAACAAAATGGAGATAAAAGGACAAATAAACTAAGCAAGCATTACAAATCAATCAAAATTGAAGAACTAAAATCGTGGAACTGACCCTTGAATTTTACACATCATCATTTCTTTTCCCTAAACCCACCACACAACCTGTACACGCTCATTAAGTATAGCACCGCTTATAGAATCATAGAATGGTTATAGCACAGAAGGAGGCCATTTGGCCCGTCGAGCCCGTGCCAGCTCTCTGCAAGAGCAATTCAACTAGTCCCGCTGCCCCGCCCTTTCCCCGTAGCCCTGCAAAAATGTTTCCTTCAGGTACTTATCCAATTCCTTTTTGAAAGCCACGATTGAGTCTACCTCCACCGTCCTTTCAGGAAGTGTATTCCAGATTCTAACCACTCGCTGCGTAAAAAAGTTTTTCCTCATGTCGCCCTTTGTTCTTTTATCTGTATTTAAATCTGTGTCCTCTGGTTCTCGTCGCTTCCGCCAATGGGAACAGTTTCTCTCTATCGACTCTATCTACTCTGAGCATGGAGGCAGTCATCATCGAAGCGAGGTGAGGCCTTGGGCCTTGAGCTAGACATTTCAGGAGTATCAAACAATTAGCAAAGTATTCACTCTGGAAGTACAAAGGTAGAAAATGAAGCAATGCTGCTTGGAGCCGTTAAAAGCAGCTGGATTAATGACGTCAGCAGAGGCGAGTTTCAGACCCAAAAGACTAATTGGGCTAGGGGAACGCACACGCAGGAAATCAATTGCCCAATTAGGGCAAAATCGCAAATTTATCCTGCCTGACAGCGGAGTCGGGAGCGGGACCCGCCGACCACCTGACCCACACCCAACCCGCCTCCATTAGTAAAATCGTGGCCTCTATTTATGAAGCCCAGGATCCCATATGCTTTTTTGACCACTTTCTCAACCTACCCTGCCACCTTCAACGATTTGTGCACATATACCCTGTAAGACGTGCGGAAATCGCCTCTCGCCCCGTCAAATAGTTTGCAAAGTTCAGACCCGTTGAACAGACAACACAAAACCCAATGAATCTGTGAAATTTCTTTTACTCAGCAAGAGATTACAAGTAAGCATCCGACAGTTATGCAGCATATAATAATTCCCAATTATACCTCAGCATACACAGAGCTATCCCTTTACTTTAAGCTCAAGCAAAACACCACATACATACTAACACCAGTGAGTGGTCAATCCGGTAGTGACTAGGCGTATGATTTCTGGCAACTGACCAGGTCACCCGGCTGCAGCCCAGGGTGTCGTGAAACAGTACCTTTTATACCCCAAAATTTGGCAACCCTCCCAGTGCGTACGTGTCCCTAACTATATGGCATAATGGTCATTGGTTGTTTCTCAGACCCTCATCACTAGTCCATTAAACATCCATGGGCCTTCAAGGTCAGCTACATTCCATAGTCTGAAGATGTTTCTGTTTTTTCTTGCAACGGCTTCACAGTTCAATAGCTGATAGCTTCTTCTCCACAAAATTTTTTGAAGGTCTGTTTCCCTTATCTGTTGAAAGACAGTTGGCAGTCTTTCACATTTTTTTTTAGCAGAAAGTCTCTGTTCCTATTCAAGGCCTTTTTAACAGTTTTTTGCACAAGTTCCCACAGGAACCTCTCCACCTCTCAAAACATGCTGCTATTTGGTCAACTTTCTAAGTTTGGTCAAGTTACAGCAAAATTTACAGCAAATGGCTTATTCTTACAAGTTCACCCTCAAGTGGCTGTGCACCCGAATCAAGGGTCACAGGTGCTTACAACTTGTAGGCATGGTCTTCTTCCTTCGGCGTCTTCTGCAACAGTTTAATCCACACTTGCTGCTTGCGTCTCCTGTTGACTCGACAAGTTTCTATCCAAGTAACTGAAGCCCCTCATCCCTGGAAACGTTCTTGTAAATCTTTTCTGCACACTCTCTAAGGCCTTCACATCTCTTCACTTTACCTGACGAAGGAGCAGCGCTCCGAAAGCTTGTGATTTCAAATAAAGCTGTTGGACAATAACCTGGTGTTGTGCAACTTCTCACATCTATTTACGAAGCCCAGGATCCCATATATTTTTTTAACTGTTTTCTCAACCTGCCCTGCCACCTTCAACGATTTGTGCACATATACCCCCAGGTCTCTCTGTTCATGCACCCGCTTTAGGAGTGTACCCTTTAGTTTGTATTGCCTCACCTCGTTCTTCCTACCAAAATGTATCACTTTGCACTTTTCTGTGTTAAATTTCATCTGCCATGTGTCCACCCATTTCACCAGCCTGTCTATGTCTTCTTGAAGTCTATCACTATCCTCACTGTTCATTATACTTCCAGGTTTTGTGTCATCTGCAAATTTTGAAATTGTGCTCTGTACACCCAAGTCCAAGTCATTAATATATAACAAGAAAAGCAGTGGTCCTAGTACCGACCCCTGGGGAACACCACTGCATACCTTCCTCCAGTCCGAAAATCAACCATTCACCACTACTCTCTGTTTCCTGTCACTTAGCCAATTTCATATCCAAGCTGCCACTGTCCCTTTTATTCCATGGGCTTCAACTTTGCTGGCAAGCCTATTACAGTATATGGCGCTTTATCAAATGCCTTTTGGAAATCCATGTACACCACATCAACCGCATTACGCTCATCAAACCTCTCTGTTACCTCATCAAAAAACTCAATCAAATCTGTGCTGGTTTTCCTTAATTAATCCACAATTGTCCAAGTGACTGTTAACTTTGTCCACTACCGAGGTTAAACTGACTGGCCTGTTGTTGCTGGGTTTATCCTTACACCCTTTTTTGAATAAGAGTGTAACATTTACAATTCTCCAGTCCTCTGGCACCACCCCTGTATCTAAGGAGGATTGCAAGATTATGGCCAGTACCGCCGCGATTTCCTCCTTAACTTCCCTCAGCATCCTAGGATGCATCCCCTCCGGTCCTGGTGACTTATCAACTTTAAGTACAGACAGCCTTTCTAGTACCTCCTCTTTATCAAATTTTACCTCATCCAGTATCTCCACTGCCTCCTCTTTCACTATGACTTTGGCAGCATCTTCTTCCTTGGTGAAGACAGATGCAAAGTACTCATTTAGTACCTCAGCCATGCCCTCTGCCTCCATGCGTAGGTCTCTATTTTGGTCCCTAATCGGCCCCACCCCTCCTCACTACCCGTTTATTATTTATATGCCTATAGACGACTTTTGAGTTCCCTATTATGTTAGCTGCCATTCTATTCTCATACTCTCTCTTTGCCCCTCTTATTTTCTTTTCACTTCTCCTCTGAACTTTCTATATTCAGCCTGATTCTCATTTGTATTCGCAACCTGACATCTGTCATACGTGCTCTTTTTCTGCTTCATCTTACTCTCTATCTCTTTCGTCATCCAGGGAGCTAAGGCATTAGTTGCCCTACCTTTCCCCCTCATGGGAATGTACCTCGACTGTACCTGAACCACCTCCTCTTTAAAAGCAGACCATTGTTCGATTACAGTTTTGCCTGCCAATCATTGATTCCAATTTACCCGGGCCAGATCTGTTCTCAACCCACTGAAATTTGCCTTCCTCCAATTAAGTATTTTTACTCTAGATTGCTCCCTGTCCTTTTCCATAGCTAATCTAAACATTATGATACTATGATCACTGTTCCCTAAATGTTCCCCTACTGACACTTGCTCCACATTACCCACCTCATTCCCCAGAACCAGATCCAGCAATGCTTCCTTCCTCGTTGGGCTGGAAACATACTGATCAAGAAAGTTCTCCTGAACACACTTCAGAAATTCTTCCCCCTCTCGGCCCTTTACACTATTAGTATCCCAGTCTATATCTGGATAGTTGAAGTCCCCCATTATCACTACTCGATAGTTCTTGCACGTCTCTACAATTTCCCTGCAGATTTGCTCCTCTATATCTTTCCCACTAGTCGGTGGCCTATAGAATACACCTAGTAGTGCAATGGCACCTCTATTATTTCTTAACTCTAACCAAATAGATTCTGTCCTTGACCCCTCCAGGACATCCTCTCTCCCCAGCACTGTAACATTCTCCTTAACCAATACTGCCACCTACCTCCTTTCTTTCCTTCCCTATCTTTCCTGAACACCTTATATCCAGGAATATTTAAAACCCAATCCTGCCCTTTTTGGAGCCAGGTCTCCGTTATCGCCACGACATCATATTCCCATGTGGCTATTTGCGCCTGCAGCTCACCAACCTTATTTACCACGCTTCGTGCGTTTACCCACATGGGGGGAGAAATTCAGTATCGCCCCGTTTGGGACGCTAATTTTTGAAATCGTGAAAAATTAGCGCCAGGCGCTAATGATTCTGAGGTTCCCTAAATTGGCTGTTAACGCTCCAGGAAAGAACTGGAGCGCTAAATCAAGCGCTAATGACCTCAGTAGGGTTCTACAGGGACGCTACCAGCAGATCAATAATGAATTTCAGGTGCAATGCAATCGGGAATGATCCTTCACACTGGCCCCTTCCAGCTCTTAAAGGGGAGGTTGCATCATTGTGCTGATCCTCATTATCAGCAGTGAAGGCGACCTGCAAGCAACTGAGTCCCCTGATCATGATGGCTGATCCCACTCCCAGGGAGAGAGCTCGTCGTTTCACGGATGAGGCATTGGCGGCATTGGTCGCGGGAGTGGAGCGAAGGAGGGCAATGTTGTGCTCGGACAGTGGAAGGAGGCCATTGCCCCAGGTCTTCAGGGCAATGTGGAGGAAAGAGGCCCAGGAGGTCTCGGCCAGTAGTGTGGTGGTACGCAGCCTGACACAGTGCCGGAAGAAATTCAATGACCTTACTCGGGTGGTCAAGGTGAGTACATGCTTCAACAGGTCCTACATACCAGCATCTGAACCTTAATCTGTACACACTACACAAATCACTAAACCCCCACCACTCACCCACCAATTATCTGCACCTACTCAAACTCACATCCACATCTCACGCCTTGCCTACAATCATAGCTATTCAACTACGGCAAGCATATCTACCAAACACATAGCTGGACTCTGACTCACACACATTTGTTTCTCTTGCAGGCCAGGGTGGCCCACAATAGGAGGGAGCAGCAGAGAGCAGGCAGGGGTGATGCTCAGCTCCAGCAGCTTTCAGACCTGGAGGAGCGAGTGCTGCGACTCATTGGGCAGCAGATGGTAGGCGTCGTGACTGTCGGCAACGTCGACCCCCTTGAGGCAACAACGGTATATTCATCCCCTCCTTCTCTCATCCCACTTCCTCCTCACACCACAAGCCTTTCCCACTTTCCAGCTCCTGATACTGTCAGCATTCTGTGCTCCCTTCCTGCCCCCCTGCCCTCACCTTAAAGCGAGTCTTGTGCATTTATGCTTTCAGAGAATCAGCAACCAGATGACCAGCCTGTCCCTGAGCCTCCCACTGAGAGTGAGGAAGGAGAAGAGGAGGAGGAGGAGGAGGAGGAGGAGCAAAGTACCGCGTCACTGCATCTCTCACTCACAGGCACCACCTCAGATACTGGCACTACGCGATCTTTAGAGGCAAGTTTAGTAGAGGGGTCTGCACTGGGTGACGCACCAGGGACGAGCGGGCTGCAGCAAGGCCAGGGGGAAAAGGTAGCTCGGGAGCACCCGACCCAGATGAGGACCTCAATGGGGAGGCGTTCACAGGAAGCATGCTGGGCATGTACACTGAGATAATAAGTGCAATGACAAGGGTGCCCGAGAGCCTGTCGGCAATGGTAAGGGGTGTGGAGGAGTCCACCTCCAACATTACACAGAGCTCTGCGCACACCATGCAGCCCATCATTTGCAGTCTCCAAAAGATGGTGGACTGCCTGAGAGACCATGGGGACCCAGATCTCATGCTGCGTGTCATGGGCGATGTGGCAGCATCCATTGCAGCACAGGCGGAAGCTATGCAATGTCTTAGTGCTGTAATGCAGTCAATGGTTGATGCCATCAAGTCTCAGACTGCTCTCATGCAGTCTCAGCTTGATGCCACGAAAGCTCTGACTGCTGCCATCATCGCTGGGTCTACCACAGTCCACCGGGGATCTCACAGTGTCGCAGCAGCTCAGCAATCTGTGCTGCAGCAGAGTGTTAGGGTTGCTGAGGTGCTGCCCTGGAGGAGTGGCAGTGTGTCAGTGGAGCACGAACCTGCTGTCCTCTCTCAGGACGACAGCATTCCTGCTCCCACCACTGCCACTCCGCCATTGCCCTTGCCACTGCCTGTCATCCAGCCAGCCCAGACTGCTGCTGCCCATCCTGAGGTGGCACAGTGTACAGCCGGACATTCCAGACCAAGAGCTGGTCGAGGGCGTCTTGCAAGGCCATCTATAGTCTCTGACACCAACACTCAGCAGCCTTCCGCCAGCCCTGCTGCAGCCACTGGGGAGACACTACGTAGGAGCAGATGATTAGGAAAAGGCACTGTAAAGAGGGAAAGTAAGGGTTTGCACAAGGGTGATTAGTTAATATTGTTGTATATATGTAGTTACTGATTTTGGATAAATTTATTATTGTAATGTTGCAGAAATGGTGCCGTGTCTCATTGCAGCTTTGGGGTGTGGTATGGAATGAGAAATTGATGGAATGATGATGGCTGAGCAACCAGGAAGTGGCCTCGAATTCATTGGAACCGAAGTCTGATGATGCGGTCACGGACTGCCCTTCCACAAGGCCGATGGAGTGGCTTGCTCCTCCGTCGCTGCTGTTCATGCTCCTGTTCCTCCTCCTCATCCTCCTCCTCCTCTGCCTCCTCCTCATCTCCCTCTTCCTCCTCCTGAGGTGGTGCAGCTATGCCTGGTGGCAGCAAACGACGACAAAAAAAGACACCCGCTCAGCCGAGTACTGGAAGGCTCCTCCCGAGTGGTCATGGCGGCGGAACTGTTGCGGTAGCCTTTGCGGTTACGGAATACCTCAGGATTGTTATGAGGTGCCCGCAAAGCGAGGTGGGTGCAGTCAACGACGCCCTGCACCATGGGGAAGCCCGCTATCCTGGCAAAGCCACATGCATGCTCGCGCTGCTTCTCTCTGGTCATGGGGAAGGAAATGTAGGGGGAAAAAGTGAGTCGCGCCCCCTTTGGGGCGCTAACTTCACCAGGGCGCTACTTTTAGCGCCCCAAAAAAATTAGCGCCCCCGCGGCCAAAATTCACCAGTAGCGCCCCAAGAGGGAGGCGGGGTGCTACTCCAAGCGCCCCGCCTCCCTCTTGGGGCGCTGCGACTGAATTTCGCGGCGCTATGGCGCTGCGGCACGTCGCGCTGCGGTACTGTAGGCCTTCCTTCCCTTATTGAAGGGGAGGGGCCCAGCGCAGCGTGACCCGGGGCCAAGCTGGGCCACCAGGGATCGGAGTGCCGGCAAAAGAGCCCGGCACTCAAGAGAAGTGCCGGGCTCATGGAGCGCTGCCGGCACTCCGCGGGGGGCTGCAGAGGAGACCGGGAACGGCAGAGGGGGCAGGTGCTGGCAGGCAGCCACCAACAAAAATGGCCGCCCAGGTCCTCCCCTTTAATTTGCGCCGCCCCGGCCGCAGGTAGGCCCCCCTGACCCCGTTGGACATGGCGTCCAGCGGTAAGTCAGGGGGCGCTACCGAAGATCGCGGATTGAGCACGAGCGGGGTGCTGCGCACGGCAGCGCAGTTCCGTGGGGTGCTAACGGTTACCGCTGCCGCTAACCTACCACTGAATTTCACGGGAGGCATTGGCGGCACCGCACCCAGGCACTAGTTGCTTTGCGCCCCGTTAGCGCCCTCTTATATACCGCTCCTCCAGCGCACATCCGACTGCATACCGCCAAACTTTTAGGCCGTAGTCCCTTCTTCTTCTGCAGAGAGCATCTATGACCTCGCGCATGTAGCAATGGACGGCAAACTGCGATATGTTAGATATGTCTCCTGTTGCACACTGGAAGGATCCGCTGGCGTAGAAATTGAGGGCGACGGTGACCTTGACTGCCACTGAGAGAGACGTGGTGCTCCTGATCTGAAGCTCGAGGTCTGGCTGCAGGAGGTGGCAGAGCTCTGTGACCACGTCCTTGGTGAAGTGGAGCCTTCTAAGACACTGCTCCTCAGTGAGATTGATTTGGAGAAATGCTGCCGGAATACCCTGGGAGGGTAAGGCCTCCTGTTGAGAGCCCTGTTGGTCCTCCTCGCCATGGCCGCATTTTTCAACCTTTCTCTGCCTCCGCTGCCTCCGACGTTGATGCTGGAGGGCGAGGTCCAGTGCCAGTACAGCCCCCATTAAATTACAGAAATGTTGCACTTTAAAATCTCACCGAACTGAAAGTGATAAATTTTTCTGAGGCAAAAGTCTCCTTCAAGTGGAAAACGCTGAAATCGCTCAAAACGCCTGTTTGCCTTTGTCAAACTGACAAGGCAGCATTCTTTGCCGACTAAAAATAAACCGGATGTTGACGCCTTTATATACCGCTCCTCCAGCGCTCATCCGACTGCATACCGCCTCCTCTACCGGTCGTCGCTAACGGCAGGCGCTCAGGCAGGGGGCCAGAGTGAATTTATGAGCCAGGACGCTACCGGGGCGATGCACAGCCCGATGACATCATGGCGCTAATGGTTACTGCCGCCGCAAACCTCCACCTCAATTTTGCGGGCGTCAGTACTATCGCCTCGCCCAGTCGCAAAACCGGTAGCGCCCTATTAGCGCCCCCAGAAGCGCTAACGGGAGGCGCTGAGGTACCGAATTTCTCCCCCATGCACTGTAAACTATCTTAGACCTTCTTGTATTCTCTCTTAGTCTGACCCCACCTAATACCTTACTATTTCTTACTCGAGTGCTTTCTGTCTCTCCCAATCCTTTGTGCACTGCTTCTCCTTTCTAATGCTACATCCTGGGGCCCCTGCCCCTGCCCCTGCCCCTGCCCCTGCCCCTGCCAAATTAGTTTCAACCCTCCCGTATCGGATCAGCCTGTCCTTAGTACACAAGGACATAGGCTGATCCTATAACAGGAAGTTACTCCACTGCTGTTGTGCAATGAAACATTCGGAAAGCTGATAAAGATTTCAACTTAGACAAAGTGCCTGTGCCATTCCACTTCAATCCGAGGGTAAGTCTTATTAACAAAAATATAATCTTCAGAGGCTTTAATAGCAAATGCAAATATGGTTTACAATTCTGAGAGAGGGTGGGACCTTAGTCAAGAAACACAAATCACTCTTATTCAGAAAATCATAGGCGTTTATACCTTTTAGGAAGCCATTATTCTACCTGCAATAATTTTTAGGACATGTATATTTTCTAATTTAGTTGATCATAAACTCAAAACAAATAAGAGGCAGGCCAGAGGCCACAACTGTACAAAGGAAATAGGAACATGGAAGAGTCTGTTTAGATTTACATTAAACAAATGGAACGGAATACTGCTGCTGAAAATGGTTTAACTGCAGGTTAATTTCAGGACTGGGCTGAATTGAGATCTGCCAGTGGTGCCAGGATGATCTCTTTTTAATCTTTAACTTAACTGGTGTGATTTTAAATTGGTATCTGTAACCATGTTTGTGGCATTATCGTGCTAGTTATAATAGTTTGAAGAATCTCCAGAACCTAATAGATGTTTTATGCAGATACCTTAAGGGAATTTCCCCAAACTTGCTCTCCCTCTGCCGCCAGAAGCACAGCGGAAACGGTTTGTGCGTGTCAACAGGGTTTGCACCGCACTTCTGAGGAAGCTATGCCGGCGGTCGCGGGAACAGATCCGAGGAAATTCTGGAGCGTTTCTTGTCATTTTCCTCTCAATTTTTCTTATTCATTCTCCGGATATGTGTATCATTAGCAAGGCCAGCATTTATTGCCCATCCTTAGTTGCCCTTGAGAAGGTGGTGGTGAGCCTTCTTCTTGAACCTCTGCAGTCTGTGTGGTGAAGGTACTCCCACAGTGCTGTTCGGTAGGGAGCTGCAGGATTTTGACCCAGCGACGATGAAGGAATGACGATATATATCCAAGTCAGGATGGTTGAATTGGTCACTGAATTGGTTACAAGGCAATTTTCACAAATAGACAAAGACACTTGTAAAAAAAGAGCTTAACACATTGATTGGCAAAAATGGGTCAACACTAATGTTCCCTCTAAGCTGCGTGCATGCGCGGCTGTGCAGTAATCTGGAAGGTACCGCGCAGGCTGCTCACAAGGTTTTCCATCTGAAATACCGCACATGCGCAGAAAATTTAAAGGGACGGTGCATTCAAATGAACAGGCCGCGTGCAACAGAATTTTGTTGCAGCGGGACTGGCTGGTTGGATTTTTTTTTGAAGTTGCCTCCCTCATACAGGATATCCAAGGTTTTGTCTTTGTGGGCCACATAGGGGAATACCATGGAACCTCAGAGGCCTCATATAAAGTTTGCATGAATAGTCTCATTAGATTGTGAAGGGGTTGGATCGGGTGGATGCGGGGAGGATGTTCCCGATGACGGGTGAGACGAGAACTAGGGGACATAGTCTTAGAATAAGGGGCTGCTCTTTCAAAACTGAGATGAGGAGGAACTACTTCACTCAGAGGGTGGTAGGTCCATGGAATATGCTGCCACAAAAAGCTGTAGAAGCTACAACATTAATTAAATTTAAAACAGAAATAGACAGTTTCCTAGAAGTAAAGGGCATTAAGGGTTACGGGGAGCGGGCAGGAATTTGGACATGAGTCTAGGTTCGGATCGGTCATGGCCCTGTGGGTAGTGGAGCGGGCCCAGGGACTGTGTAGCCTGATTCTGCTCCTATTTCGTGTGTGCAATTCTGTTAGATGCAGGAGATGGTTCTGTGATAGATAGTAGATTGGCGGTTAGGATCAGATCAGCCATGATCTTATTGAATGGCGGAGCAGGCTCGAGGGGCCGATTGGCCTACTCCTGCTCCTATTTCTTATGTTCTTATGTTCTTATGTTTGCATTTATCTCAAATTGCTGATAATAGATTTTGGGGGTCTGATTAAGAGTTATCCAATGAGGCAACAGTGCTAAAACAGCCATTTCCAAATCTCCTGGTCTGCAAAATTCAAACAGGACAAACAAGTAACAGAAGTGCAAATAGAACTGAGTTGTTGGGTTTCGAGGCTTGGGTTACCAAGACATGGGAGCAGCATGTAGCCCTAGGGCTGCACGTTGGACAGTCCTGCCCTTTTAGTTGGTACTTCATTGGAGAGCTTGAATTGAATGTCTTTTTATTTTTTTAATTTCAGAAAAGACAGCATTATCTTTAAAAAATTGAGAGGATTTTTGTTCAATGTGGGGGATTTATAAGCATCCTTGAAACTCCTCTACTGATTATAATTAAGTTTCTGCACGGTCCTGTAAAGTTTCCAAAATTTGCAGATCCTCAAAATCTAAGGAAAAAGGACTTTGGAACTACCCCAGAGTGATTAAAAATAAGGAATTTAAGACCAAAACCAAGCTTTGGCATTTTAAAAGAACATGTCTGGACATGTAAGGAAGAGGGGGCTGCACAGCATGTGGGATCAACCTCTGTAAATAGCAGTTTGGGGTATTGCATTGTCTGGGAATTCAAGCCCCAGCAAACATTAACATTTGGACAATAGGCCCTGGGAGAAGGCAGCCCCACCCAAAACACAGAACCCAT
Source organism: Squalus acanthias (assembly GCA_030390025.1). Taxonomy (NCBI): domain Eukaryota; kingdom Metazoa; phylum Chordata; class Chondrichthyes; order Squaliformes; family Squalidae; genus Squalus; species Squalus acanthias. Next base: position 42,800,410 of record CM059442.1, read on the forward strand.
TAAAGAGACGTATAAAGATAGACATGCTAGGCCCAGCAAGAAACCCAAAACATGAGGACAATGCAAACTCCAATCGAACAACAGATCGACAGGACGCAAGCCATTTGACACTCAGTAAAAAGCCGTTACTGGTAACGAGGTCTTTCAATGACCAGGATTTGATTTGGTTTAGCATAATTGAAGGCCCATCAAGCAGTTACAACAGTTCAGTAAGAAGAGAGTTCAGAACATTTTTAACACCAAGTTAAACCCATCAAAACTTAACAAGCCTGCAAGGAACCAAGACAATGGAATGAACAGGCCTCAACTGAAACCAAATCACTTCAGCACGAAACCATTTTTAGTAAGGGGTTCTGGGAGCGAAGAAAAGAACAAAGGAGCTGAACATGTATAATATCCCAAGTAATTCCCCAAGAGGCTCTCTCTCTCCGGACTCTCCCGCTCGGCCCTGTTCCAGGAGCAGCACGTTCCAGGAAGACACTCGACGACCGGACCACCATCAACTTACCTGGCTGGATTTCACACTGTTAAAACCCCTGTTTGGTGAGCATTATCCCTGATCTCCTGAAATCGAAACCTAGCTAGATAATGGGATTCTTGGGAGGGATAAGGGTTTTGTATATTGTCATTCTCCCTCACCTGTACCGTGTGTTCCCCAACCTGTTTAAGTGTGAAGTGTGTTTTAAGTTTGTTACCTTTTTCTTTTAATAAAAGTCAAAATTCTTTCATCGGAATCTGTTGTCTACTGCATCTTTATTCACAACCCCTAAATAAGTCCAAGGTCTGAACCTGGGGCGTGGGAGCGATTCAAACCGCTCACTGAGTCAGGGGTAAGGCTGACCCCTACCACCACCACCCCCTACATAATGGCGACCGTGGCACGGACTTGGCAAAAGGGTTGTGAAGCAGTAGACACTGATTCGGAAGAGAGAACTGTAATGGAAGAGAGGATTTCAGATTATGTATTCAGCAAAGTGAATATGGAAAAGAAGTGGGTCACTAATCTGTTAAAGACTGGGCGCCCGGTAGATGCAGCAGCTAAATGGACAGAAGGGAAGGATCATAAAAAATCCTTAGAAAAGGCCGTCTGGCTGATGTGCTTCAAGAAACAGATCCAACTTTTGGACAGACTCATTGAAGCACAGGCAGCCGAGATTCGGGAGTCAGCCCTGGAAGTCCAAACAAAGGCCCTAGCAGGGAAAAGTTACTGTTAGCATTGCAGGCGCTAAACCAGGAAAGGGTGCAGTTAGTGGGGGAACATAAGACCCGGCAGGATTATTTACAGTGCCAGGTCACAGAGGCCAAGGACAATGAGCTGAGGTTGCGGGAAAAGAATGCCCGCCTGGCAAAACAAGTAAGAGAGCAGGAGGAGACAGTAAAAGGCTTACAGGCAGCCTATAAGGTAATGAGCGCACAGGGGTTTGAGGATGCAGACCATGGCCCCTGCCAGAAACAGATAGAGAGTCTCAGCCTTGCACTAAGGAAGGCAAGAGGCGTGGCGTGCCTCATAAGCCCAAGTGCAGCCCAGGTCGACTTTACAGGGAACCTGGGGAGAACGGTTCAGACACCAAAGATAGCACCAAGGGACGACCCGGTTGAGGAGCGGGAGGGCCCACGACCACCACCCATAGCGCCAAGCTTTAGCGAAGTCTGGCAAGAAGAAGGGGTGGAGTTAGGGGCAGAAGCTGAGGTGGAAAAACCCCCGCAAGAGAGGCTGGGACCGGGGTCGATGTGCCCGGCCCGGCAGCAAAGGTTTGGCCCACCCGCTGATAACGGGGATGGGGGACCCCTCCAAAGCCAGTTCATGGCTCCCCACGGTACACAACAGCTTAGGGTTATGGTAAGCCACCTGAGTAAACTCACCCAACAAGGGGACCCCTCAGTTCACTTCATAGAAGTAGAACAGGCAGCAGGCATCAACGACTGTGATGATGCCGAGATGGCAAAAATGCTCCTGTTCTCACTGGATAGCAGGCTATACCAGTCCCTCTCTGCTGAGAGCAAGAGAGGACAGAATGGATATGCTGCCATCAGAGAGGAAGTTTTAGAGGCCATGGGGATGAATGAGGGAAGTCCTTTCTCCCGGGTGGAGAAAACAGTGCAGCTCGCAGGAGAGACCCCACAGGCTTTCGCAGACAGGCTGTGGCCCGTGTACAGGGGTGCTTGTAGTGGGGATCTTAACAGGGCTCACCTAAACCGGGACGAGCTGGCCCACTGGCTCCGTAGCCTAGTGGCAAACAGCTTGCCACGGATCAAAACCCAGGCTGAGCTTTGGTTTGACCCGAAAGACCCCCGGGTCACCGAAGAGGCAGTGGTCAGACAGCTGAACCTGGCCTACCGGAACGGTAGAGGGGCGGAAGAGCCCCCACAAAAAGGGAAAGTACATGAAATAAAACCCGGCCAGAGTAGGAAGGAGTGGCATCAGGAGGGAATAACCCTTCCAGCACAAAGCTTAACTGTTATGGGTGTGGGAAGGATGGTCACTGGAGGAAGGAGTGTAAGAATCCTTGGAAGGATAACAAGGGAAAGAATTCCTCAGCCCCAGCCCAAAAGGCAGAGACAGGGATCCCTCCCGCCACGGTCGTCATTTTTGGACGCCATGAGGTCCCTATTGACTGGCCCAGGGAAGGTAGCAGCAACCACTGGTGCTCTGACCCCATCAGCCCCAACTAACCTAAAATCCTGACTAGAGCCAGCGCAGCCTGTTTACCTGTGTTCCCTTACCTACGACTTATGGAGGAGACCCCTCGTTGAGATGGAGGTAGAAGAGGTGAAGGGGACCTATCTGTTGGACACGGGAGCATCATCCATTCGGCTAACCCCACCACCTCACCTCTATGTAACGGGGTCCCCTACAGTCTGTCGGGATTCACAGGTAAAGAACAGGCAGGCTCATTTTCCATCCCGCTGTCCATTCGCTTAGGAACACTCCGCTCTAAGTGGACCAGTGTCCTAATGAAGTGGGAGGTGGAGGGTGGAAAAGGGATCCTGGGAGCCGACTTTATTGTAGGCCACGGGATCCTAGTGGATTTACGGAATCACTGCCTCTGGGGGGCAAATACAGGAAAGGAAGGCGGAGTAGTAGTCATCCCAGGGAAACAGGGGAAGGGGACCCTGTGCACCATGAAGCCTAAAGAGGGTTACAACCTCGAGCTCATGGTCAGTAACACCCCAAAGGAGTTTCAGGCATTTGTGCGAGCCCACCTAGACACATTTGCTACACACAAGCATGACTGTGGGAGGGTCAACGAGTTCGAGGTCAGCATAGACGGGGACCCCATGGCCCGACCACAGAAACAGTATAACTTCCCCAGGGAAGGTCCCACTTTTATTAAATAATTTAACAATGACAGTATAGCACTTAAAGGGGCTCTGTCCACATGGAAAATGTTTCCTTGGAAGGCAAAACTATGCATCGATGTTTCATGGTGATGTTACAAAAGTCACGCTTAAATCGGTTTCAACAAAATTTACATAATTGGGTTGTGTGTTCTGAAACAGAACAGGTTTGGCTGTGGTGTTTCTCCCCCCACCACAGCAGTTGAATAGTCAGCTGACACTCAATCTGAATACCATAATAGCACATATTAGGTCCATTAAAGCAACAGTCTTTTTAAAATTGAGAAACCAAGGTGAAGGGTCGAAACACCACCTATGTTGAAAAGAGTAGAAGAAAAGATAACACAAATAAAGAAGATATGGTTAGGTGACACCAAGCTTGGATTTTAAAGGCCTGACAATTGTGTGGCGATATAAACATAGTTAGAATGCAGGGAAGAGAAGGGATAGTGCATCTGGAACTTGGGAGGAACAACAGAGGAGGAACAGGAAAGAGGTTCAGAGGAGCACTGACCAGAGTAGTATCAATAAAATGGAGATGTAAGAAATGGAGAGGGGCGGGGTCTGGAGGCTGGTGATCAGATGACAGGCTTTTTTTAATTCAATCTCGGGATGTAGGCGTCACTGGCAAGGTTGGCATTTATTGCCCTGAGAAGGTGGTGGTTGTCTGCCTTCTTGACCTGCTGCACTCTGTGTCGTGACGGTGCTCTTTCAAGGTACGTAGGGAGCTGCAGGATTTTGGCACAGTGTTGATGAAGGAATGGCGATATATGTCCAAGTTAGAATGGTGTGTGACTAGGAGGGGAACTTGGAGGCGGTGGTGTTCCCATGCTCCTGCTGCCCTTGATAGTGTAGTACACACTGCAGCCATAGTACGCCGATGGTAGAGGAGAGGCTGTTTAGACTAATGGATTAGGTGCCGATCAAGTGAGCTGCTTTGTCTGGATGGTGTTAAGCTTCTTGAGTGTTGTTGCAGCTGCACCCATCTATGTAAGTAAAGATTATTCCATCACGCATCTGAATTGTGCCTTGTAGATGGTGGAGATGCTTTAGGGAGTTAGAGGTGAGCCACTCGCCACAGAATACTCCACCTTTGATCCGCTCTCGTGGACCCCACTAGAAATGCTTGCATCAATGGGCAGGAGGGCAAAGGGGACATAACATTTGGAAGAGGCAAGTACAATTTTAAGTTTGCTGCCTATACCCCTGGTGAAAACATCCCAGCTCAGGTAGTAGAAAACTTAATGAAATAGCACTCTGTTATAGTGAAATTAATACTGCTGGTGTCGGCTTCCTTTGTTTAGTCTGTATAATGAGTACTGGAATGTTTTTCACGATCAAGTAGTGCCTCCAATTATAAAGTTCTTAATCAGTGTACTGACTGAATTGTTTAATTACATTTTCCGAATGCATTCATTTGAGTTCAGCTGCAGGAAACAGTAGTCTCAGGTTTGCAGTCTAGGTTGTGACAAAGCATATGACAACATATACTGGTTATTTGATCCAATAAGGCTCCACGCTAACACCTCACCCCCTTCCGAGTGCGTGCTAACCTTTTATGTAGATATGTCTTTTGAAACTGCACAAAGCCTAATCATACATGCATATTTTTTATTGTTATTTTCTGAACACTGCCAAGTTCATGTTCAACTAATCAGAGGCTGCTCAAACAAGATGGTTAGCTTATGTGTCTGTGTTTTTCTTGAAATGCTAAAATTCCCTTCCCCCATCCTTGCCGCACTCAGTGCTGCACCTCATCACTTGGCTGAGATAAACAAGTTTTAACCAAGGCACAAATTCCAGTCAAGATTGGATTTTGAATCCGAGTCATCAAGTGTGCAGCACAGTGGTGTAGATCATTAAACCATCGTGATTTCATGGTTAATGTATTTATTTCTGTTCAAAGATCTAATTTCTTACACAGAACTTTTATCATTGCTGAATGTTTCTCTTTCTAGTTTCGCTGTTTACATTGGCTGTCCTATTCTGCATGATACAAAATGAATGCCCTAAAGATTCCATTTGGCATGCTGAAGCTACAAGTAAGGAGTGTCAATTCACCTTGCTTGGCTGATTGCAGTCGAAGAGCTTTCGGAATATTGAAGACACAATTCAGGTCATTCTTCTCAAATAATAAGACTTGTAACCCTCAGAATTTCACAGACTATGAATCCATCAAACAACAGTATAAACCGCAAGTGCCAGAATACTTCAATTTTGCAAGTGATGTCCTCGATAAGTGGAGTGAAATGGAAAAGGTATTTTATAATCCTCCTGTATGATAGACACAGTTCATTTTTAGGTGCAAGAAACAGTTTCTGTGATGCCTGGTTTAAAACTTGAATGGTCTATGGACTCATCAAAATGTTTCAATTAGACTGAATGGTTGGTACAGTTAATGCACTCTAGGTAGAAAAGTGAGTTTTTTTTAAAGTTTAAACACGGGGGAAAATTTGGTAGGTTAGCGCCTCCCGTTAGCACCTGCAGAGGGTGGTAATGGGGCGCTGTTGCAGTAGTGCCAGGGCGAGGTGAATCCAGCAGCACATGGCAAATCCGGACCCGTCGTTGCTCCGCCGGTATGAGGTACCGCCAGGGACTTCAACGCCAGGCAGAGCGTGACATCAATGAGTGTGCAACGCTCACTGGGCGCCCAATCTGCAAAATTCATTCTGGCCACTTACCTTTGCGCCTCGACCAGACAGCGACAGGGAGAGGAGGCGCACAGCTGCAGGACACCAGCTCCAGCGACGTTATTTAAAAGCATCCGCATTAATCACTCGCGGCTGTCAGGGCAGGTTAATTTCAGCGGCTTGTTGTCAGTTTCAGCTAGTGGATCAGTTTGTATGAGTAATTTCAAGATTCTTTTTTATCAGCAGTCTTCTGGCAAGTGCAAAGTGGCAACATTTATCGTTCAAAGATTCAAACTGCTACACTTGGCAACATTATTGGGGGCTGTACTGGCGCCACCTCGCCCTCCAGGATCTACAACGGAGGGAGCATAGGCAGCCAGAAATATGGGAACATGTGCGCATAGGGATGAAGAGAGACATCAGGGCTCTCACCAGGAGGCCTTACCCTCCGAGGGTATTCTGACAGTACATCTCCTACCTTCAATTAAGTGAGGAGCAGTGTATTAGATGGCTCCGCATCACCAAGGTGGTGGTCACAGAACTCTGTCACCTTCTCCCAACAGACCTCCAGCCTCACATTAGGATGACTTAAAACCCAGATCCCTTTTGCTCACCACATGCCCATCATACCATCCCTGTGTCATGCCATACCACAGCGTCCTCCTGGGCACAAAGGTGAAATGAGAGAGACAATATTTGCAAATATTGCAAACTCCATTAATAAATTTATGCATAAATATATCACACATATCACATTCATTCTAATAACTAATGGCCCTTGTGCCTGCCATAGTTGAATAGCTGTTATTGTGTGCAAGACATGAGATGTGGGTGTGAGTGTCAGTAGGTGGAGATTGTTGGTGGGTGTAGTGCATTGTGTGAAGTTTATGGTACAGATGGTGGTATGTAGCATTTGTTGAAGCATTCAATCACCCTGACCACCCGACTGAGGTGGATCTGCTATGAGCACACCTGCTTCAGTACTCCGACTCCTTCTCCTTGTTGTGCTTCTCCTTGCCGAGGCAGCTGCACATCCGGCAATGCTGAGAATGAGGTGCTGCAGTATCAATGAACCTCCCCTTTAAGGACTGGGAAAAGCCTGTGGCATCATATTTGAGTTGAGATTAGACTGCACCCAATATTGGTCCACCCTTTGAGTGTAACGCCACTGAGCTAGGCCTTTAAGACATGATTTAGCGCCCCAATCATTTCTTTGCGTCATGAGAATGATATTTGCGTGCAGTCTAAAGCATTAGTGCCTGGCGCTAATTCTCAAACTTTTCTAAAGATACCGCCCATTCCTGGACTATAATGAATTTCTAGCCCTAAGGCTCTTGCCAATTATAGCCACTCTAAAATGATATATGCCTTAATATATGATGTTGAGAACTAGCAGAGGAAACAGAGTAATTTTCCTGATTTGACTGATTTTCAGAAGTTAAAAAAACTACAGGAATATTCCTTTAAATTCAGTTGAAAATTTACACAAGTATTCGAAATAGAGCACATCACGGACAGCAATTCACTGCCCAGAATTTGTGGTGCGAAAAACTGATTGTTGCGGTGCTAATAATTGGAAGGTAGGGTAGGTTTCTTTGAAGGATGAACACTCTGAATATATTTTTGATAAGTCTTATTCGTTCAAATATGATGTTTTCTATGTTAAGGCTTTGAGGTTTGGTGACAATCAGACATTCTTGAGATTTTACTTGTGTGTTAATATTTCCACTGGTACTTCCACAGGCTGGAAGCAGAGGTACAAACCCTGCTTTGTGGTGGTTGAGTGAAAGTGGACAAGAGGTAAAATGGAGCTTCCAGGACCTTGGAGTCTACTCCAAGAAGGTGGCCAACATTCTGTCAGAAGCCTGTGATCTACAATTAAATGATCGAGTTATTGTTGTCCTGCCCAGGATTCCGGAATGGTGGCTTGTGAATGTGGCCTGCATGAGAACAGGTAAAGGTGTTGCCCTCAACATTGCTATTGAGATGGATGTTTAACAAAAGACATTTTTATCTCTTCTGCCTTTAAGAGATTGTCACAAAACAGCCAATTTAAAAATCAAATCCTTATAAAGAGCTCTGCTTAACTTATACAAATTTCTCTTACTTGGCAGATTTGGAACAATTTTTGTTTAAGCTGTGCGATTATTGGGAAAATGGGTTAGGGGAGATACTGAGCCCAGTATGACGGAGCTGAATTAATGTCCGTTGCAATAGTTATTAATCCAGGGCGCTTCAGTGATTGATACTGGTAGTGTTTTGGAACCTCTTTCTCGCCAGTAAATCAACTGTGAACTGGAACCTATCAATATACTGTAAAGCCACATCATATGTAAAATATTTATGAAGTAAACAAATTGCTCCCGATTTAGAAATATTAGCCATGATGATCAGTCCTGCACTGGCTCCACAGGCTCACTACTCTCTGGGAAAAGAGGAAATGCCTAACATCTAGTCTATTCCTACTTTTGTGTATTTAAAACTTTTACGTAGCCTGGTCCTCCCCAATCTGTCAAACTGGAACAATCTATCAATAGCCATGCAATCCGGCCCTTTCATTATTTTATAAAACTCGATCAGGTTGCTTCTAAGTCTATAATACAAGATATGAACAGAAAATGCTGGAAGTACTCAGCAGGTCAGGCAGCATCTGTGCTTCTAAGTCTACACTGCTCAAGAGTAAATAGACCCAGTTTTTTAAGCCTATCTGAGTAATAAGGTTCCTTAAGCTAGGAATCATTCTCATAGCTCTCTTCCGAAGGCCAACACGTGAGGGGACCAAAACTGGGTGCAGTACTTCAGATGCAGCCTAACCAACGACCTGTATAATGACAGAATGGCGTCCTTTGATTTGCACTTCATATAAGTCCTGACAGTAGCTAGCACTAAATTAACAGACTCTCTCAAAGAAGCTTTTATTAAGATGGCTGGTATGGGGCATGAAAAATACACCTGGTACAGTGGGGAATGATCCTCTGAGGTAGAGTTGTGGCACAGTACAGGGAGCTCTACTCTGAATCTAACATGGCATTGTTTGATATTGGCACAGTAGAATACCTAGGAAAATGTTTCAGTTCTCCAGCCCTGAGTTTTTTCACTTCAATAAGAGCAATCACTTCAAGCCAGTGGGAAAGAAGTATCAATTTGAAATAACCAGTGGGAACAATTTTTCACGCACAAAATAACAAAAAATGAACGACCACCAGCACTGACGACTAATGATATGACTCGCCCAGTCTTTGTTAGATTGTAACGCAGACATTGTAATGGATAAGACAAGATATAAACAGAAAATGCTGGAAATACTCAGCCGGTCACGCAGCATCTGTAGAGAGAGAAACAGAGTTAATGTTTCAGGTCTGTAACCTTTTGTCAGAACTGGAAACATTACAGATGTGACAGGTTTTAAACAAGTACAGTTGCAGGGAAAGTGGGGGGGGGGGGGGGGGAGGAAAGAACAAAAGGGAAGGTCTGTGATAGCGTGCAAGGGAGGAGTGATTTAATGAACAGCAGAATCATTACCAGCACCTACCTTCCGAAAAAATGAATGGGAACAGTGGTTATGACCTGAAATTGTTGAACTCGGTGTTGAGTCCGGAAGGCAGTGGAGTTTCCGCCACTTCCAGCTAGATGCCACCATCAAACAAATCTTCCCTCCCCTCACTATTAGCATTCCAAAGGGACCGGTCCCTTCACGACACCCTGGTCTACTCTTCCATCACCCCATCCCTTTCCCACGGCACTTTCCCATGCAAGTGCTGTAGGTGCAACACCTGCCCTTTTACCTCCTCCCTTCCCACTGTCCAGGGCCCCAAACACTCCTACCAGGTGAAACAGCGATTTTCTTGTACTTCTTTCAATTTGGTATACTGTATTCGCTGTTCACGATGCGGTCTCCTCTACATTGGGGAGACCAAATGCAGATTGGGTGATCGCTTTGCTGAACACATCTGTCCACTAGCGTGACCCTGAGCTTCCGATCGCTTGCCATTTTAATTCTCTGTCCCACTCTCACTCTGACCTCTCTGTCCTCAGCCTCCTACACTATTCCAATGAAGTTCAATGGAAGCTCGAGGAACAACACCTCGTCTTTCGATTAGGCACTTTACAGCGGTCCGGACTCAACATCGAGTTCAACAATTTCAGATCATAACCACTGCTCCCATTTTTTTGGACCGCAGGTGCTGTTAATGATTCTGCTGTTCATTTAATCACTCCTGTCTTCCACCCTATCACAGACCTTCCCATTTGTTCTTTCCTCCCTTCCCCCTTTCCCTGCACCTGTACTTGCTTAAAACCTGTTATATCTGTAGCGTTTTCCAGTTCTGACAAAAGGTCACAGACCTAAAACGTTAACTCTGTTTCTCTCTCTACAGACGCTGCCTGGCCTGCTGAGTATCTCCAGCATTTTCTGTTTATATTTCAGTTTTCCAGCATCCGCAGTATTTTGCCTGATGAATAATACAAGGTCGGGTTTGTTTCTTTAAAACATTTCAAATCTGAATTAATAAATTAGTTCCAATTAATTTTAGTAATGAAGTCTCTGCAAATATTTATGCACTGATCTTTTTGTTTGTGCTCTGACTAGGTACTGTGCTGATCCCTGGCACAAGCCAGCTAACAGCGGCAGACATTTTCCACAGGCTGCAGGCCTCCAAAGCAAAATGCATCATTACCGATGACAGCCTGGCAGACGCTGTAGAGTCAGTGGCAGCCAAGTGCCCTTCTCTCAAAGCAAAGGTGATTATATCACACAAACATAGAGAGGGATGGATGAACTTCCAGGACCTTTTCCGGTTAGTAATAGCTGTATTTACATGGAGCCATTTTGAAACAAGTTGTGCTTCATGATTTCAAAAGAATGCACTTCAAATATATGTGTAGATGTTAAAGACATTTTAAGTAAGTTAAGTCAATCAATTTGACACAAAGAATTGCAAACAGGCATCACCATTAGTAATGAGTCAACTAACTTTAATGAACTAGTACAGTGATGTGCTGGGAGATTCTTAGCACATCAAGAAACTTTCAGCACCTTAGTTCCAATTAGTTTATTGGTTTATTGAATCTAATTAATTGACACTGACAATATCTGGTTAATTCATTAAAAATATATGCCATATTATTTCTAGTTAATTAACTGTAGATTATTATTTGATAAATTGCAGTGATTTTGCTACAAATATTAATCTATCATAGAGAACACCCTTACACGTCAATGTCCATCGTGATACCTGCTTTTAGCTACAAGAACTGCAGAAAATGGGCTACGCTTGCTTTCACAGTTTAGGTTGACACCTGAGTCTTTCAATAAGATTAATGTTACATTTCCATAATTTTCTGTTCAAGTAAAGCTAAAGTGCAGACTCAAATATTAATTACACACTTATTGTGTGGCAATCTGCTTATATGTACTGAACATACCTCTTGTGTGTCACAATGTACTGGCGCCAGCAGGAAAATACAATTGAAAATAGTTTTCCTTTAAATGAGCCTTTGTATTTTACTCCTTGAGAATTTAAATAAATCAATAACTACATTTTAAATGCAACAGTTTGCAAAATTATACCGTAAAGGGGTTTCTGTAATTTAGCTTGTGTTCTTAAAGGTATTAGAGGAACAGCCTTTGGTGTAGATATGCATAGGACTGCGTAACTGTGTCCTGTCACTGAAGGCATTCGGATTTGAAGTATGTTGTTTTGCAATACAGAACTAAACTTTATAGAAACATTTGTCTTGTAGTTTCAACAGAAAGCCAATGCATTACTTTAATATTCAAGCATATCACAAAGTTACTGTGTACACTCAGACATGTTCAGGATTATGTTTCAGCATCACTTCATACTTCTTTCACTTTTTTTGTATTTTCAGGGGCTCACATTCACATACATATTTCAGGAACCTAATGTCTATTATTATTACACGGTGTATAAAGGATGAGTATGTTGATACATTTTTTCTTGGTTTGGTTGTGCTGTGGTTGAATTTTATCTCACCACCACTGAAACCTTCATCCACGTTTTTGTCAACTCCAAGGCTTACTTCTCTAATACTGTCCTCCCCAGTCTGTTAAGTTCTTCCCTTTTCACTTCTTCCAGGAGATTACATGGCTGAGGGTGAGGTGAGGAGTGTCTTAGTCATGATGCCCCAGCCATCATGAGGTGTGCGGCAAGCTTGATGGATCAGCTGGTCTTTTCATGCCCGTCGATTTTGTATGTTTGTACACAAACTCCAATTCATCTAGAACTCAGTCATCCACATCCATGTCCTGCACTATGTCACACTTTGTTATCATGCCATCCTCCATTAGTGCCCCAAACCCAGGCCATCAAATTCAAAATTGTAGTTTTTGTCAGTAAATCTCTCTTGCTACACACACCTCTGCAACCTCCTCCAGCCCTAAATCCTAGTTTGCAACCTCCACTCTTTCGACTCTGGCCTTCTCTGCATTCTTCCCTCGACTCAGTGGCATTCTGAAACTCACATTCTTAAAGTCCCCTGAGTTGCCACATCTCTCCCCACTTTGAAAAGCCTCCCTCTCAAAACCCTCTTCAACCTCACCTTCAGTTACCTTGTCTAACCCTTTCCGAAATTTATGTTTGGTTTCCAGTCCCTCTTCATAAAGGGCTGTATATGCAAGTATATGCAAGTTATGCTGGAACCAGTGAGGGGTAAGTGTTGGAGAAAACTGTTTGTTTAATCCAATGGTGTTTCATTTCTATTTTTGTACACTTTTTCACCCTATACTAGTGCGGCATTAACAAAATTGTGTTAGTGACCCAGTGCTGGCAGTCTCTGGGCCCGCTGCTGATACCCGACCTCAGACAGCCGGTCAGCACGACCCCGCTTCTCTCCTTCATTCACCTGCAGCATACCCATGGCCCCGCCAGCATCATTCAATTATGCGGTGTATGTGAAATCCCATTGAATTCTTTACTCATTCACATCATTCCTTATTGAAGTTTTAATAGAAAGCTCTGGAGGCAGCAGATTGTGAGCACTAAAGCCTGGATAGTGGCAGCAGATTATAAGAGCGCTACTGAGATAATTCACTGCCTGATTTGTCCTTCAGTTTTTGGTGCTTAGTTCAGCTTCTCCCAATAAACTGTTTACAAGCCAATATAAATATATTTGAAAAAGCATGCATCAGTTTTTCATGTGTACTTCACTCATACAATATCACATGTGAGTAAGCACAGCTGTTTCTGCCTGAAAAAAATGGAGTGCTTAAGACAATATAACCAGCAACTTTGAAATTGACATTAAAGACTAATGGATATCGCGTTTGACCGATATAAGCAACCGCCTGTTTTAAACGTGGACATTTTAAGTGGTGAGGACTCATACGCAATAAAGGGTGAGGAAGGACCATCAGGTCCGTCAATGCTCACCATATCCATTGGACGGTGCAATTTTGTATGCCACCCTCCCCAAGAGATAGTAATGCTAACTCCTGGGGAGGCAAAAAGAAACAGTGAAACAGCTGTGTCATTTTCAAGAGAAACTCAAGCAAGCTCCAGGAGATCATATTGCATTAGCAGACATACTGAAACTAAATCACCCACCCACAATTTTCCCATATAATTTAGGAATACAGGAATATACATGATTGGAAATAACAATCTCCATCCATCAAGAGGACATAGACTTCTTGCCCTACTTCATCTCTGATACCCGTCAATAGCTCTATCTGCTAAAAGATGTATCCATCGCCCTCTTAAAATTTCTAAAGTCCTCTGTCTCCCTAGTTAGGCTATCCCACAGGTGCCATTTACAAATCATCCAATCAAAATACAGCCACCCACCAGTATGTTCACATATACTAAATTCGGCATCAGATAGCGGGGAGGGGGGGTCTGCAGATCGCAGGGAGGGAGGCAGATCGTGGCAGGTTAGCTTGGGGCAAAGCACTTCTGCTCCCCTGGCTCACAAGCAGTGCTGGAAAAGGACTTACCGTTAAATCCAAATGGCTGCTAAAATCTGAGGCACGTAGCCGCATTTAAATATAATAATTATTGACCTGACTCTCGAGAGCAGTTTACTCGCATGCCTCGATTAAACGGGAAGTAGGTACATTTGCGGGTTGGAGATGGGTTTTCCATTTTTAAGAATTTAAACCCCGCCCCTCTCCCACCCGTCCTGGGGTTTAAAATTCCCCCCACATAGTTCGATCAGTACCACTTATCTTGGTGCAGTAATACAAAATGAAGAATATGTCATGCTTCCCCACATCAGTGGGTCATTTTACTTTATTTAAGCAAGTTGAATTCTAATTGTCTTCCGGGATTTCTAACTTCAGTCTTGCAAAAAGTCCTCATAGCTTCCTCTTTAAAAATTTTAATTCCAGCCTATGTCGGTGTTTCTGTGTTTTATCTTCCTTCGTTCATGGATCAAAAAACTTCCAGTACAATGGACATGAGGTGCTTCTCAATTACCAAGACAAGCTAACAAATTGCTTATTATTTACAGTCTTTGGGCAAAACAACTTCCATTAGCTTAAGCCACCTTTCATCTAGATGTCTTTTTTAAATGTATGAGAATACACTTTGCTTTAAAAAAAATTAAAAGTAACTCTTTCTCCAAACCTTTTTGTTTGAAAAATAAGTTAAAAAATTGACAACGGTCTTAATTCTATCTCCTAAGAAATGCATCAGCTGACCAAAAATGTGCAAACACCAAGAGTTTGGACCCAATGACCATTTTCTTTACCAGTGGAACCACAGGATCTCCTAAAATGGTCCTACACACCCACTGCAGTTATGGAATAGGCCATACAGTGACTGGAAGGTCAGAGAACCAATTCATGTATAAATTTGGTGTAGATATGATAACTTGGAAATGTAAAGTCTGAAATTTGGGTGCTATTCTGTTAACAACAAAATATGTTGCAGAGTTCTATTAAAACTTAAGCCTAAATTATTAATGAGAAATCTTTTTGCTGTGGCAAATAATGGGTTCACTAATTATTTTTCCTATTACTGTATTTATTGTCTCCCTGGACTACATGCCACCACACAGAGAGGCAACCTGCTCACAGGCCACTGCTAGTGACATTCTATAACCATCTACAAAGCAGTGAGCCTGAGAATCTGCCAGACAGTAACTTTACAACATGTGTTAACAGAATAGATCGCAACTCCCAAACTGAACAATTGAGGAGTTAAGGGGCTAGAAACACTCGGTGGGGAGAAATTGGTCCTCATTGTGCCCGTTTTCTCTGTGGAAAACAGGGGAAAAGGACCAATTTTGCAGGGCAATGTCCCGCACACAAGGACGCCTAAAATATGTTATATTGGCCTTGGACGATATCCAGGTGTCCCGGGTGGCCGCCTTAAACTGGTGTTAGGCCCCTTGCATATGTTAACGAGGGGCCTAACACCTGCTTAAAGACCAATTGCAGAAATTGGGCAGCGCTGAGCAGAGCAAGTGGCAGGCCTGCTACACTCAGGTTTTCCAGCCTTTGCTGCAGCCTAATCAGTAGCCGCCAACAAACACGTAAGGTTATTTTTATATTATCTTGACATCAAGCCAGGGGGAGCAGGAGTGCTCCCCCCAGCTCCATGCCACTCCTGAGGGCAGCTGCTAGGCTGCACTATCCCCCTCCCGTTCTCCTCCACCTCCTCCCAAGATCTAATTGAGGGCCACTGCCGGTGAAGCAGACGCCCCAAGTTGTTCATCTTAAAACCGTCTTTGGAGGCGTGATGCCGACCACAGCTCACTGGTAATATTGAAATGAAGCCCAAGGCCCACTTTCGGCAAGCCTCAGGCTTTCAGCTTCTGGAGTGTAACCGCACCGGCCATTCTGCCCGAAAACAGGCCTAAATGAATATTTAGCACAGTGTGTTTCATTTATGAGCACTGCACCTACCTAATGCCCACATTTATATGGGGAAATTGGAGTGGGAGAGGTAATCCCATATTCTCTGTGTATTTGATGTTGGCTATTTGCATTGAATGTATGTACAGCGCATTGAGGGCAGATCACTATATATACAGACAAGTCACAGAACAAATATGTAATTGTGAATTGGAAAGCTGAGATTGCATGTGTTCTGTGTCCGTTTGGTATACAGCGGAATAAGGATTTCCAGGTTTTGAACCCTAGGAGGTTATATGTGTTCACTGTCAAAATTAAAACATGCTCTGTTAGAGCAGACATTTTCTTTAATACCTCATTTTACTTTGGCATCAAGGACTTGTTCCTTAATTTGTTAGTATGTGTAAGCTCACGATTAATGTATCTGCTTTGAAATGAATCACTTCGGCCATCATTCCTGCTGCAATTTTACTCTCGCAAAATTGCCTTCCATTTTCTTTCCCACCCTTCCTCTCCACCAGTCATGCTGGGGTGCAGCTCCACAGTCAGCATTAGTACTTCGACACAGTACCCAAGTGACTTTTCTTCTTGGGAGAGTCTAGACAGTGACTGCTGGTGAGCTGTTTGATTGTGGAATCCATCACAGTCAAACCTGACCCTGTCCTCACCTGGCATCCACACATGTATATTTCAGCAGAGGTCAAAGATGCTAATAAGGAGTGGAAACCTTGCGTCATTTTTCCTTGTATTTTATTCTCTCCTCCCTCTCTTTCTCATTTCACCCACCCATGCAGTGACAACAAAGTCACTTATGTTGGCCTCACCACTGGTCATCAGCTAACTTATCAAGATCAGGAATTGAATCTGGAATCTTCATGGTCATTATGTGCTCAGTGCCACACTGCATTTACTCACTGTGCCTTTTGGGTACTAGGTTCCCTATATTTCAATTGACATTAATTTTATCATCATAGGGATTTTATTTTGCCTGGATCCAAGTGGAAATGAATTGCAGCATTAGCTAGGTTTACAAAAATATGTTTGGTTATAATCCAGTGGGCAGAAGGTTAATTATGGTGATGCCTCTACCAGGTTCTGGTTGGATCTCACTCCCTCAGATGTGATGTGGAATACCTCAGACACTGGCTGGGCTAAGTCTGCATGGGGAAGCATCTTCTCACCATGGATTCAAGGATCCTGTGTTTTTGTCCATCAGATGCCACGGTTTGAACCCAAAGCTGTATTGGAAGTAAGCAAACAGTCGCTGTGTGTTTTTTTGATAAAACATATTTGTAAGTACACTATTGGCCTGGAACTTGCAGTCAGCAGCAAAGCGAAGACGTTCGCCGTTGGCCCCGAAGTATGCTTCGCTCAAGGATCTCGCGATCCCTGTGTCGAGAACTTCAAGTTTTCCGACATTCAATTCAAATCAACCAAGTATAGTGTGACGGCAACAGGCTGTCTAAGCAGCCAATCAAAACGCAGAATTCTCACAGACAGCAAACAAGGAAGTGAGTAAGCTCTTAAAAGAAAGATTGGGGCTCTCACATGGGGAAAAGCCAAACCTGAAATAAAGATGGACAAACTTCATAAAAATAAAAAATAAAATCTTTTGAAGTTTCTTAAAAATTTAAATTTTATTAAAATGGACAAATTTCACACTGCACAAAATTAAAATTGGTTTTCCAGGCCCTTAACATTACAGTCAATCATGAAGTGTAAATGCGAGGGTTGAAAATGCATTCTGTCACCAGCTTCCTCAACTGCGCCCGTCTCTCCGTCCCCCACTTCCAGCTCCTCGCCACCTCCCACGATGTCGTGAGCAGCCTCCTCAGCATTTGTTAATGTGGCCAGGGATGGTGTGCCTCCTCCTGTCTTTGCTCTCTCCCTCTTATTGTGGGCTAGCTTTTCCTGCAAGGAGGGACACAAGTGGAGTTTCAGTGAGAGTGATGGAGTGAGTGTGAAGAATCCAAAACCTAGAAGCTTAGAGGGAGACCAAGATGGAGTGAGGTGGCAAGAGGAAGCTGCCTCCCTGTGAGTTGTTAGTTGTTGTCATTGCATAACAGTGCGAGCGAGTGTGAGGACTGCGTGGTAGGATGGTGAAGTGATTCAGTACAGAGAGAGAGATAGAGAGGTAAAGGTGCAAGGGAAATAAGGGTAAGGTGGGATGTGGAGGAGCAGGCTGACAATGCAGACTGCTGGTGATGAGAAGAGAAGGGAAGCAGATTGAAGGGAAGTGTGATGTGATACTCACTTTTGATGTTCACAGAAGATCATTGAAGGGTTTTCGGCACTGCAGCCAGGTGCGTGCACATAGCGACCTTGCGCTTACCTCCTCAGCAATCTCCAGCCAGGCTGCCTTTGTCTGCTGAGGAGGCTTTCCTCCGGCCATCGGGAGGGAACAGAATCTGCCTGCACCCTCTTACTCCCTCCACAAGAGCTTGGAGGGAGTCCTCAGTGAATCGGGGAGCAGCCTTGGCTTTCGCAGCACTCATAGTCACCTTGACCCATTCAAGCTGCAGCAGCAACGAGAAATGAGGCTACATGGAGCCCTTAAAAACTAGTGCAGACCAACAGACCCGCTCCCACACATTGCAGCAGGCAGCGCGCACAACGGGACAAATTGGTCCAATTAAACAAAAATGGGACATCGGGAGCAGCTGAAACCGGCAGCGGGTCCGAAACCTGCCCACCAGGCAACCCAACTCCATCCCACCTCCTCCATTAAAATCGAGGCCTACATGTTTTCCAATTAGTTATTCCAATCGATCCATTGCAAATTGTAGTCAGAGGCAAAAGCATGTTTTGAAAGTCTAATTGCTTCTGTGTAAAATACATATTTTTGGTTCTTTTTACTTTCACTGAATTTCTAATCAATTATTAAGTGGCTGAGGTACTAAAATAGCACATTGGTGTTTTATATTCCGCTTTTCATTGTGAATGTTGGTCTTCATGACCACAGTTTCTTCATGTCCCTCACAAATCCTACCAACACCTAGAGTCATAGTCATAGAGTTATACAGCACAGAAAGAGGCCCTTCGGCCCATCGTGTCCGCACCGGCCATCAAGCCCTGTCTATTCTAATCCCATTTTCCAGCACTTGGTCCATAGCCTTGTATGCTATGGCGTTTCAAGTGCTCATCTAAATGCTTCTTGAATGTTGTGAGGGTTCCTGCCTCTACCACCCTTTCAGGCAGTGAGTTCCAGATTCCAACCACCCTCTGGGTGAAAAAGTTTTTCCTCAAATCCCCTCTAAACCTCCTGCCCCTTACCTTGAAACTATGCCCCCTGGTTATTGACCCCTCTACTAAGGGGAAAAGTTCCTTTCTATCTACCCTATCTATGCCCCTCATAATTTTGTACACCTCAATCAGGTCCCCCCTCAGCCTTCTCTGCTCTAAGGAAAACAACCCTAGCCTGCCCAGTCTCTCTTCATAGCTGAAGCGCTGCAGCCCAGGTAACATCCTGGTGAATCTCCTCTGCACCCTCTCCAATGCAATCACATCCTTCCTATAGTGTGGCGACCAGAACTGCACACAGTATTCCAGCTGCGGCCTAACTAGCGTTTTGTACAGCTCCATCATAACCTCCCTGCTCTTATATTCTATGCCTCGGCTAATGAAGGCAAGTATCCCATATGCCTTTTTAACCACCTTATCTACCTGTCCTGCTGCCTTCAGGGATCTATGTACATGCACACCAAGGTCCCTCTGATCCTCTGTCCTTCCTAGGGTCCTACCATTCATTGTGTATTCCCTTGCCTTGTTAGTCCTCCCAAAATGCATCACCTCACACTTTTCAGGGTTAAATTCCATTTGCCACTGTTCTGCCCATCTGACCAACCCGTCTATATCGTCCTGTATAGCCTGAGGCTTCCCTCCTCGCTATTTACCACCCCACCAATTTTCGTGTCATCTGCGAACTTACTGATCATACCTCCTACATTCATATCTAAATCATTAATGTACACTACAAACAGCAAAGGACCTAGCACCGATCCCTGCGGTACACCACTGGACACAGGCTTCCAGTCACAAAAACAACCTTCGACCATCACCCTCTGCCTCCTGCCACTAAGCCAATTTTGGATCCAATGTGCCAAGTTGCCCTGGATCCCATGGGCTCTTACCTTCTTGACCAGTCTCCCATGCGGGACTTTGTCAAAAGCCTTACTGAAGTCCATGTAGACTACATCAACTGCACTACCCTCATCCACACACCGAGTCACCCCCTCGAAAAATTCAATCAAATTGGTCAGACATGATCTCCCCCTGACAAAGCCATGCTGACTATCCTTGATTAATCCTTGCCTCTCCAAGTGGAGACTAATTCTGTCCCTCAGAATTTTTTCCAATAATTTCCCTACCACTGATGTTAGGCTCACTGGCCTGTATTTCCCTGGTTTATCCCTACTACCCTTCTTGAATAATGGTACTATGTTAGCTGTTCTCCAGTCCTCTGGCACCTCCCCTGTGGCCAGAGAGGTTCTGAAAATTTGTGTCAGAGCCCCTGCAATCTCCTCCCTTGCCGCACACAGCAGCCTGGGATACATCTCGTCTGGGCCTGGGGATTTATCCACTTTTAAGCCCGCTAAAACCGCTAGTACCTCCTCCCTCTCAATACTAATTTGTTCAAGTATATCACAATCCCCCTGCCTGATTTCTATGCCTATATCGTCCTTCTCCATAGTGAACACAGATGCAAAATATTCATTTAAAACCCCACCTACATCTTCTGGCTCTACACACAGATTGCCACTTTGGTCCCTAATGGGCCCTACTCTTTCCCTGGTTATCCTCTTGCCCTTAATATACTTATAAAACACCTTGGGATTTTCCTTTATTTTGCCCGCCAGTGTTATTTCATGCCCCCTCTTTGCTCTCCTAATTTCTTTTTTAAGTACCCCCCTGCACTTTCTATACTCCTCTCGGGCTTCCACTGTTTTTAGTCCTTTGTATCTGCCAAAAGCCTCCCTTTTTTTCCTAATCCATTCTCGTATATCCCTTGATATCCAGGGTTCCCTGGGCTTGTTGGTCCCACCCTTGACCTTTACGGGAACATGTTGCCGTTGTACTCTCTCTATTTCCTTTCTGAAAGACTCCCACTGCTCTGATGTGGATTTTCCTACAACTAACTGATCCCAGTCTACTTTGGCCAGATCCTGCCTTATCATATTAAAATCAGCCTTCCCCCAATTTAGAACCTTTATTTCTGGTCCATCTTTGTCCTTTTCCATGACTACCTTAAATCTCACCAAATTATGGTCACTGTCACCAAAATGCTCTCCTACTAACACTTCTACCACTTGCCCGGCTACATTCCCTAGAATTAGGTCCAGTACCGCCCCCTCTCTTGTAGGACTTTCTACATGCTGGCTGAAAAAGCTCTCCTGGATGCACTTTAAGAATTCCGCACCCTCTAAGCCTTTCACACTCTGACTATCCCAGTTAATATTGGGGAAGTTGAAATCCCCTACTATTGTTACCCTATTATTTCTACACTTCTCTGAGATATGCCTACATATCTGTTCCTCTATCTCCCCCTGACTGTTTAGGGGCATATAGTACACTCCCAGCAAAGTGCTTGCCCCCTTTTTGTTTTTAAGTTCTACCCATATGGCCTCATTAGAGGAACCTGCTAAGATATCATCCCTCCTTACAGCAGTAATTGACTCCTTGATTAATATTGCGACACCCCCTCCTCTTTTACACCCACCTCTGTCTCGCCTGAAGATTCTATACCCCGGAATATTGAGCTGCCAGTCCCGCCCCTCCCTCAACCATGTCTCTGTGATAGCAACAATATCATACTCCCATGTGTTCATCAATACCTTCAATTCATCTGCCTTACTCGCAAGACTCCTTGCATTAAAATAAATGCCATCCAGCCTTGCCATACTCCCTTGTGCCGTTACATATTTGCTCTGCCTTCCAGGCTGACTTGTTTTTTCCTCTATATTTGGCTGTGCATCACCCCCTACTATAGCTCCACTCGGTATCCCATCCCCCTGCCAAGTTAATTTAACCCCCCCCCCCAACAGCACTAGCAAACCTCCCCACAAGGATGTTGGTCCCGTTCCGGTTCAGGTGCAACCCGTCCAACTTGTACAGGTCCCACCTTCCCCAGAAGCAGACCTAGTGATCCAGGAAACTAAAGCCCTCCCTCCTGCACCAACTCTTTAGCCACACATTCATCTGCTCTATCCTCCTATTCCTATACTCACTAGCACGTGGCACCGGGAGTAATCCAGAGATTACAACCTTTGAGGTCCTGCTTTTTAATCTGCTACCTAGCTCCCTAAATTCTTGTTGCAGGACCTCATCCCTCTTTCTACCCTTGTCGTTGGTACCAATGTGAACCACGACCTCTGACTGTTCGCCCTCCCCCTTCAGAATGCCCTGCAGCCATTCAGAGACATCCTTGACCCTGGCACCAGGGAGGCAACATACCATCCTGGAGTCACGTCTGCAGCCACAGAAACGTCTATCTGTTCCCCTTACAATAGAATCCCCTATCACTATTGCTCTCCCACTCTTTTTCCTCCCCTCCTGTGCAGCTGAGCCACTCATAGTGCCACGGATTTGGCTCTTGCTGAATTCCCCTGAGAAACCATCTCCCCAAACAGTATCCAAAACGGAAAATCTGTCTGAGAGGGAGATTGACCCAGGGGACTTCTGCACTACCTTCCTAGTTCTTTTACTCTGTCTGGCGGTCACCCATTCCCTGTCTGCCTGTGCACTCTTTACCTGCGGTGTGACCACCTTGTTAAACGTGCTATCCACGAAGATCTCAGCTTCGCGGATGCTCCACAGTGACTCCAGTCGCAGCTCCAGCTCCGAAATGCGGATTTCGAGTAGCTGCAGCTGGAGACACTTCCTGCACATGTGTGCGCCCTGGACACCTAAAGTGTCCTTGACTTCCAACATGGCACAGGAGGAGCACTCCACGCTGCCGAGCTGCCCTGCCATGTCCTACCCTTAATTTACTCCTTTTAAATTAAAAAATATTAAAAACACTAGGGACCTTACTTCCCTTTAAACACTACTTACTCTAAACTAGAGACCTTACTTTTACTTTAATGACTGGAATGTAGAAATACTGTAGAAATACTCACCGCTGGTTCTCTGTCCCCTCTTGTGCAGCTTTTTAGCTCCTGCTCTCCTGGAAGCTGACAAAGATGGAAAAAGAAAGGAACACCTCCTTCCCCGAACTCCCTCACTCACCAAACTCACAGCTTAACACTCTGTTCCGATCTGCACTCCCATGACAAACTGCACTCTAGCCTCCCTTATTTATACCGCTGAGATTTAAATAAATGAGCTCTCTGGCAGTTACAGAACCAGATTAGACCACTTAATCAATTAATTACTCTCACCTGCTCTCCAGCACAGAGCTTGCTTAGCCCTGCCCAAGCCTGGAAGAAACTTAAAACTTGAAACAGTAAATTTAAATGCTAATTGCAAGCACACAAGACTAGAATTTATAAAAATAAGAGATTCACCTTTAAGAGTTACTCCCTCACTATCACCTCTTAGGGGGTAGTCTATGATAAAATAATTCTATTTTGGGAATAATTTTCACTTTGGATGCGGGTGTAAAACTGGCAGTTATCGATCGGCCATCAGTGTGTATAACTGCCTGCCAATCCATAACCGTCTAGTTTTCCGACCATGCCCAAAGGGAAAGTTACCCTGTAGCACTCTGGATGCAGTGTTCTTGATGGGCCGCATTTGTTTTTCTCATTGTCAGCTTTATTTTTCTTTCCGTTAAAATTACTTACCCTTATCCCTTCCGGGATTTTATTTTCAAGATGATTTTGCTTTTTCTTGTGACTGAATTTTAATATGGTTGAGTGTCATGCACCCTCACTCTAACCAACCCCAGTGGCCGACACAAGTCTGTCTTTCTGTCCCTGTATGATGTCGTGGGCATGGAGTTAGGGTGAAGAAGGATGGGAACCAGGTCTTTCCAAATCAAGAATGACAGTTCTGTCACAGTGGCAGGAAGATTCTAGTGAATTTCATTTGATTTTTAAAAAATGGAAAGGTTTTTTTTCTAAATGTATACAGGCCAGGATAATTGGGCTGGTTATTTGTGGTATCCTGAACAATCCTGCCTGAGGTGCACTGTTATTTCAAGACTGATGTTCTGCAAATGTTTTATTATTGCTATTGGCTTTGGATGATAATTTATTTTTAAATGTTCTTTTCCTAGGTTTTATCCAGGTATCCAATAACGACCTTCTGTTCTCCGCCTACTGTGTATCGTATGCTTGTACAGAGTGATGTCGCCAGGTATATTAAATTTCTGGTCATTTTTTATTTACCATCCATTTTGGCTGTCGTGTATAACAACCATGCAAACCCACCTCGATCACCCTATCGCCTGCGGCTATGCACAGGACTCCTTAAGACCATTCACTGCTCCCTCCTGATTTGGCACAGTGCCCTTCTCCCTTTACTAACGACTACATTGTTGTTGATAGTTTAGTTTTCTTCAGACAATTATTCACTAAATGATTGTTTGTAGATTGAAACCTTTCCTGCAGTTTGGTAAGAGTTTACGTAGAGGCCAGCACACTAGTAAATGACTAACCTAAGGCCAGAGCTGTTAGAGACATTTCTAGCACATTCTTTGTGTTTTCACATGCTACTACAGAAGCTTCACCAAACCTGTTTAGTTAAGGAAGTGAGGGCGCCCTCATACTGCTAGACACACATATTAGCCCAGCGTATCTAAAATAAAGCAAGCGCACTGATTTAATTCGAATCCCTTTTGTAACCTGAATTCCTGCAGTCTGAATTGATTTTCCACATACCTGAATTGTATCCACTTTGGGTTTGGATGTTCAAATATTTATGAAACCTACAACTTGTGTTTCCAAAATCTAAAATATAAATGTAGCCAACCCTGCTAGGGACCTTAACATGTTCATAATATTGTAAAAAAGTCGATGCTTTTCATTCTAGTTCCGATGCATGGTATAGTGAGAACTTATATAAACAGATAATGAGACTGATGCTGAAAATTCTGCACCACTCGTGGCCTGACTTATTTTTCTTTTAATTTAGTTACAGATTCAAAAACCTCCAGCACTGTGTGGCTGGTGGTGAGCCCATGAACCCGGAGGTGATGGAGAAATGGAAAGAACTGACGGGATTAGACATCTATGAAGGATATGGCCAGACAGAGACTGTACGTGCTTTAACCTTGAGTAACAGGTTTTGTTTCTTTAATGAAGAAAGGAAGAAACCAGCCAGCTTTGTAATGAAGGAGAGAGCCCGGTAACCTAGGAAGGTAGTCCTTGAATCATAGGAAACAGCTTGTAACATAGGACCATCCTGGAGAGCAAAGATAACCTCGAGCTTCTTTTCTCCGCTACCAACTGTCTCCTTCAACTACTCTCACCTGCTCCCTCCACCCTCACTTACAACAGGTCTGAGAAGCTTATGGACTTCTTTGTCATTAAGATTGAGACCAACTGTTCAGCTACCTCTGCTGCATCCCCCCACCACCCTTCCCCTTGCCCACCAAGCCAAACTTCCCTACTGCCTTAGCCCTGAACCCACATATAACTCTAGTTTCTCTTCCATTCCCCATATGTCCTCTCTACGCTCATCTCCATGAGTCTCACCTCCTCCTCCCTTGACAACATTCCCATTAAACTGCTCACTAAATTTCCGTCTGGCCTCCATGCTAGCTGGCATTGTAAATGGTTCCCTTTCCTCTGGAACTGTCCCCCTCCTTTTCAAAACCGCCGTCATCACCTTCTCAAAAAAAACATCCTTACCCCTTCTGTTCTCGCAAACTACCACCCCATCTCCAACCTCCATTTCCTTTCCAAAATCCTTGAATGTGTTGTCGCCACCCAAATCCGTGCCCAGCTTTCCCGCAAAACCATGTTTGAATCTCACCAATCAGGGTTCTTTCCCTGCCACAGCATTGAATTAAAGTCATGAACGATTCTCTGTGACTGTGACCATGGTGCATTATCCCTCCTTGCCCACCTGGACTTCTCTGCAGCCTTTGACATGGTTGACCACACTATCCTTTTGCATCGCCTCTTCTCCATCTCGGTTGGTCTACCCTCGCTTGGTTCCACACTTACCTATCAAGCCGTAGCCGAAGCATCTCCAGCATTGGCTTCTTTTCCCTCCCCCTCATCATTACCACTGGAGTCTCCAAAGATCTATGCTTGGCTTCCTCCTCTTCCTCACCGACATGCTGCCATTGGTGACATCATCTGCAAACATGGATTCAAGTTTCACATCCATGCTGACGACACCTAACTCTACCTCTTCACCAACTTTCAACCTCTCCACTGCATCTGTGTTGTCAGACTGCTTGTCTGACTTCCAGTCTTGGGTAATACACAATTTCCTCCAGCTAAATATTGGGACAACAGATGCCAATGCCCCATCCCGCACCCCGGCATCCCTCAGGCTAAACCAATCTCAGAGTCCTATTCAACCACAAGTTTCCAACTCCACATCCTCTCTATCGCAAAGACTGCCTACTTCCACCTCCATAGCATTGCCTGCTTCTGCCCCTACCTCAGCCTGTCTGCTCCTGAAATGTTCGTTCATGCCCTCGTCACCTCCAGACTTGACAATTTCAATGATCTTCTGGATGACCTCCCAACCTCCACCCCAGTAAATCTCAGTTCATCCCACCAGGCCCCACAAGGAAGGATTAGGCCTTACTTGCCCCGGGCTTCCCTAAACCCACCCCCATCACGAGGCCCTCTGGAAACTCCCTCCCCGTGACTCACCTGAGTGCCGAGAACCGTACCTTTGGCCCATGGTGGCAGCCTCTGCTACCTGACACTGAGCTCCCGACCACAGGCCAGCAGCTGCTTCCCACCAGTTTCAGGCGGGAATCTGACTGAGGCTGCACAGATGAGGCACGGGAGTTAAATTTCTCGGGCCTAGATCAGGAAAGTTTGCTGCCCTCCTCAGCTCCTGCCCACCCCGAATTAAAATTAGGGCCGCAGAAACCAAATGCAGCTCAGCAGCAGAAGCCCCTCTTCTTCCTCCTCCCCCCTCTCCCCCCACAAAAATAACACAGTAAAATAGAGATTGTGAATTATCTGGCAGAGTGCAGATGGCGCATAGGGTGTAATACTCAATACAACATTTCAAAATTTAATTTTTATTTTAAAGACATTTTGAAAATGTTGAGTAGGTTTGCTCTTTTTGTAACTATCATATGGCTGTAGTTTTGATATTTGAAATTCCCTTAGAACCATTTGTAGGCTGTTTAGCTCTTTTCAGGTTGCTAAGAAGCCTGCCATTGAAGTCGGAACCTATCCCAGCTCACTTATCAATTGAATGTAATTTTATTGCATGGCTTATCCAGTCATTCAAGGCTTCATATGATGCTAACAGCCACTGTGCTGCAATGCAAATATAAATTACATTTGCCGTAGAGAAATCATATTTGTTCTTTTCTAATGTTACGAAATTTGAACCCGCTGCCCTTAAAGAAGAAATCAATTCAAACATATTTGCTTCTGATTACACATAGTTGTTGCCTGTCTCAGATGGGAGATCGCCTCTCATAACAAACAACAGACATTGTAGGTAATTCTGTTGCATTTGATGAATCCAACTTCAGATTGCTGATAAAATACAAGTAGCCTCTAATATTTTTAGCATAACTCTTTTGTTGCGCTTCAAACATTTCTTTTAAAACTATTGAAAATTAAAAAGTGTTGCTGTGTGGAGTTTCATATTTCCTTTAATTCATGTTCAACGGTTCTCTTTATTTTTAGTGATTTTTTTGCAGGGGGTTGAAATACACAGTAGCTGGATAGAATGCAGTCTGGGCTACCAACGTATTATGTAAAACTTTAATCGTTTAATTTGGCTTTCTAAATCTACCTTGTAAGGATTTCATGTTATATTAGTGCATATGTGATTTGATCACCGCCTGCTAAAAATGTGCTGAATTTTTTAATGAAGTACATATTGGAACAGACTTCTGTTGCTGCAGAAATGACCTATTCTGCTGTGAAAATCCACTATTTTCATGTTTTGTATCAGGCAAAGCTGCTCTTGCCTTTAGAATATAGCCAAGGGGAGAACAAGAGACAAAATGGTTCCCTTATGGTTATGTGAGTGGAAACATTTTTATTAGTTTGCTTCTGAGTGGAAAGGATTAAAATCCTTTTCCCCAATGGTCAACAAGGCATCCTGGGAAGAACATGCATGTGTTGGTGCATAGTGGGTAATTTAGGACCGGTGTAGGGTTGCATGGTGATGCGAGTTCACCAGCATTATCTTCATGCAGACATAGCTGTAAATAGTACCTATTCAATCTTACACAAGGGGGACATTCAAGATCTAAGATGTGGTGCAGAGTACAGCTACAAGACTGAATCTCAGAATGAGGGCCAGGTAATGAGGAAGGACTGAAAAACTTAGGCTTTTAGCCTTCCAGGAAGGCAACTGAGAAAAGACTTTATAAAGGTATACAAGATACTCAATGGCATAGAAAAAGTAAATCCAGAACATTACTTCAAATTAAACATCAGCACGGAGGAACACAGGTTCAAACCAGTGAAAGGCAAATTTATGGCTGATGTTCTTTATAAAGTGATTAACACGTGGAATGGACCTTCAGATATGGTACAGAGGTCAAAAATCCTGGAGTCCAGTTATACAGTTGGATGAAAGCACAGTGGGGCTCTTCCTGATGAGCTATGATGGGCTTAATGCCCTTTCTGATCCATATCTATCCTAGTGTTTCTTCAAGTAAAGAAGACTGATATGGATGATAGAAGAGAAAGTGAGATCAGACAGGCTATTTGAACTTGTATTAAAGACAACAGCAGCTTCCCCGGTGTCCTTGTGTTCAAGTTTAATCCTCCAGAAAGTAAATATGTAAAGGACTATGTGAGTGCCCTCTGCTGGATAAAAGGAAGACCAACCAATGAGTTCAATTGTTTCCTGCAATACTGAAGCTCAGAAGTTTACAGACAAAGGTTATTGAAAACTGATCCCTTTTGAATCTGGACAGATGACTTAAATAAATACTTAGAAGTATTACTTTGTATCTGCATAGCTTTTTAGTTAAAAAGAAACAGAACTTTACAATTAAACATAATTTAAGATGCTGTTTATAAACTTAATACAAATTATTATAACTTGCTCCAAATGTTTCAGTGGATGATTTGATTGAAATCAGTAAATCAGAGTGCAGTAATGGATCATAAGCAAGGATTAGAGACACTTAACTCCTGCTGATATGTTTTTTTTTGTTGCCAGATGTGAGAAGTGTATTCTCGAGAGGTTTTATAGACTTT
Source organism: Squalus acanthias (assembly GCA_030390025.1). NCBI lineage: Eukaryota > Metazoa > Chordata > Chondrichthyes > Squaliformes > Squalidae > Squalus > Squalus acanthias. Next base: position 42,829,503 of record CM059442.1, read on the forward strand.
TGGAGCAACAATTAACATTTTTCACAAGAAGGAGAGAGTCGCCAGCTCTATCCTGCATGTATTGCTCATGTATACCCTTACGCTTGGATGCTGCAAATTATGCCTACCATAGCAGAGCTAATTGGGCTGATTTTCCCCTGGAATCACACTGGCTCCCCAGTATAATGCCAGAGGTTGGGGGTGGAAAGTTGGGTTGGGGAACTTTCCGCTGTTCCCCGCCCCATCACTTCTGGGAGTTCCTGTCAGAATTTACATCAGACAATCATTACACCTGCCCAAATTAAAGTGGACATATTGTAATGAGTGAAAATTATGGGAATATGTCATACAACATATGTGTCATTGCAAAGCTGGAGCATGAGTATGTTGTAGATGTAGTGTTGCTCCGGTGTGTGAAAGGTGAGACTTAAATTTTAAATGCCCCAAAGGGAGCTGAATCAATTGCAGGGTGATTGATTCAATTCCCCATTCCTGGGAATTAAAAAAAAAATCCTGGCTTCTCTTCAGCTGCCCAGAGACAGCGAGCCAGGTTATGCTGTAGCAAGTGCCTGTAGTGTTCCACAACAATTTCCCTCCCTCCCCTGAGAATGGCTCTTCAACACAGGCAGGAATCCTGACAGGAGCCTGCCACAATTACTTGAATGAGTCTGACCCCAGGAAATTAGCCAAGACATAGGCAGGCGGAGGTCCCAACCCGCCGATGTTGTGCTGCATTCTGCCCAGGAAGAAAATCAGCCCCTTGATGTTTAGGAGTACAATAAACTATATTTGTGACAGGGTATTTATTTCTCAAACATCGCCGATACATAGCCTGTTAAATGGCAGGTGTTTATTGGTATTTGTGCAATACGCTTTTGACATGTATACCGATGGGAATTTTACACTGCATTGTTCAGATTTCTTTCATCCAAATTGTATTTGTGAAATAGTGGCCCTGAAATTCTCCTGGTTTCCTGTCGTAACTCCATTTACGCCGTTTTTTGGAGATGGTTTCTGCCGGTCTCCCACCGGAGTTATGGTGGAAGACCAGTAGAATCCCCATGGAATTTCAGACCCAGTGTATTTAAAATCTTGCAGTCGCTCATAACTACATCTTGTCACTCATAACTACATCTTATGTCCATTTGATTCAATGTTGGTTTGCTCAGCCCTCATATTTATGATGCTAGCAGCTAGTTCAGTGAGAGTATATAGAGCTCCGGAAGTCAATGTTATGTCGGAGTGAAATTTTATACAGAGAAATAGGAGGAACACATTTATTTCTAATGTTAAAAATCATGTCTACAAAGTAAAAATTGATGTGTTTGAAAGTGATTAACATCAGTGCCATAAATGTGACATGGATATTCTTGTAAAACAATACATAATGTGCTAATGGCGCAACTTATTATTGCCCTGCTTCACAGAAGGGAAGTGATGAGATGTTACAGTAGTTTAATTACATCAGCCACATCCTTCTATTAATATTGGAGTTGCAAAGCTGTGTGGGTAATACAAACACATTTAGTCTACTTCAAGTTTGAAGTTGCTTAATTCAAACTACCCAAAAATTATGCCCTGTTTTAATTAAATTGATTTAATATGTGTAAAACTGACAGCATTAATAGAAGTAGACTGTAACATGAAGATGTGGAAATGTTATTAGTCGGTGACAAAGCTTATCAAAGTGAAATGCAGCTAATATCTACTTACCCATTTATGCAGTTTGTAAGCCATCGTTGAACCGGCAACCAGACTATTGTTTGAGTATGTGTCACTTGAAGAATGCAGATGCACTCATACAAGTCTGAGCACATTTTCAGAAACCTTGCAGCACAGTTTTCAAATTGCAGTCTATAAAACAACACATTACAATGCATTACAGTACATTGCAAAATTAGTAGGAATTCGCTCCCAACAGGAAGGTAATGCAAGCCAGCTCCCATGTTTTTCTGTGAATGGTATTAGTGCCTCTGTAGCATAGAAAATATAGATTTTTAAATTTATATATTTAATCTTCATCAGAGTGCTATATGTCAATGCTGGAAAATGGGCCACTTTTCCATATTTTGCAGATGCTCCCAAGGCAAGTGAATTTTTCTATTTTTCACATCAGCCACTCTGATGGCTTCTGAGTAAAGCTGACAGTTTAGCATCAATTTATGGGTAGTCCTGTTCTGTGGGATTGAGCACACTCATCCAGAGTACACCCAGAGCCTTGTGCTCCATATTTTTATACAAATCCTGAGGTGTGATTGGTGCAGTTGCAGATCTGCTGATATTTATGCCGATGTTTGGAACAAAATCAACAAAGACAGCAGTTTCATGGGATCTATGACCACCAGTCCTCCACTGACAATTGAAGTCACATTCCTTTGCATCGGTTAACTAAAATATACCTGGAATTTATTTTATTCTTGTTTGTATTTTAAGTTGCTTTGGACTGTTAAGCATTGTGATTATAATTTTTTTGCTCTGTTCCATGATTACCATGTAGGTCTTGATCTGTGCTACTTTCAAAGGCATGAAAATTAAACCTGGTTCAATGGGGAAGCCAACTCCGGCATTTAATGTGCAGGTAAGCACTGTCTTTTTGATATCTTTTAAATTACCATTATAAATCCAAATCCTGAGCTGTAATGTTTTTTTCAGATCTCTAACTGGTTTTGATGTTTTGATAGGCTTTCTTGGTTTAGGTTTTTTTCCTCAAATTTTTCCTTACAATTTTTGTCCCTTTTCTGAAGGCAGCTGATGGGGGTATAGTTCCACCAAGACAAGACAACATAAACAGTGACATCTGCTGGAAGTGTGTGTGTGGTGATGTTGGGTGTGGATAAGACTAGACCTCGCTGTGGTGCCTGAAGCGCCCCCAGTCCCCCACCACCTCCAACCGGTCAGGCACAAAACTTACACATGAAGAATGCAAAAATGCCCCCTGGGTAAAGGAGGAAAATTGGAGGGGACCATTAATCAAAATGCATAATTATATTAATATTCCTTTATAGAATTAGAGAAAGATACAGCACAGAAGGAGGCCGTTTGGCCCATCGTGCCTGTGCCGGCTCTTTGGTAGAACCATCCAACTAGTGCCACTCCCGTGCCCTTTCCCCATAGCCCTGCAAATATTTTCCCTTCAAGTATTTATCCAATTCCTTTTTGAAAGTTACTATTGAATCTGCTACCACCACCCTTTCAGGCAGTGCATTCCAGATCACAGCGCACTGCGTAAAAAAAAAAAGTTTCCTCAAGTCGCCTTAAATCAGCTTAGATCTGTGTCCTCTGGCTACCAACCCTTCTGTCACTGGAAACAGTTTTAACTCAACAGTTTTATGAGATATGCACCTTCCAATCTGTAATTTAAAAAAAGCTTACATTTGTGTAGTACCTTGCAGATCCTCAGGGCATCCCAAAGCACTTCACAGCCAACAAATTACTTTTTTGTAGTAATTCACTGTAGTTCCTCGGTGTTATGTAGGAAACACATCAGTCAATTTGTGCACAGTAAAATGCCATTAACACCAATGAGTCAAATGACCAATTAATCTGGTTTGGTCGAGGGATAAATGTTGACTATGACACCTCCCCTGAAGTGTCAGCCTAGATTATGTACTCAAATCCTGGAATGGGGCTTAGAACATAAGAACATAACTCTTGACTTCCTTATCTTGCAAAAATTTGTCTATCTCCACCTTAAATGTATTTAATGACCCAGCCTCCACAGCTCACTGGGGCAGAGAATTCTACAGATTTACGACCCTCTGAGAGAAGAAATTCCTCCTCATCTCAGTTCTAAAAGGGCGACCCTTTATTCTGAAACACACCACCTTCTAATGCAGTGGTGAGACTACTACCGCTGAGCCAAGCTGGCATGAATAATTAAGCTTTAAATTCTAAGTCCAATGACAGAGACTGTAGGGTTGATTTCACCCCTGCCCACCTGGCGGGAACGGTGCGGACAGAGGGTTATGGTGGCGGGGGGGGAACACACCACATTCCTAATGCGTTCCCATCTGGACTTACCGGAGATCGAGCATGGGAGGGCCGCCCATCCCAAGCAGGCAGCGGCATACTTTACATGGAAAAGTCGCAGCCTAATGACGTCATTGGTGCTGCGACTCCAATTTAACTTGAAATCAAAGGGGTCCTGCACGGTGCCAAACCTGCCAACAGGACCTGACAGGAGGCAGCAGAGTGGCCAGTAGAGGCCAAGGTAAGTTATATTTTTTTAAATTTCCGTGAGGCTTCCTTCAGAAAACCGGAACACCATTAGTCAATGTATGTGGTAACACTGTCAGGAAAAGCAATGCTTTACAGCAAATCTGAACTAAAGGGCACTCCTATTGAGGGGTAAGACTAGTTGAGAGTCCGAGAAATGATTATTTCTGCTGCCAGTTGCACCTTTTTAGAATTCTTGTTATTTGTTTCAGATTATTGATGAGAATTGCAATGTGGTTCCTCCTGGAGTGGAAGGTGAAATTGCCATTCAAGTGAAGCCTGTTAGACCCTTCAGCCTCTTTTCTGGATACATTGTACAGTAATCCTGTTTCAAGTACTTAGCTGAAATCTTTCTAAATTGTCCAAATATAATTATTTTATGTAACATACAATGTGATGTGTTTTTATTTAGTGAGGCACCTTAATTAGTGATGAATTATGCAGTGGAACTGTGGTAAGATTTACCCAACTCACTTCACTTGGGACCCTTGAACCAACAGATTGGAAGCATGTTTCCTATCCTTCGCAGGTCTCAATGTGCTAACCTACTTTTCCTGACACAGCAGCATATATTTTCCTGTTCGGTCACTGACCAGGTAGGAATCAGGTGGTGCGTATTTAGCACATGCCCGACTGTGTGGTAACCTCAGCTGAACTTTTGGCACCAGCCTGATTTAATAATGTGGGCAAACTCCCAGTCTTCTGATTAGGTACTTTTTGTTTATGGGTGAGAAAGTTTAAAGACTGGTGGTATTTTGTAAGCAGGGAGTTGATAAATACTTGCCAAATGTCTGTAAGAAGCAGAGTTAGCCCCAGGATGCTCTTCCAGGTGGAGCAAATGCACCAGAGAAAGGGGATCTATTTCAGGACTGACCATCACTAAGTACACAGATGAACTGTTCAGAATGTATGGGAGGTGACCATGAATGTAAATGCACTCTATTCAGTGGACTTGGATGCAGTGCAACAAAAAGTGCAATGACCTCACCAGGTCAGACATGGTAGAATAACCCACCATCACCATACATTAAAAGAGAGTGCTAAGCATGCATAGCAAATCATAGAAATTTACAGCACAGATGGAGGCCATTCGGCCCATCTTGTCTGTGCCGACTGACAAAGAGCTATCCACCCTAATCCCACTTTCCAGCACTTGGTCCGTAGCCTTGTAGGTTATGGCACTTCAAGTGCATATCCAAGTACTTTTTAAATGTTCCCAGTCCCACTCTTATTAATTGAGACCATGATTTCAGCTGCCTCTGTTGTATCCCCACTCCACCAAGCCAATTCTCCCCAAGGTTTCCCCCTACGCTAGGACTGAACCTGCGTCTTTTTCTAATTGATCTCCTATCTCCCCCGTGTCCTCTCCAAGCTCATCTTGTCCATGAAGCCCACCTCCTGCTCTCTTGATCCCATTCCCATTAAACTGCTGACCACACAAACTTCCTTCCAAGCTGAGAGTTTATTAGACATTTGAACACTTGTGTGGGAAAATACCATTGAAATTAAAACTACATTTCCACAACTAATGCATCACAGTGCCCAAGAGTCACAAAGCAGCTACAACTAATTTTCATAGGCTATAAAAATACTCTCATTAAAATTCCTCTTTTTTGGGTTGAAAACCTACCATGCATTATAAATAAAATATATGCCCCAGCCAGCCATGTGATAGCATAAATATCTCCAATAATGCGCTGCCTCAGCTGTGCCGATATATATTCATGGCTGACCATGATATATGAGGGACGATTTTCCTCTGCCCTGCTGCCAAATAGTGCTAAAAGAAAAGGTGCAATGCAGAGGAAAAGTGGGTGCTAATCCTTTGCTCCTCTTTTGCTACTGAATAGAACTGCACATAAACTTCCTCTATGACTTCTGCTGTCTGCACCTGAAGAGAGCGCAGCATTATAAATTTCACGCAAATGAATATCAGAGACCTTTGCACTCAGACTTCCTCTAACAGTACCAGATGCAGTTCAGGGGCAGAATGCTCTCAGAAAAACCTGGTGCTACTGATTGCAGAGCTGCTGTTTAGGCGCTATCTGTCTTAAGCAACAGTCTGGTATTGTCAGGAAGGGGGCCAAAATTCGGTTGCTTTGCGCCTCCCGTTAGCGCTAACGCTTCCTGCGAAATTTAGCGGCGGCGGTAACCCATAGCGCCCCATGGCGCTGCGCCTCCAGTGATGACGTCATCTCCGTGCACAACGCCCCACATGCACCCCAGCTGCAAACTTCGGTAGCGCCCCCGCCTTACTGCCGGACACTATGTGAGTGCCGGGCTCTGTTGTGTAGCGGGGAGTGCTAGTAAACAAGGGCCCTTGAGTATATCATTTAATTGTAGTGTAATTAGTGGCATTGATTTGATTTAATTTAATTTAAATTAATTAAAGGGCAAGTCATGGCAGCACAGCTCGGCCCCGTGGTATGCTCCTCCTGCACTATGTGGGAAATCAGGGACACTTCCTGTGTCCTGACGACCATGTGTGCGGGAAGTGTATCCAGCTGCAGCTACTGGCAGACCACATTGTGGCACTGGAGCTGCAAATGGATACATACTGGAGCATTCGCGATGCTGAGGACGTCATGGATAGCACGTTTAATCAGTTGGTCACACCGCAGGTAAAGGCTGCACGGGCAGGAAGGGAATGGGTGACCGACAGGCAGAGTAGTAGGTGCAGGCAGGTAGTTCAGGGGTCCCCTGTGGCCATCCCCCTCTCAAACAGATATACCGCTTTGGATATTGTTGAGGGAGATGGCTTATTGGAGGAAGGCAGCAGCAGCCAACTTCCTGGCACCATGGATGGTTCTGCTGCACAGGACGGGAGGAAAAAGAGCGGGAGAGCTATAGTGATAGGGGATTCTATTGTAAGGGGAATAGATAGGTGTTTCTGCGGCCGCAAACGAGACTCCAGGATGGTATGTTGCCTCCCTGGTGCAAGGGTCAAGGATGTCTCGGAGCAGCTGCAGGGCATTCTGGAGAGGAAGGGTGAACAGCCAGTTGTCGTGGTGCAGATAGGTACCAACGATATAGGTACCAACGATATAGGTAAAAACCGGGATGAGGTCCTAAAAGCTGAATATAGGGAGTTAGGAGGTAAATTTAAAAATAGGACCTCAAAGGTAGTAATCTCAGGATTGCTACCGGTGCCACGTGCTAGTCAGAGTAGAAATAGAAGTAATGGTGCAAGGGGGAGGGATTCAAATTCCTGGGACATTGGAACCGGTTCTGGGGGAGGTGGGACCAGTACAAACTGGACGGTTTGCACCTGTGCAGGACCGGGACTAATGTCCTAGGGGGAGTATTTGCTAGTGCTGTTGGGGAGGGTTTAAACTAAAATGGCAGGGGGTTGGGAACCTGTGCAGGGAGACAGAGGAAAGGGAAGCAAGGATAGAAGCAAAAGACAGGAAGGAGAAAAGCAAAAGTGGCAGTCAGAGAAATCAAGGGTGTAAATCAAACATGGCCACAGTAAATAATAATTCTAAAAACTCTAAGAGTGTTAAAAAAACAAACCTGAAGGCTTTGTGTCTTAATGCGAGGAGCATTCGTAATAAGGTGGATGAATTAGTTGCGCAAATAGATGTAAACGGATATGATATAATTGGGATTACGGAGACATGGCTCCAAGGTGACCAAGGCTGGGAATTTAACATCCAGGGGTATTCAATATTCAGGAAAGACAGGCAAAAAGGAAAAGGAGGTGGGGTAGCATTGCTGGTTAAAGAGGAGATTAACACAATAGTAAGGAAGGATATTAGCTCTGATGATGTGGAATCTGTATGGGTAGAGCTGAGAAATACCAAGGGGCAGAAAACGTTAGTGGGAGTTATATACAGACCTCCAAACAGTAATACTGAGGTTGGGGATGGCATTAAACGGGAAATTAGAGATGCGTGCAATAAGGGCACAGCAGTTATCATGGGTGACTTTAATCTACATATAGATTGGGCTAACCAAATTAGTAACAATACTGTGGAGGAGGAATTCCTAGAGTGTATACGGGATGGTTTCCTGGACCAATATGTCAAGGAACCAACTAGAGATCAGGCCATCTTAGACTGGGTATTATGTAATGAGAAAGGATTAATTAGCAATCTTGTTGTGCGAAGCCCCTTGGGGAGGAACGATCATAATATGATAGAATTCTTCATTAAGATGGAGAGTGAAGTAGTTGACTCAGAGACTAGGGTCCTGAATTTAAATAAAGGAAACTATGATGGTATGAGGCGCGAATTGGCTAGGATGGATTGGGGAACATTACTTAAAGGGTTGACGGTGGATAGGCAATGGCAAACATTTAAAGATCGCATGGATGAACTACAGAATTTGTTCATCCCTGTTTGGCATAAAAATAAAACAAAAAAGGTGACACAACCGTGGCTAACAAGGGAAATTAGGGATAGCATAAGATCCAAGGAGAGGACATATAAATTGGCCAGAAAAAGCAGCAAACCTGAGGATTGGGAGCAGTTTAGGATTCAACAAAGGAGGACAAAGGGATTAATTAAGAGGGGGAAAATAGAGTATGAGAGTAAGCTTGCAGGGAACATAAAAACTGACTGTAAAAGCTTCTGTAGATATGTGAAGAGAAAAAGATTGGTGAAGTCAAGCGTAGGTCCCTTGCAGTCAGAGTCAGGGGAATTTATAATGGGGAACAAAGAAATGGCAGACCAATTAAATACATACTTTGGTTCTGTCTTCACAAAGGAGGACACAAATAACCTCCCAGAGATGTCGGGGAACATAGGGTCTAATGAGAGGGAAGAACTGAATGAAATCAGTATTTGTAGGGAAATGGTGTTCGGGAAATTGATGGGATTGAAGGCCGATAAATCCCCAGGGCCTGATAATCTACATCCTAGGGTACTTAAGGAAGTGGCCCTAGAAATAGTAGATGCATTGCTGGTCATCTTCCAAAATTCTACAGACTCTGGAACAGTTCCCATGGATTGGAGGGTAGCTAATGTAACCCCACTATTTAAAAAAGGTGGGAGAGAGAAAACGGGGAATTATAGACTGGTAAGCCTAACATCGGCAGTGGGGAAAATGCTAGAGTCCATTATAAAAGATGTAATAGCAGAGCACTTGGAAAACAGTGACAGGATCGGACAAAGTCAACATGGATTTACAAAAGGTAAATCATGCTTGACTAATCTACTGGAATTTTTTGAGGATGTAACTGGTAGAATAGATAAGGGAGAACCAGTGGATGTGGTGTATTTGGACTTTCAGAAGGCTTTCGATAAGGTCCCGCATAAGAGATTAGCGTGCAAAGTTAAAGCACATGAGATTGGGGGTAAGGTACTGACTTGGATAGAGAACTGGTTGGCAGACAGGAAGCAAAGAGTTGGAATAAATGGGTCTTTTTCCGAGTGGCAGGCAGTGACTAGTGGGGTACCGCAGGGATCGGTGCTAGGACCCCAGTTATTCACAATATATATTAATGATCCAGACGAGGGAACTAGATGTAATATCTCCAAGTTTGCAGATGACACAAAGCTGGGTGGGCGTGTGTGCTGTGAGGAGGATGCAGAGAAACTCCAGTATGATTTGGACAAGTTGGGTGATTGGGCAGATGCATGGCAGATGCAGTATAATGTGGATAAATGCGAGGTTATCCACTTTGGTGGCAAAAACAGGAAGGCAGATTATTATCTAAACGGCAATAGATTGGGAAAAGGGGAAGTGCAACGAGACCTGGGAGTCCTTGTGCACCAGTCGTTGAAGGTAAGCATGCAGGTGCAGCAGGCGGTTAAGAAGGCAAATGGTATGTTGGCCTTCATAGCGAGAGGATTCGAGTACAGGAGCAAGAATGTCTTGCTGCAGTTGTACAGGGCCTTGGTGAGACCACACCTTCAGTATTGTGTGCAGTTTTGGTCACCTTATCTGAGGAAGGATGTTCTTGCCATGGAGGGAGTGCAGCGAAGATTCACCAGACTGATACCTGGGATGGCAGGAATGACGTATGAAGAAAGATTGGGACAATTGGGCTTGTATTCGCTAGAGTTTAGAAGAATGAGAGGGGATCTCATTGAAACTTATAAAAATTCTAACAGGACTAGACAGACTAGATGCAGGAAGGATGTTCCCGATGGCGGGGGAGTCCAGAACCAGGGGTCACAGTCTAAGGATAAGGGGTAAGCCATTTAGGACTGAGATGAGGAGGAATTTCTTCACCCAGAGAGTGGTGAACCTGTGGAATTCTCTACCGCAGAAGGCAGTTGAGGCCAATTCATTAAATATATTCAAGAAGGAGTTAGATATATTTCTTAAGGCTAAAGGGATCAAGGGATATGGGGAGAAAGCAGGGACAGGGTACTGAATTTGTGATGATCAGCCATGATCTCATTAAATGGCAGAGCAGGCTCGAGGGGCCGAATGGCCTACTCCTGCTCCTATCTTCTGTTTCTATGTTTTACCGGCACCCTGATCCCTGGTGGAACAGCTGGAATCCTTGTCACGCTGCGCAAGGCCCCTCCCCTTTAATAAGGGGAGGAAGGCCTGCAGTACCGCGGCGCGACGTGCCGCAGCTACTGCACCGCGATATTCAATGGTAGCGTCCCCAAGAGGGAGGGGGAGCGCTTCCAGTAACGCCGCACCTCCCTCTTGGGGCGGTGCCAGTGAATTTCGGGCGCGGGGCGTTAACTTTTTCTGGGCGCTAAAAGTAGCTAGCGCCCCAAAGGGGGCATGACCGAATTTTTCCCTTGTGACTTTTTGATTAAAAGGTGGGTTTGCTATTTCTGTACCCTCTCTTGTGACGTGGTTTATTTGGAAGCAGATGAGGTGAAACAGCCACAAGCCTCCTGGCAGCTGCTGAACTAATTCACCCAGCCATAAGCATCTGTCTCCCTACCACAGAGTAGGCACCCCTCCACCATACAATTGCTCCATGTCATCTGGAATAAAAATATCATCCACAGTCAATCCAGCACCCTCCCCCATTCCTGTAGCATCAATCTACATACCTATACAGGTTTTCCCTGTTCCTCCATCTATGCTTGGCACAATGGTACCACCTTCTTACCAGCTCCCTCCAAGGCAGATTGTAGGGGCATCTGGACTGGTGCTTGGGGTGGTGCCATCATCCCAGCCACAGTACAGCAGCATGCACTCATTCACAAAGCACACAATTTTAAAACTGCTGGCATGCAAATCACAGCTTCTGGGACACATGCATTAATTTTAAAACTTACCATTCCTCATCAGACAGTGTACAGACAATAATCCGAACCCATTAACTACAACAATAAAAAACATTCTTCTGGCTCTCCCATGGGGTTTGTACAGTGCCTGCACCTATAATGGTGCAGATGTCTTTAAGGCCTAGTATGTGCCCAGACTTCTTCTCTCCCCAGGTTTGTGGCCAAAAGTGAACTCACGTGGTGTCTCCTTTATTTAAATGAAGCCCAAGAGTACGTTCAGACCTCAGCTCCTGAACAGCAGCAGGAGAGGAAGATCAGCCCAGTTATTATTTACACCCTGTTCTGACCAGTATACCATAAAAACAGCATTAAGGACAAGTGGTAAAGACTAGATTTAGGAAGGTATCCATTGGTCATTAAACTTTGTACAGACCTGACCTCAATATAGGTTTTCCGTATTTCAAATGACTTTCTTAGCACCCTGGTATGTGCCTGGTGTGTGTCTTTTTCCCTAAAATTATAACTATCCTATATAGAAAAAATAAGACTCATATTAAAGGGAATGAATTTTTTTTAACCATAAAGCATATGTTGTTTTTTTAGAAATTATGAGATTGCTTTTGAACTTTGAGCTGCTTTATTTATACGTTGCTAGGATGATTCACAAAGAACTGCCTCAGTCCTACGAGGGGACTATTTTCTGACTGGAGACCGTGGTCAAGTGGATGAGGATGGATATATCTGGTTTCTGGGAAGAGCAGATGATGTAATTTTATCAGCTGGGTAAAGTGAACAAATTATCCACATTTTATTTACTCAATGTTTCACTGTTGTGCTTAGCATGGCAGTTGTATTGTACTTTACACTGCAAAGAGAATCCTTGGGTGTTTGTTAATTTACTAAATGTTACAAAAGATTACCATTGACACATCAAGCAGTCAAGTTCCTATAAAGATTAACTGCAGTGACCAAAGCTCTTGGTATTCTGTAGAGAATGACAGCTTCTGTATTTGCAGTGATTGGTTAACAAGGCTGGACAATTTGTAAACAGAAAAACAACAATATCAACACTTCAGCTTTTAAAACATGTTAGCCCGAAATTTCCGATAGGAGGCTTCCTGCGTGCGGATGCCCCCATCGGAAAAAAATCTACAAACTTACCCGAGGGCTCCCGAGGTCCGGACACTTTCGCTCCTGGGCCTCTCCACAGTCGAAATGCGCAGGGCCCACGTATCCCAGGGCGCATGCGGTTCGCAAGCGTTCCTGGGATCAGGTGGGCCAGGCCAGCCAATAGGAAAAGGGAATCTCCCTTCATACTTTTGACCTGTCAAATATATGAATGGAGATCACTCCATAAGACACTAAAAGATTAAATAAAAATTTTTAAACCATCACGTTTTTAAAATGAGTTAAAATTACATTAAATTAAATATTTTAAACAAAAATTTAATTTTTTGAAAAAAATAATTGAAGTTTTTTACAAGGTAAAAATAAACTTACCTTTTTTTAAGTATTTTTAAATTATAAATGAGTTTTTTTCAGCTCTTATGCTGGTAAAAGCAGGCCTGTTTTTAACAGGCGTAAAATTTCTAAGGGCTTTCAGCGGGCGGAGGTTCTGCAGAAAGCGGAACTCTCTGCCCGCAGAGGCTCTTCTCCAGGGCAGGCGTCCAATCTGGCACGAGGATCCTTGACAGATCGAAAATGCTGGTTTTCAGTGCATGCGCTTCGCATGCCTGAAACCGGCATTTCCGATGTACACAGCCCGTACACTCTCCCTCCCCCCCTCTC